>CM031240.1:657674833-658275629 GCA_018340775.1 Taxus wallichiana var. yunnanensis
AGATCTATTTTTAGCATTAAATTATATCTATTGATTGTAATTGCATGGCTAAGTGCCCTAAGTCTATAAATGACTATATAAGCATAAAAGCTAGGGTTTAGAAGTTATGATTAACAAGAATTAGAAAGAACTTGCAAAATTTGGTGAGAGAGAGAATTCTTGGTGATGAAGCAAAAATCTTGAGAGAAAGAAAGTATTGTACATCTGAGAGGTGTGGAAGATTGTAAATCTTCATTGTATATCTTGTCAAAGCTTTGGATAATAGATTGGATTGTTTCTTGGTGGACATATCCCACACTGGGTGAACCACGTTAAATATGGTGTTGATTTATGTCTCTTATTTTGTATATTTCTTACGGTAGAATATCTCGCTTATATTTATGTGTATGCTTAGATCGATATATTGTTTGTACAACCGGTGTGCGAACCCAACACCCTTAGACCAAGCAATAATGCTTCATATTAAATAATATTTTTTAGTACATTCAAATTTTAATTTGAAAGAAAAATTAGAGGTTGCTTGATTTGGTAATGTTAGAACCACTACACTCCATTTCCAAATTTGGAGCATGCCTCATCAAATATCATGGTCCGCGATCATTAGCACTTTCATAGCTTATATAAACATTTACACAATGATCATCAAAATCTACATAACTAATGAAAATACCCATATATGTGTCAACGAACAATACCTCATAGGAGGCATTTATCGGATCTTCATGATATGGAGCTTTTTCTTATCTCCATGTAATTTATCCAATTTCCCCTTTAGAGGTATAGTAGGATAAGACATGTCCATTTGGACAATACCTCCTACACTTGCAGTCCATTTTCTTGATTACAACATGCCCCATTAGCATGGAAATCAACTAGAGCCATGTTCATGGTTAGATACTTGTCAGGATAAGCAACAAGATGAATAATTAAACCCTCAAATATCCAATAACAGGTACTTCCCTTGAATCCATGGTAAAACATGTTCCAAATGTTGTTGTTATCTTTATGTCCAGCTCATTCATAACTTCCAAGGGCATTATATTACATGAGGCTCCTGAGTCAAACATACAATTATGAAAAATCCTCTCATTGACAATTAAGGTGGTGAAAAAAGGATCCACATCTAGTTGTGACTCAACCAAAGAAGTACCCAAATATATCTCTAGGGATTCCCCATGCTTTTTTGTTCCTCGAACTTCTATCTTAGCTATGGTAGGAGGGATGTCCACATTATTTACCTCCTTAGTAGTGATAATTGCTTCCTCTTTGAATACCGGTATTCAAATGCTCTTTTCTCGTGCTCGTGGATTCTCGAGAAATTCAACAACCGGTACAATAATTTTGATTTGAATCGGATCTCGAGCCATATCACATATGGAATACTTAGGCAAAGATATAGTGGGAGGTAATGTGATTGCCTATTTTGATGGGATATAATCCTTTACCACTTGAGCAATAAGTACAAGTACTTGGTTTATCAAGAAAAAATAGGGCCCCTATTAGGAAGATCCTTCCTAGGAGCATTTTTGGTGATATTAGTCAAGATAGGTACCTTTTTCTTAGGATGAGGGATAGATCCTTTGACCAATATGCTTCAAGGTTGTAATCCTTTTCCGGGCACAACAACATTCATTAATAGATTCCTATCTTCCTCAGAGGGATACCACCATCATACTTCTTAATTATTAATGCTCTCAAATATTCAAAATCATGATTAGGCAATTCAAATGATTGAACTATATCTACATCAACCTTAGTTGTAGAAGGAAAAGAAGATACTCATTTTATGTAGTTCCAAAACGCTCCACGCTTCTAACACTCAATATTTCAAAGGAAGTGGCTCCTTGTGGTGAGTGATCAAAACATTCTAGCATGCACACATCACCAAAAGTAACCTCATCAAAGCAACATCATCATTCCCCTCAATAGGATCACAATGAGAATGTTGTAAAAACATTTATCAAACCATTAAATAACATTATTTTCCTCTACCAATGATACTCGGCAATAAGTGGATCATGAACTATCTTTATATCCCTAGGGTGGCTTCTTATTCCCGATTCCGTAGGTCCCTTTCCCTTGTCATCAGCTTTATGTTCATCCCTAGGATGGTTTCCAAATCATTTTTACCCTTGCAGTTGGTGATGAGCTTAACAATTCAACCCTAGTCCTTTCTCTGTCCTAGAAAGCTTATATGAAACCTCTTTCACTACCCCTACCAGGGGTTTTGACCACCACCTCCGGATGCATAGCCTTAATTTTTTGAAGTATCTCGAGTTAATTAACTTTATCCCTTCCCTCTTTAGAGGTTTCCCATCTTCCTTGATGTTGTTCTCAATTTGGAAAACCATGGAAAATATTGCCTCGAGTTCTCGGGATATTTATCCCTCATGTACTAAGCTACTTTCCTATCAAAAGGATCTCGAGTACTTGATCAAGCGTAAGTCGTCACTAGGTCTCAAATTCACAAGAAATTTGTTCAAGGTTTTTTAAACCTAGTAATGAAGTCTTGGACAAGTTCATTTGCATTCTTCTTAATGCTTTTACACTAATTCAACAGAACCTAGGATCAGTTTTATCAACACATTGCAATTTGAAAGCATTCTTCATCTCTATCCAAGAGTCAATAGAATTATCTGGAAATGATTTATACCATTCCCTAGCATCTTCCTCCAAGGTATGTATGAATAGTTTGACATATACATCCTCATGTTCCACCTCATAATCCTCCATTACATTTTGAAAGCTTCTAAGATGTTGATCTCCACTTATTGCATTCTTTCCTTAAATTTAGAAAGTCTATTTCTAATCTCATGGGGTACGGCATTTTATAACTAACCATCCCATGTAAATCAATTAGTTCATAATTATTTACACCGAAAGGGGGCCATGGTGGAGGTTGTTCCATATTTTTAGGTGGATGAGTTTCAACATATGGATTGAAATAGTGGGGAACCTCAAAACTTTGAGGTAATGGAGTGTGATCTTCAAAGTATTGATCCTTTATTAATTCAGTTTCACAAAATATTCTATTATTTCTAGTCATGAAAGGGGAAAATAAGGAATACCATGATTACTTGTAAATGAAGGACCTCTTTAAGTTGGAGTGTGCAAATCAAGACAAGGACTACTTGATCTAGAATTGTCTAAAGTACTAGAATAATATTCCACTAAAGGTTGATTAGATTCACCAACCGATACAATTTTTTCTTCCGAATTTTGATCACCCAACACTTTCCAAATTTGCTTTCTCCCTGGGTTTATCTTTCCTAGCTCTGGAAACAAATTTTTGGAAGGGTCCAATTTGAATAAATATCTCCTTCCTTCCAGCTTTGCAGAATTGAAAAGTAAATCAACAAGAATTAAAGTTTTGTGCACTGGTATATGCCATATTTTCTTGTAAAATATAGAGTCGCCACTAAGGTCTTGCACCTTAGATGTGTTGATCAACTTAAACAACCTATTAGATGATAACTTTACAAACAGGTGAACAAAGCTTTGTAAATTTGAGTGTCTATCATTATGTGTATCCCAACAAAGAAAAATTCCATGGAAAGCTTTCTTATACTAGGAAAATACTTGAGCCAATTAATTCAAATCAATCTCTATTTTATGAAAGCTCAACAAAGGATTGAGTTCTAACATGAATTTATACTAAACACACTGAAAATTCTACCAGAGACCTATATATCTCTTACTTCTAGGAAATACTCCCCAAAAACAACACCGAAGTGTTTTGGTACCCAATCATATACCTCCTTGTGGCTAGGAATCATCGGTGGATCGGGATGCGTTGCTTTAAGAATGGCAGACTTGGAAATTTACGTCGTTTGTAGCCGAGGAAGTTTTTGAAAAACTTATTGAGACCGGGATTTGGAGGGATTGGGTGACACGTACAAAAGGAATGGCCAATGTCCTACCTTTGACAAGGGTGAGAGGACCCAAGGGGTGAATTGAACATAGAGGTAGAGATAAATATTTTACTCCTCAATTTCTTTAGAATGATAGATGAATCTGTGATAAGCATGCCCATAAACACAACACTTTAATTTCAAAATTTGTCACACAAAGTGATGTATATGCTTATTTCACCAAACATGGGTTATTATAGACAAGATAAGCTACATTGTTGTTGCATTTTTCTGATAAAGGAAATTGGAATTAAAGGTTCCTTTTACTTATATTTGTAAGTGAAACAACAAAATAACTAAGGACTTGTATTGTACGATGAGACTAGAAGTTTTTTTGTATTTTTAAAGGTGGGGGGTTGTGTAAGTACTCACATCACAATATTGAACAAATAGTCAAAGCTTAATCACAAAGGAAAAATCTAGTGTAATTCAGATAAACAAGAAATACAAAATTGCAATAGAAAATGTAACTCATTAACCAGATGTTCAACACATAGAAACTAGATTATGTAAGCCAAGATCATAATCGAACATATTTCATTAATATCTACCAAATTCTTGACAAGGGAACATGAAAACCAATTATCTCAATGCATGTTAATGGTTATACATTGTAGAAGGACCCAAGAAAATCAAGCTTCGACCATGATGAGCCCTAACCATATTACTATGAACCCTTGCTCATCAATTTTGTTTCCTCACTTCTCTTCTATTGGCGATCTTTGGTAGTGCTTGACATGGTTCTTTCTTATGCCCTAAAATTTGTGGGCAACGGGGTCATTCTAGAGGGTTTTTTCCGAGTGGTGGCAAGCGTTATGTGGTCAGTCTCTCCTAAGGATCCTCTTCCTCACAAAGACCCCTTTAATGACAACAAAAGGATTGCTCTTCCTCGCTTGTTCAAATCGATAAGATGGGCTCGATCTAGTTTTTGGGAAGCACTCATATGCTTAAGGCTTCTAATTTTCAAGCCACTCTCTACTACCAAATTGGCCCCTATGGTCACTCTTGGGGTGTCATTGCTCTGGTAGGATTGACATTTACCCCTATCCAAGGGATTTTTATTGTTTCTTTTAGTGAGGATGGTAATAAAGAGATCATTCTCTTAAAGATATGGGAATCAGAAAAATAATCACTTGTTGATGAAACCTTGGTTCCCAAATTTTAATCCACTCATGACCTCCTTCAATGTTAGACCGGTCTAGATTTGCTTACCCTATATGTCATTACATTTTTGGGTTAAGGAGAGTTTAACTACTATTGGCAATACTTAGGTAAATTTTTGTCCATCGATTCCAATATTTTTTCCTACGATCATACCACTTTCGCATGAATATTGGCGGATTTGGATGTTTTATTTGATCTACCTACTTCTATTGACCTCAAAGTATTGGATAGGGTTTGGTCACAACCCCTTGACTACAAAGGCTTACCCTTCAGATGTAGAAAATGTTTCAATCTAGGGCATCTAGTCAGCAGATTGTCGATGATAAAGAAATCTAAAATAGAAAATCTTTCTCGGTGGAAGTAATATCATCAAGATATTTTAACTATTGATTTGGATTATGATTAGCTACGATACAAAGGAGGTTAGTTCTAATAAGGAATCCATTACAAATTCATCGGTTCCACCTCATGGAGGATTTTTGAGCAGATTAAACTAGATCAAGTGTTGATTCCATATGTTATTGTTGATCAAGCGCTACTACTAGTCTCACTACTAAGAATCCCATAGATAGTACTTTTTCTTCCTCTAAAATTTGACCTCCAGATCATTCAAGTGAAAATGTAGATCCTAATAGGAGAGACAACTAGACAGTCGTTAAAAGAAAAAAGAATGTTTTTTCTATGCAGCTAATATCCCATGTAAGTGATATTACAAGGTAAACTAAAGTCAGTGGCAACAATGGATGTTGCGATTCTCGTTATTCTGTACTACAACATTATGTGTTGTTTTCTCTCTATTAATATCTTCTCTTCTTTCTTATTCTTCTCTTATGTTGGTTGGGCTTTCTCCTCCCTTTTACATTAATGGGGGTTTCTCTTCTTTTACAATTAAATGTTTCATCTTTCCTTTGGTCTTGTTGTAAAAGGATGTGGGTCCTTTCAAAACCCTCAACTTTTACCAATTTCCAAAAATGGCTATACATTGTAACCATCTTAACATCGAAATTGAAAGAATTAAAACTTATAATGTATTTCTTCACGAAAATTGAGCAAGATTATCATAGCAAGATATATCAATTCTTATTTTTTCAAAAATATAAGAAAAACCCCCTTTTCTACGAGGACATGCCCCTCATATATATACATTGGTTATTTCTTTCCTGGTTTCATTTTCCCCCTTTTTACAAATAGTGGATCTTTGTAAGGAATATCCTTCATTCGGGTAACAACATTTGGTTTATGGTTATTGCCTTGGGATTACATTGATTCCTATCCTGCCATGTGGAGAAGTTGTTAGTAAGCATTACCATGTGTGAGTTGCATTCCTTTGTTTTATTATGATGACTTAGTGACATGTCATCATTCTCCATTTTCTAACATTATTTTATACATCAATCTAATTCTTTCCATTTTGATCAAGTTGAGAAGCTTTTGATGATTATTTTGATTTTCCAATGTAGCTTGATTTGACACTAACTATTTTCTCCTTTTGGGAATCCATTTTGAGATGCACACAATCATTGTTACTTCCTTTCGAATTGAATGTCCTTCTGTGTGATCTGTTACATCAAGCCAAATGACCCCTTTTTTATTAGTGCCAATCCATTTCACCTTTATCATCTCGTGTGAGTATCTAGCATTTAACTCAAATATGATTTCCTACGTAGCTATTCCCAGACTCCCTTTCTTCTATAAATTCTCACCATTTTATTCATAAGCTCATATCTTTTCTTCGAGCTTCAATGTGAAGAACTTAGTACAAATTCCTTTCTTAAAATGGAAGAGGTAGGGCTAGCAGCTAGTCTAAAGGAAATTTCCTCTGAAACTTTGCATTCAATTTTTGACTTATCTAGTCCTGATGAAGCATTTTTAAGAATTCTTTTTGATATTGTAGACCAGGAAGAATGTGATGGGCCCTTAACAGCTCGTGTTGTCAGGGTGGCATTGATTTGGAGGTTGATTAAGATAAACCCAATTTTTATGCCTTTCAAGTCATGTATTTTCATTTGTTTTGATGGGAGGATCAGAAAACTCCCGAATAGCTAAAAAACTATTGCTCCAATGTAGGCATGCCATAGTTAATACCACCATCAATGCATCTCCTCTCTTTTTCAATGAGGAATTATCTAAGAAATAAATTCATGTGGATGCATACATCTTTCATGAGGAAGCTTCATGGATAACATGTCTTCACTTTCCCACGAATGGTTGAACTTGAGCAACGTCTTTCTCTTCTGGAGAAAAAACCATCGAGCCTTTATCTGCAATGGATTCATGTGTACCATCATATTTTTGAAAAAGTGTAGGAGAGGTGAGTCCATTTCAAAGCATCCATGTCAACCAACTCTAGGAATTTCCCACAACCGCTCCTTTAGCTCCTCGTGCAAGTATTTCTCCATTGCATTCAACCCCAAAAGCCACAGGAAAAAGGCTTATCTCAAGGGTGGCCTAAATATTTTGGAATGGGTTTCTTCTTATGAGAAGAAATTAGAACTGATTCAAATATTGGGAAACCCTAGGAAAATATTACTTGAGCCGATGGCATTGAATATGTCTCATTATTTTGTAGGATATGTTCTTTTTGTTCAAGGGGTTGAATAGGTTAAAGATTTTTCTAGGAAGAATAGGATTTTGAATCAAATTCCTCCTTTCAAGGAGGATTTTATAGTTACAAAATGACAATGTATCTTTCTTTTTTTTCATGATATAAAAATTTATGTAAATATTTCCTGGGCTTGGGGGCCCTATAGAATCCCCATTTTTCTTTTCTTATAAGTACAAAGGATTCAAAAATTATTACAATGTGTTTCATGTTTGAAATGGATCTAAATTTATATCAAAACTAATGAAATCATATTGCAGTACATCATACTACATACATGTTTGGAATTTGCAAATCTAAAGAGTATACAATTTCAAAAATGAAGATAAACATAATGAAGAAAAGAGAGTTTTGAGAGGACAAGCCTGAACTTGTTCAGGCATTGGGACCAGCTCCAAGTTCTTTATCATCATCCTCATGTGCTTCAGACATCCTTTGGTTATATGCATCAAATCGATGAAATATCTAGGTAATATCTTCTTCATCTGCCCAACATGGAACATGAGTATCATACATTGTCTTATCATCATTTGATCAAATTATTTTATTGCACTCTTACTCTTCCTCACCCTTTTTGATAGTTTGGTCATTTAGTGCTCCATATTAACAAACCTCTTAATAGTATTATAACTTAAACGGACTTCATAGATGTTTTGATCAAAATCTTGTGTTAGGGAAAATGTCCCTAAGTTTCCATAAGTAATTATATCTTCCTCAAGTACCATTTTTTCAAGTATACAATCCAGATAGTCAATGCATTTTGTAATTGGGATCCTTCCTGCAAACAATTTCTATTTGACTTGATTTAGAGTCTCAATTCTAAGTTGAATTGAGTCCAGATAAGTATGTTGCATCCCACTTTCTTAAAGTTTAAGAATCTCCTCTTTTTTTACTAGTTGATCATCATACTCGATTCATCGCCTCAAGTCCGGGAAAAATACCCTCCTAGTAATATAGTTCATCATTGAATTTTTCTAGTTGGTATTTGACATCATTGATTCTTTTTGTTAATTGGGCATAAAATCTTATTGTACCTTCTATAATTTTACTTCCTCTTTCAGATAGATTTTCCTTCCATTTTTCCACGAATTATCCTTTTCCCTAGATATCTAAACTTAACTTAAGACCTTTGGGATTATGGCAGAGTTATTTGTTACCCTTCATCCACAGGTTATATCCATTTATGTACATATGAGGACAATGTTTTGATTTTTTTCCTTTAGTTGTTTCTTGGTTACCTTTTCCTCATCAATTTTTTGTAACGAACCCCAACAACAACCGTAGCATCATGCTTTAATATTTCCTTGGTAGGATTTCCTAATGGGATATGTGTGATAGTATAGTCACTCAATGTAATTTTACCTTTTAATTTATCACCTTGTGGGGTGGTTATTTCCAAATTCTTGAATCCTTGTTGATCTACATGAGTTTTAGTCAAGATTCTAGCCTTCTTGTGAGCTCTTCTAGGCTTTGAGAATACAATAATTTTTATGTCCATCATTTCCTCCTAAATTGTCTCCTCCTTTGAAAGGATTGCTCCTAACCACCCAATTGTGGGAGTATTTCCCACACTTTCTCCTTGTGATGTGGGTCAGGAGTTTCGAAAAAACCACCAGTTACTTGGATGCACCTTGAGGTTCTTATAATATTGGCACCTCTACATGTGGATTTTCAACTTTTATTGTTTTCCTTTTGGATTTATCAATCAATGCATACCATTACCTATAGCTACTATTTCTCATGTCCCTTAGTTTGGGATTGACTAATTGTTTCTTGAATCTTATCATCAATTGGTGTTTCTTCATTATATCTTCTTTTCACTAGAGTGGCAGAATCTCTGTAATTTATTTTCAAACTTATTTGACTAGACTTGCAACCTTGGGTGATTCCTCATCCTCTGTAATATCTTCCTCCTTCAGAGGTTGATGTTCGTGGAAATATCTTCTTGGGATTGTACACTAGTGACCTTCTGTCTTACCAGTTCTTCCTCTTGTTGTTTTATGGGTTGGGACCCAATGAATGATTTCTGATCTTTGTCATTAATTGGTACATTCTCCTTATCACTGATCTCAACTGGTTTATTAACCTCTTCTGTAGTCTCAATCATAACCTCTTTAGCAAGGTCTACATTTTGAGGTAATTCATCACCCTTTGCAATTTATAATTCTTTCTGAGGTTGACCTCTAATAGAGACAATATCTTTTGTAGATGGTTCACTTACAAGCCTTTGAGTCACTGATTCTTCTTCCCTTGAAGGTATTGTACTCTCAGTCTGAACACTTTGAGTCTGAACCTTTGATTCAACATTTGATGGTTGGGAAGTTTCTTTCATCTGCACTTTTCCCGAGGAACACTTTTATCCCCTACCATATGCATTTCAATTGTTACATCAATAATTTCAAGTGTAGGAATTTCTTCAAATGCATCTATTTCTAGCTACTTCAATTGGTTATTTCATTTACTTTTGTGGTTGATTGGTTTTGGCAATATCTTGATCTTTAGATTGAATAACACCTAGCCCTTTCTATTCTTGATTTGTTATGGTGCCACTGGGATGATTATACATGGGGACACTATGAATCACTCCTTCCTTAATAAAATATATCACCATCCTCAAGGGAAATAAAATTAAAGCTGAAACTTATTTTGGTGTTGGTGAAGTAATAGGAATACTTTCTTGGAACTATGGTACCACTACTTGTTCTCGTAAATGTTAGAATAATTTTTTCTCGTCTTCAATCAATGGGCGGGATTAATTACTTTGGGTTCCTTTCTTTTATGTTTATTTGGGGCAGGAACACCTTTCATATCTGAAACACCAATGTCTCTCTCCAAGGGTGGTATCACTTTACCCCTTTTAGCATCTCTTTCAAAATACTTGAAATCGGTCCTTTTTCCTTAGCACTTTGCTCTTTGAGTTATGGAGCAATTTTTGCCAAAAACCCTCTCATCCTTATTCCCGTACTAGATGATCTAGGTAGGGTTACTGATGGAGTTCTTATTTTAGATACACTTATCCCTTTGTTCTACAATGGTATTTCTTGAGTGATGGGGGCATCTTGCATTGTCATCATGAATATCCCTTCATCCTTTTGGGTCAAAACCAGCGTGGAAGTGCCAGTATTGCTAGTGGCAGTAGTCCACTCATCAATAATCCATGTAGTTGTTTTTCTGGTTGGCACTTGAGGATATTTTCCATTCAATGGATCCATCTTATCAACTCCTCCTTCAAAGGAGGAATATCTCCCTCCAATATTTTCAAATATCTGAATTCATTCAACACTTTTGTATTTTGGATGGACAAGTCCATACCCTTTCTTTGTATCCAATTGAGTGTTCTTTTCATTACATCAACTATTATTTCATGTTGGCTATTTGATTCCACCCCATCCTAGACTATGGGTTTAATTGGTTATGACAAAATCTTGTTGTTAATATAATATTGACTTGATATTTGTTTGTCCTCTGTTAATCCCTGAGGTATAACTACAATCTTGAAATCAATAACTTGCCTAAGGGTCATTCTAGAGAAATGTTTGAGCCTAACCTCCTCTTCATCTCTGAAATTCATCTAATAATCTTCAAAGTGAGGTTCATGCTCATATGAGCTCCCCAAGATTGAACCTACAACCCACTTGATATCATACTTTGATCTAGGATCAAATCATCCATCTTGAATCTTTCCATCTCTTCTTCTAACAGCCTAGCTTTTGCAATTGAGGGGCATGAGTACCTCCCAATTTTGATAGGGAATTTGATGTTGGTCTTGTGCTTTCCTGCAATCAATTTTTGCATTGGTGTCAATTGCCTTGAAAGTTCACAAAGGGCCCATTTATCATCCAAGTATCTGGGAAATTTGCATGGGTGTCCATTAAATCCACTTACTCTAATATAAGTAAAAAACCTATATTGAATAAAATAACAACCATATTCTTGTATTACACTCTTAGCTTCAGCATAAATCTTGTATTGCTCCCATTCTGGTTTGAAAATACATATTACAGGTGCAAAAAATGCATCATTTATCTATCTGGCATTTCCTTTCCAATTGTTCAGGTTTAGTTGGGATAAACATCATATACCCTGTGATCTTTGAAGTTTTCCCTTTGTGGGAGTGCCAGGAAAAATCTTGTGGCTTGCAATATTGTAAATTAAGTATGACATCATATAAAACTCAATATTGTAAGTGATTCCCATCCTAATTTTTGTGGCCATCTCAAGGAGTTAGGTGTGGATTGATGTGGCTATGAAGTTTTCCCAACAAATTCTTCCTTTACCTTCCAAAATGACCCATATATATGGACACATCCATTCCTAGAATACATAGGCTATATCCATACTAGCAATTCTACTTAACAACACAATTATATCCTCAACTTCTTCCACAAAATGTGACTTGAAATTTTTCTTAGGGATTCTTTTGGCGTATCTTATGTCCTCACAAAGAACCATTTAGTATTCATAAGTTTTGCATAATCACTTTGTTTGGCTTCATAATCACTTAAGGCTAATTCTACATTAATGGTTACTTGGTTTCTCAACTTTTGGTAGCCCTAGCTAACACTCTCTCACCACTTCCATCTAAAACTTCCCTCTTTTCCAGATCATAATTTTTAGCACAAATCCTTACTAGTTCTAGACAATGCACGGAGGGATGGAAAGCGTGGCTAGGGCAATTTTGTTGGCATCAATGACTCGTCATGAATTTAGTTATAAAAATTGTGTCGGTTATTTTATCCAAATCACTGGAGGTAGTGGAAGTTACATGAGTTCCTGATTCCATGGTCTTCATTTTGTCTATAACTACTTAACCTCTTTTCCGACATTTTGTGGATTACGGACTTGATTTTAAGGAAAAGCGTATACAATATTTCAGATTAGAACGCTTACCCATTCTTCGCAAATTCCCAGGATTTCCACCTTGCACTCACAATTCAATTCCTGGATTCGAACGTATTCCTTCACGATTGATATCTATTCTTTACAACACGAATTCGCAGAGCTAGGGCTTTCCAATTCTTTCACATGCAAATGTGAGGATTTGAAATAATCCTTGAAACTTTTTAAAAACCTTGCCTTGATTCATGTGAAATGCATTAATGGCGGAAGATATAAATGATTTTAACCTCAACCATCTCGATTTACCTTCCCCTTTTTAAATGTGGGTTGTTTGCATGTGTTTATTTGAATAAAAACGGGGCTTGGGAGTTTTCTAGCACCTTTTCTCATGTTTCAAAGGGGTGCAAAGATGTAATGTTGACCCACTTACCCAATGTTGACTTTACTCAAAGACGTGACATGTGTCCCAAGTTAGGTTTTAGACTTGTGATTACACTTTACACTTCATTGGGATTAAAATGCAAAAGTGAATAAAATTCCCACTCACGTGTTCCATTAACCTTTTTACACGTGTTCTCTTTGAGGAGTGGGGGTATATTTGTGCTTTATATCTTGTACCACGATCATTCCTTGGAATATTCCTCCATTAGGCCTCGGAGTTCTTTCACACATTGCACATTTATAAAACTCTACAAATATTCATACAAGGCCTAATAGTGCAAAACCAATCAAAATATGCCACGTTTATCGTGTTTCGAGAAGGAAATGTATTTTGCACAAGGAATTAAAAGAATGACACATAGAAAAACTTGTAAGGGATTTACACGATCGGTTTACAAGGTTCATAAGAAATTTACTTTGTGTAGACATAGTGATGGTTCTCTGGATTGGGAAGGACATCATACATCCAATTTCATGCATAAGCACAATGCTTTTCTTAGTTCAATATTGAGTAGTTTCATGGGAATACAATTTTTTATATATCACAAAGCGTGTGCAAACAAGATAGAAATTTTTAAAGGCATATTTGAAAACAAGGTACGAGGTCAAAACGAGTACCAACACCCATCTTGGGGATGTTTGAAATATTTGATAAATACATAAATAAATGTTAAGAAGAGGTGAGGAGCAAAAAAATTGACCTTGACCCTCCTTAAGCATTCTTTTATTCTTTATCCCATCCCCATTCTTTGTTCCTTTCTGTTCATCAATCTTTTAAAAGAAGAATCAAATCATTTGGTTGCAATCTGCAACAAAATCCTCCTTGGGGCATGTGAGAAATGATGATAGGGCAAAAGAAGATAAAAATAATTTGTTAGAAAGATGGAATATTATCCACCTTCTCCACGAGCTCAATCATGATTCAAAACCGTTCCATTCTAGTAAATCAAGATGGGGTCTTTTGTAGTTGGAACAACTCATCCATCTATTTTGAAGATCATGCATTATCATCCCACATTTTATGCTTTTAGGGGATTTTTGGGGGCATCTAAGTATATTCCTATTAGGAATAATTAGCACTCACATGGTTTCTTACATGAGTAAATAAATCAGTAATTAGTAATAGTTAGTTTGGTGGGTGAGTTGTTAATAACCCACGTAAACATGGTTGTGTGGATTATAACAATCCATGTATATAGAAAGGTTTGATTGGGTTTGTTGTAGGCATTAAAATTTGATTCCTCCATATTAGGAGATCTCCTCCTATTTATTTGTATGAGTCGATGATAATATAGAGAAGAAATTATTGTGTTTTGTACTTTGCGTAGATCTGTACTAAATCCTTCATTTGTCATCGAGCAAGGTTAATCCAAAGTGAAGAAAGAATTATTTTTAATGGAGTAATGTCTGAGATTTTGATGATTAATCAGGGGCATCTCAACCATTATTAAGTGCCCCAATCATGGTTTTAAGTTATTTGAGCAAATAATTTGCATTGTAGATGACCGTTCTGTGATATTATTATCTTTTTTTGGAAGTGGGTTATTAAAATCCTCATATATCTGCCAGAGTACCGATCTCTGGTTCCTCGACTTGGGTGTGTATATTATATACACTACACTTCATCAACGTCAGTCTCAAATTTTGTATCATGTGCTGGAAAGTAATCTATCTTCGTTACTGAAGATTTGCCACGTATTCATTGGGATAACATTATTTTTGGTTGGCAAAATTAAATTGGACAATTGGTCTTCGGATGAGGCTTCACATTTGTGTGTGTGGCTAGTTTGATAGGGTGGTAGTAGTTTGTGGGCGATTCTGACTGTCGACCTGAGCCATTCCAAACAAATTTCCATTGTGTGGCTTGATTTTTATCTAACTTGTATTCTACTACATTGAGCGCAGCCGTGTTATCTCTCTCCCAAAGACTATGGATACCTCTAAGTGAGTTCGGCCTCTCCTTCTAAGCATCGAAATATTGCATCCATAGCCTTACGTACATCATCGGTTTCTTAAGCACAATACGTACATCGATGGATTCATCAGCTGGAGCCTACTCACTAACTCCTCGCCAAACCGACTCCGAGAAAATGTTGTTCTACTGGTCGTGGTTGTAGATCTGTGTTTTTTGAGGATATAAGATATTATTTGTCGATTCTTTTAGCTTGAATTTTTTTGTCAAATATAGTTTGATTCAAGTGTCCACGTTGACATCTAGGTTCCATGTTCATTTAAAAGTGGATCGAATTATATAGTCAATAGTTTTTGTTTAGATGTCCGCTGTTGTCTTTTTTTTAAGTATTAATATTGTGCCTCGGTAAGTTACTATTTAAGAGTTTTCTAATTAGTATGTGTTGTCAATATAGTATTTGGTTTTTTAGTTTTTAAACAAGTCTATTTTAAATGTATGTCATAAATATTAAAAGTCCACAATAAATTTTAGTTAGTATTAGAGTCATTTTGTAGAGTCTTATGTTATGTTTTGTTATTGTCAAATTTTGTAGTTATCGTCAAAGTTACAAGTCAACAAAATATTATATTGTTAAGAGTCATTGTGTGTTAAGTTTAAAAGTCAAAAGTTGTGACAATGAAAAAAAAATCCGTGCATGATGCATTTTCGGTGGAATCCGATGTCCAAATGAGGTATGTAAAAATCGAACTCCATGATCAAATATGACTAATCTAGTAACATGTTACCGGAGGATGGAGGCAAACGGAGGTTGGAGGTCAATCAACAACCTCTTGTCAATCGCCAACGATGGGGCCACATATCACTATGGTGACATTTTTGTGGTGTGATTATTTGCTTTCGCTTTTACGATGTGCTTTCTGTTGTGTTTTCGAGAGATCCAATTTCACCGTGTTGCAATGTTCCTGTTTGAATAAGTGAAAATTTCACATTGAGGGGGGAACACAATCTAATGTTCCATTTCCATTTTTTCAGTTTGTGTGTATGAGAAGCTGACTTTCCTATGTTATTCCCTGCAATGAAATGTGATGAGGGCTGAAAATAGTACTTGGCACATCATAATGTGGTTGTAGGTAAACCACTTGAAAAACCTTCATTTTTGGTTTGTGGTACTCCAATTGAAACCCACCATTTTTGGTTTGTGGTTAACCATTTGAAAATCATACAACAATTTTGTGATCATCATGCAATAAAAATCACCTAATCATGAAAACATATGCAAGTAAAATGGCAGTTTCCCCATGTTCATACTAAGGGGGAATGTTGTGAATTATTAGCACTCACATGGTTTATTATGTGAGTAAATAAATCAGTAATTAGTAATAGTTAGATTGTTGAGTGAGCTATTAACAACCCACGTAAACATGGTTTGTGTGAGTTATAACAACCCACATATATAGACAGTTTGGTTGGGTTTGTTATATGAATTAAAATTGGATCCTTCCATATTAGGAGATCCTTCTATTTATTTGTATGAGTCGGATGATAGTATAGAGAAGAAATTATTGTGTTATGTACTTTACGTAAATTTGTACCAAATTCTTCATTCCCTTGGGGAAATTTTGTATAAGAATGAAGGCTTGTCTTCATTCTAGAGGGGCTAGTTCCAGCTTTTAGTTTATTTGCTAAGGTGATTACATTGTATAGTCATTAGTAGACATTGAGAGCATTTTGTATGTCTCCCTTATCTAAATTGAAGTATACATAACTATTTTCCATGTTTCAATTTGGCATCTTGGAATGTAAATGAGATCATAATCGATGAATATAACTTTTGATGTAATATTATGTTTTTTAAATCAATGAAATACGAAGGAGTTATTTCTAGTTATTACATAGAAAATTGGTTATTGAATAAATATTGTGCTATAGTGTTACTTTCAATGTTTATTTAGTTTTAAAATCCTTTCTGCAATATTACTTTGGAGGTGACTTGCTTATAGCCCTTGAGTGTATCTTGGGTGTTATGAATTGATGCAACAAAAATTTTGTTGAATATTTATGCACAAGTGTTTGTGCTAAAGATTCAAAGGTTATGTGGTAGTGTTTACATGAATTTGGTATCAATGAATGCAAATGCCCCTTTAAAGGTTATGCTCTTTATATCTTCTCTTTACTCGCATTTTGTAAGCAACCGGCTAGAATGCAAGCACTGATACTTCTCCCCATTAGATCCACCACCCCCACTTCATTTAACTAAGTACCATCCTATCCTACCCCTACAGATCACATTACCTTTTCCTATTTTACATGTGTTTTCTTGCAAATTACACCTATCCCGCATATTTCAAGTGTATTTTCCTAATTTGTGAAGTTTAGCATCCCATCATCATCATATCCCAAGTTGTCAACAATTTCTTCAGAGATGATGACTATGATCACATTTTATCTGATCTTTAGTGGCTTGTGTTTGATGTATCAAGTGTTTGTAATTCTTATGTGACCATTATTTTGAATGAGAATTGCATTTTGTGGTTGCATTTGATCTCATATTGAGGTTCTAACAAGTTTGAGGGTTTAAAACATAATATCTCCCTCTCTCTTTCAATCCACCCTCTGGTTCTCTCACCTTGGTTTAGGAAGAGCCATAAAGTAGTAAGATAACAACCACATCCTTAGTCACGTGCCTCCTTGTCATTCCCACAAGGCATGGTTAAGAGAGACAGATAGATCCATCCTTGGATAAAAATGGCATATAAATATGTCTATCTATACTCCTTGCCTCCTCCTCACCAAGTTTGCATTGTTTGGGCCGTTAGTTTTGGAATCAACACACTTTTAGCGCCATTTCCAAGGACTAAAGTGGGTTTCAAACAAGATTTATCAGCCTCCTTGTAATATGTTTATGTGTGATTTCTCTTCAAATTTTATGAGTTAAATGGTTCTTACATGATCTACTTTGTCATCAATTAGATCATTTTTGGGTGACTCAACTAGATATTTGAGTACAAGGTTTTAGAGGGGTTTTTCCATTTGGTGTTTTCTTGGTCTCAATTGTGTCTCAAATGTGATACGTTTTGATGCATATAAGGTTTTGAAGGGTTTATCAAGTATCATCTATTTTCTATTTTGGAGTAATATCCAGCAGTGCATTTTCAAGGTTGATTTATCATTTCTAGAGTGCAATCTCTAGTGGTGACTCCATCCTGAGTTTTGGGTTAGACCAATGCTATATAATTTTTGTATGGTGTTAGCGTTCCCACATTTACAAAGCTAGAAGGACTAAGATCATCATTCAAATCAGATCCTACTAAGAAATTTCTTCATGAGTTGAATGTCTTGTAAAAAATGAAGGAAGCAAGTTTGGAAGCCAATAAGAGGTTAGAGTTCAAAAGGTAAGGACATTCAATCTTCTAATTTTGGTGATTCCCCTTTGATTGAGGATTATTCCAATTATTTTGATAGTTCTAAACCAAATAACCTAGAATACCACCTTCACTCCTTGTTTCAATAAATTTATGTGCCTAAGTTTTATAAAGGTTGTCCTGAGCCTACCCATTTGTTCACAAGTGAGAATAGAGATTTTGGTTTTTAGGATGCTTCTCTAAGAAATATTCATAGGACACACTCGACTACAGGATGAGCCCAGAAGGATGCAGATCCGGTACTCCATTGACTTGGTGAAGTAGAGAGAAGAATTTTCATCCTTAAGAAGGTTATGGTGAAGTCTTCCTCTCAAGAATTTCTAGTGGTGTCTCAACCTCCCCGAAGAAATGTAGAGAAACCCCATTTTAATCACCCAGTCATCTTTAACATCCAAGGTTGTCGCCGCTATGGAACCAAAACATATCTAACTGGTGGAGAAAACCTTATGGAGTGGGAATTTTCCTTTGAGAGGAAAATGGAGTTGATCAAAATTCTAGAAGGCCCAAAAATGAGCATCAAAGAGCTCATGGAAAAGGTATGTCTCAAGGATTGGCAAGTGATGTACAATATGTCTTTGGTGCCCAGGACCCCAAGGAACTTGAGTATCGGAAAAAGAAACTTTTGTCTCGTCTTCCTACTTTTAAAGAGGATTTTGTAACTATTAACTAATGAAATGTTAGTTTCAACAAACCTTTTGAAAATGTATATAAAAATAGTTATGTAAATTCCAAGGGCAAGGGCCCCTATAAAATCCCCATTTTGTTTTTTTGTACATGCAAAATAACACATGTTTTGTAAGGACTTTTATGCATATTTTAATTCAATTATTTCCTCCACAATCATTTGAATTAATCTTTTTCTTTCGTTGCCTTTGAAGGGCAAGAATCGATAGTAGAGAATAAGGAGAATTGAGAAAGGAAAGAAAAAGATAAAGAACAAACCTAGGTGGATTTAATTCAACAACATTATCCCCCTCTTGTTCCATTGATCTATCCCTAAATACATTGTACTATTTGAAAATTTTTAGGAAAAAGTTCTCATTCGGCCCTGTATGGAAGTGGAAAATTGCTTCTTTCCTAGAGAAGAGATCAATGCATTTCATTGACACTCCCCCCTTCTTCCTTTTTCTTTTTCCAATTTTCCAATATGTTTCTCTAAGTGTACAAGCCTTTGGATGGAGGCATAATTAAATACCTGTTGAGCTTCGGGGCCCACTACAACATATTCTTTGAGTATTTCAACTAGCTTCCATGCATCTTCCTTATTCAGGGTATATCTTTCTTGGATAGAAAGCATTTTCTCTATCTAGGACTCAATATCATCAATATATTCTTGTGCCTTTTCCCTAGTGTTTAGGATTTTTCGTATACCATTTTCTAGTACTTCTATCCTCACTTGATTTCCTCTTCACGTAAGAGATGCTCTCCTTTTCCATCGGGGAATGATTCCTTCTTTCTCCAATACTTCTACATTGATGGTATTCATAGTTTCAATATTGAGTAGCATCCCCTTCCAACGATCCAATTCTTATTGGAATCTTTCAACCTGCTTAGTGGTGTCCTCAATATGCTCGGTGATATAGTTGTGGCATGCAACAATTTTAGTTAGGGTATGGATGCCCTTTTCAATGACTCTTTTCTCCCACTCCTTAGTGGAAACATTCTTAAATTGACATCTTCACCACTCTTCAAATCAATTTTTGTGATTTTAGGAGTGATTGGTTATGTGGTTGAAGACAACTGACAAATTTTTTCACAATATTAGACAGGGCCTCAACCTTTTCTTTCATTTTCTCTTTAGTTTCTTTGTCTTCGTCAATGTTTTACACTACATCTTGGAACACCACTTAAAGATCATGCTTTTGTCCCTCAGTGGATTGTTTTCTTGGGGCATTCAAGTAACTTGGTAATTTGATAAAGTTGCTTCTTCCCTCAAAACCTCATTTTGTGGGGTGGCTACCTCTAGATATCTTTTCCCTTGATTACCTATCAATGTTTTGGACATGCTCTTGGCACTCTTGGGTGTCCTAGATGAACTATTAGTTCTTCCGTATTCATCTACACCCCTACCTTCTTTTTGGTTGGGATTTCTCCTACCAACCATCCTCCAAGAGACAACTCCTCACAAGGTATGTGTGGCCTTGTTGGTGTTACACTCACTGCCGAGAAACATAAGGAACCATTTGTGTGTCACAACCCTTGCTTCAAATTCAGTTGCATGTCTTTCTTTTCCTTCTCTTCAACTCGCATGTTGTGACATTGTACCACTAAGTTGAACTTGTGCCCCTTGGGCTTGTATAGTGCCCGACTAAGGGTTTGGGCCACTATGGTTTCCTCATTAAGTAATGTAAAGATACATGTTTAACTGCTTCAATGGGAGAGGACAGCCTTTCTTCATTTCTACCAGGGGATGATGACTTTGTAATTACCTCATGTGCTTTTGTGCCTATCCCCCTTGTTCCAAATCTCCAATATCAGTAGTAGGGTCTTCCTTGGTAGTTTGGATTGTTCAACACCTACTGCAAGTCCCTCATACTTGGTCGTGTTATGGGTTGCTCTAAAACTCCCTCTACACCCTTTATACTTTGATGTTTATGTTCGATAGTAGGGGTAGAGTCATTTACCCTTTCAACATTGGTCTCTCCTTGGCTTGATTTTTCAACAGAGTCACCTTCTTGACTTACTTTGATCTTACAATAATCCCAACCTGGGATTACAACATTCCCAAATCTTGTGGAATGGCCTATCTTTGGCTAATAGACTTGGTTGCTTGGGCCAATGTTACACATATCCCTGACTTCAAAAAATCCTTTGGGTGAGGAGGAACTAGTGGTATAGGAGGCATTCTGATTCCTAGTATCACCTCCTCTCGCTATATTTTTCTCCCTCTAGCCTATGGAGTGTCTTCTAAAATAATTAGAGTTAGAGTTCTTGGTCTCTTACGTCTTATAAGAGGAATCTCATCTGAAAGATCTTGTTCTTCATCGATAACTCTTTGGATTAACACACTTGGGGGATGTTCTACGCCTTTGTCTTCTCAACCTCCCTTCTAGATGACTAGTCGATTGCTTGGCTTCTTGCTTCGCCCTTTAGAGGAATATACATGGGGCACTGATGGACCAGCTGGGATAGCTGGATTGAGGTAACAAGGGGAGTTGTTCTCCTCATTATATCTTCAGCTCTCCGTGCCAATTGTGAAATAGAAGTTCCACTCCTACTCATGCATGCGCTTAATTCATCTCTAATCTGGGAAATGAGAGGTGATTTGAAAGAAATATGGGGGTCCCTTGAATAGTTCATGTTTCCTTTCTGAAGGGTGGTAATACATTCTCAAGGATACCACTAACCCTATATTCATTTAGGAAAATGGTACTTTGTTGACTGAGGTCTACCTTTTGATCAAATAACCAAATAAGGGTTTTGTTCATGACATTTGCAGTCCTATGGTGCAAGGATGTCATTTCTTGAGTTGCCTAATTCACCAGTGGAAGGGGTAACTCTGCAATGTTTTTCTGAATATGCTCAAGACTTGTTGTGTCTTCATCATCAATAATTCCTTCTGGTATTATTGTTATCTTGTAATCAATAATCTGAGCCAAAGACATTCTAGAATTATATCTCAATTTAACATCCTCTTCCCCTTTGCAATCCATCCAATAATCTTCATAGTGGTACTCATGGTCTAAGGAGGATCCCACTTTGCGTAATGTAAGAGCCACTTGATATCGTAATTGCTTCTTGGAGAAAATTGTTCCATCGTGCATCTCTTCATTTATTTTTCAACTAATTTTGCTTTGACCAAAGTTGGGCATGTATATCTACCAACTATGATTGGAAACTTAATATTGGTCTTATGTTTGGACGCTAGAATCTTGTGAACATGTATCAGTTGTCTGACCAATTCTAACACTACCCACTTATCATCCATGTGTCGAGGTAACAAAAATGGGGCTCCAATGAAGCCACTTACCCTGCTATAGGAGAAAGTTGGGAATTGGATAAAGTAACACCCCCATCCAGCTATGCTCCGCTTGGCTTCATGAGTCATTCTCTCATACTGCCAAGCAAGGGAAAACAAACATATTACAAGAGCAAAAAGGCATCAATTACTCTTCTAAATTGTGCTCCATAATTGGCCAAATTCAGGCTTGGGGATACACATCGTATACTATGTAAACATTGGGATCTCGTTCACATCTCAACCCTAGAAAACTCTAGTGATGCAACATTATACACCAAATAGGAAGTCATATAAAACATTGGGATATCAGCAGACTCTCCCTTAGCTATAACACCCATTTGCATCATTTGGTCATGGATAGAATCACTGATTAAATCCCCAATGGATGGGAGCTTGTGGTGCTAATATAAGTAGGATAAACATGCACATCCATTCTTGAAAGAAAAGAGCATATTCACTTCCAGCCGAGTGGCTCAACAATGTTATACAATCTCCAATTTCCTCAACGAGTTCTACTCTATCTAACTTCTTCGGAATTGTGTGAGTGCCACCCATTCCTCAATAACCATTTATCATTTACAATCTTTATCAACTCAACAGAATTCTTGATCCAATATTCTTCTCCCTCCTTGATACTTATGTTAGCTACATGGGTTAAATCTGGGAGGCCCAACATTCTATCAAGTGATGCAGCTGCCAAAGTAAAACCAGAGCACCACTACCATCCCTAACTTCTTGAGTTGCATGGATTATAGTTATGTTCGCATGTCCAAAGCGCTTATGGGTACAATGTTGAAGGGGGAAAGAAGCGGCTAATGTAATTCCACTTTCATCTATTAATTTCATTGTTTGGCTCCTTCCTGTGGATTTTAGCCTCAAATTGAATTTTGTTAAATCTACCCCGCCTGAATTCGTGTCCATTGTTGAATCAAAGCAAGAAGTTACACAAGAAGTAGTATGTGTGGGATTTGGGACCGTTTTCATCTTGCTTTACAAAGGATTCATGACCAAAGGATAGCTAAAGTTATATCTCATAATAAGCGCTACCATTGCAAAAATACATGCAAAACCCATAGAACTATTGAGCAGATGTACTTACTTGCTTTGAATGCTCAATTCCTTGACCCAAAGATGAAGAAATGTTCCACAGCTCGCTCAAGTTCTTCACACTGTAATTATGCTTTCGAAAATCACCTAGGGCTTGTTTAGAGAACTCAATCAACCGATAATCCGAACTTCAAAGTGACACTTCCATGTCCCCTTTCGAATTATATATGCCATATGGTTGCATTAATGGCACAAAAGGCACTTGGCCTATTGTCACTCTTTCTTTATTTATATTTCGAGTCGTTGGGGCTTTTGTTCATTTATATATCAAGTACTTTTCTCTTGGAGGATTCAAGGAAAGGGGAACATTGTGCCTAAACACAACGACAATAATATTTATTACTTGCAACCTTTTCCCATACACCCACCAACATCGGTTAAATTTGACGGTCGTTTAGACGTTTTTCATTATTTTAGATGTAAAATACTTGCAAATATTTGAAATATGGCCGCATTTTTATAGATATTTATATATAAACTATACAAATATAATTTAAAAATAATTAAATATATATAGAATAATCTTTTATATATTTTGTTAACAGTATAAAAATAACATTGTTTTACATTTTTGAAAGGTAATATTTGGAAATGGCCGTCACCTAAAAATTGTTTAACTTTAACCCCTACCCACCAAATTAGCACGTGTTTTATTTGGCATACATGGGGGAGCGGGGATGCGACACCATCACGCATTTTGTTTAATGGATTGTTAGGGAAGGTCCCATGGAGCCGCTACAGGTTCTATAATGATGCAGCAGGTGGTCCCATGCAAAATTTTTCAACCAGCTACAGGGTTAAATTCGAATCTTGCCCAGGAAAGTAGGAGCTCCACAATTTCTGCCGGTTCAACTCTGTGGGGGCAAGAGGGGGCCGATCTGCTTCTGCTGATTTAGGCATATTTTTGTCCATCTGGCAACCCAAATGCATTCCCGCCAGTTTTTTTGGTCGATTTGGAGGGAGATTTTCAGCTTATATACCCTGCATCTGCTCATTATTTGAAAGCAGCGCTTTGGAGGTGGATACTGTAAAAAACGAAAATCTCATTTTTGCAGTGCTTTGGAGCACACTGGGCAGAATCCTGACAAGTTGCAGAAGGTGTGAAGAATCCTGACGAGTTGCAGACAGTGGAGACAGTGGGAAGAATCGATTCAAGTTTGAGGTAAGCAATTTTGCCCTTCGTATCAGTCTTATTTATTTATGGCTTGTAATGTTTTTGCTTTTGAAAGGAAATTATTTCCCGTATTTGTTTATTATTGTAATGCGCTACAAAGAAATAATTAGAGTCATCTTAAATGAAAGCGCAACTTTATCAATTTCATAGTACATGGCATATTTGAAGAGGTGATTTCTACTGGAATATGGAACCAGATGAACTATTGAAGCGCTGAAAAAAACTGTTATACTTTTTGGACTGAAGCACATATCTGTAAAAGGTACTACAGAGTACAAATACAACAATGCGGAAACTTTATAGAAATGTTGGACGTGTCCCTTAAAGATGATTCATCTGCAGTTTCATATGAAAAAATATCAGAAAATACTGTGTGGAGAACCTTATGACTTATAAACAGACTTTCCAATATGTATCTAGAAACACTTTTCAATAAAATGTGTTAACTATTCTCAAAAAGTACAGTAGGAATATTGTTGGGATTAGCATGTGCATGATTGGTTAACTACTATCCTGGGAACAGCATGTAATATCTATCATTATAAGTAATTATTACCATTAAATTATGCACTATCAATTTAATAATTAAAAAGCACTTTCTTGAGTAGCTTAGCATCTGAGTTTCTGAACCACATATGGTGAAACACAGACCTATGTTGCTGATGTATGTAATCTTTTATTCTTTAGAAATTCATGGAGAACCTAGAATGAAATCAAACAGCAGGAAGGCAATAAAGTACCGAGTAAACTGATTCTTGATCAATTATACTTGTTGATTGGTGATTGAATGTAGACAACAAATTTCCACAGCTCTCATTTCTGTTCAAATGAAATGGGAGAACTTGTTATTTCCAAGTCACTTCGGTGCTGATTTGCTTAGATTTGCTATTGATACAGTCACTGATCTCTAGATGCACATCAAACTTATTTTGGTTGATAATCACCTCGTATCATTCTTGTCAAATATCATCAATCAGAATCTATGACGGCTTCACGTGTGGACTAGAGAGTAGCTAAAAAAAGCTTTGCCTGAGACTCCAAAATCCTTTATGAGTTTCTTTTTTGGAAAGTGACGTGCATTTTCTTTGCTTTTCCGATCTATTTTGTGAAGTTGCATAATAGATATGTACAAGCATACACCATTCACAACTGCTTGATATCTTGGTCAGTCTATGCCTTGATGCATATTTCATTTTTTTGCCCTTTGAAAGTTAATTGAAACCTCTTTAGTTGAGCAAAACAAAGCAAGTTCTATTAGGAGGTCCATGACTGCTTGTCATATTGGTCAATCTATGCCTCAGAGTGCAATTTCTATGTTTTTTCCTTCTGAAGTCCCTTTAGTCAAGAGGCAGAAAGCAAGTTATAGTAAGAGAGCCCCTTCAATAATATTGTTCAATTAAACTAGTCGAAGAACCACTACATCTAAGTAATAACTTGATCGGTGACTTCCACAATTTTAGTGAATTGGTCTGATTTTTTATTGATATTTTTGCATTTTAAGAATATGTGATATGAGTAATATATAGATGATTTGGCTTATATATAGATGATATGTGGAGTTTACTTTAGTTTATTTTGTGAAAGTATTCTTCATATGTTGTTTCATATAAATATAGGACTTATGCTAACGTTTCATGCAGCAGTGGTCAAACTAAAATTTGATTGTATATTTTATATTGCAGGTTTCAGCGAAGGTTTTTTTGTTCTTTGTTGTCATGGATAAATCATTATATCGTCCAAATCCAGTAAAGGCTGGTTTTAGGAGGTTCACTGCAATGCTTTCACAAAATGACATAACAGATGATGATATATATTCTATAGATGATGATTACCCTTACTCTGTGCCAAGTACACAAATGAGCAATGAAGAAGTAATCATTCCTACTTATGTTCCAAATACAGAAAAGATAATTGACGAAGTAAACATACCTACAACTGGTATTCACTTGGAACATATCAATGATTCCCCTCTTCATCATGACAAAATGTCAACCAAAGAGCCACATAGCCAAGGAAATCAACCTTCAGTTCCTCCTGCACAAAAGGGCAGGGCTCGTTGGAGCATCGCAGAAACTGTTGTCCTTATTGAAGCAAAGCGTATTGAGAGAGACACCCAACTCAACGGCGGAACAATGAAAAGAACTATAACAGCAAATGAGAAATGGAGAATTGTGGAAGATTATTGTTGTACTCATGGGCTCCTCCGCACAACGAGTCAATGTCGAGATCGGTGGGAGCATGTGTTACCTGATTACAAAAGAGTAAGAGACTATGAAGCACATATACCTTCTGGGCATGATAGTTATTGGAGTATGACAGGTCGAGAGAGAGCTGAAAAGAAACTTCCAGCAAACTTTGCCATGGAACTCTTTGATGCCATGGATATTAGCTTTGGTAATGATCGAGCTATCAATCCTGGTAAAATATCAATTGATACTTCTGACACACAGTATGCATTCACTGAGGGTGGATGTTCTCCAATTGAAAATGAGCCATTGAAAGAGTGTGAGATACCGACGATGACTGGTGAAAGCTCGTTGAATACTGGAAAGGAAAAGGAAAAACTTTCAACAGGTAAAAACGGAAAACAAGCAACAAAACGACAAGTATTAAAGACAACATTGTTGAAAGCAACAAGTTAGTGATTTCTGCATTTCAGATGGCTGAAGAGGGGCGTATGAAACGCCATGAAATAGATCGTGAAAGGGAAGATAAGAATGAGGAAAGACTGTTCAAAATAGAGGAGCAAAAAATTAATGTGCAAATGAACATGGTTTCAGCTATGAATGCTATTGGACAGGCAATGTTGAAGATGACAGAGTCATTTGCAAGTGACAAATAAATCTTTAAATCACATACTTGGATTATATTGTTGTCATTTTTTGCTCTTTAGTGGATCTTCTATTTACTTGTTATGAGACTGAAATAAGTATATTAATAAAGATGTATTTGAAAATTGTTTGTTTTACTTACAAATTATGAAAAATAAAACCATCTTGTTTCAACATCCAAATGTTGTTATATTGTTGTCGTTTTTTGCTCTTTAGTGGATTTTCTAGATACTTACATTATGAGATTGAAATAAGTACATTAATAAAGAAGTCTTTGCAAATTGTTTGTTATTCTTGCTAATTATGAAAAATAAAACTATCTTGTTTCAACATCCAAATGTTATAATCTTGTAACATTTAAAATCCAATGGTATTTCAATACTTGCAATTTAATATAATTATAAGCCTTCAACTTTCTATTTGTCAGTTGTATCATCATTTGTTATTTGATATATTTTAATGGTGCATTATTTTGTATGCTTTTTTGAAGGGAGGAGAACAGTGTTTACATTTATCCATTTACATACAATGAATCCTACTTCAATGGAAAAATTGAAATTCTTTTCAAATGCATCAATTATTGTCCAATTAGCATTGCAAATATGGAATGATCTTCAAGATTCAACAAATACGCAACGCATTTTCAAGAAGCGTAAGATAGATGACTTGGATGCAGATGACATGGAAATGGAGGTTATTGCTTTCATTTTTGGACAACAAAGTCAAATCCTTGATGCAGATTTATCTCGTTTTGAATGGGCAGGCAGGATACAAGGTGAGTGGTATATCAAACCACGTTCTATACACTGGTGGAACCACTATATTTTTGAAGTAAGATGTGATGATCAACGTTTCCGCAGCATTTTTAGGATACCTTACATGTTATTTCAAAATATTTGTCAACTATTGAATGACGACCTTAAACAAGGTGAAATACCCTTTTCATTTGCCACTTCTATAAAAGGCAGGGTCTTTCCAGTTGAAAAACAAGTGGCCATGGGAATGTTAAGATTGTCATCTGGAATGACAATGGTTAACATTAGTGAATTGTTTGGTTGTGGAAAGTCAACCACAGTGAGAACTGTAAATAAGTTCATAAATGTCATGTACACTAGGTTTCGAAGTAATGTTCAGTGGCCAAGTGAGCATATGGCATTGGGGCAAGTAAAAGAAGGATTTCGTAGAAAACAAGGTTTTCCAAATTGTTGTGGGGCTATAGATGTAACTCACATTCCAATCCGACTTCCTCCTAACGAGTGTTCATCTGATTGGTATGATCGAGATCACAATTATAGTATGGCATTACAAGTGATTGTTGATAGCAATATGCATTTCATGGATGTGTTTACTGGATGGCCAGGTTCTGTAAATGATTCTAGACTTCTTCGTAATTCAGCTTTCTATAGAATGTGTGAAGGAGGAGAGAGATTAAATGGTCTTCCAGTTCCTGTTGGCTTAGTAAACATGAGGGAGTACATTATTGGCGATGGTGGATATCCACTATTACCATGGTTAATCACGCCTTTCAATGGATTTGTAACTACTACTCAAAGAGAATTTAATTTTAAGTTGTCATCCACACGCATTGTTGTCGAGTGCGCATTTGGAAGGCTAAAGCAATTATGGCGGATTCTAGAATCCAGAATGTGGCACCCAAATTTGGAAATGTTGCCCAAGATCATTCTTGTTTGTTGCATACTGCATAATATGGTGCTAACGGTTGCAGAAGATGACACTGATGCAGAAGATGATGTTGTTTTTGAACATGAAAATAATATACCAACCATTGAAGTGGCTGATCCAGCTGCTACACTTGCTCGAGCAGCCTTAATGGAATTTGTTAATGGCAATGCCAATAATGTGGATATGTAAGGAACATAGATTAGAAGTTTATAATTGTTGTCATTTTATTTGCTTCAAATGCTTAAAGGATAGTGAAAACCTGCTTTCATCGTCAAGGGAAAGCATACATATCATCATTTTCCAGTTATATTACATATGGGACCTTCATTATGTACGCTTTAAAAAGTCTCAGTATTTTATTACTTAATTCTGTGCTCTGTAGTATCAATGAGAATTTTGTATTTGTCATTATTCTTGTTAATGTGGATATGATTATCAGTGCCGTTTGATTTGTTCGAAAGGCGAATGGATGCTGACTATCATTATTTATCAATAATAAGATCTCTGAAGTTTGTACAGAGTTCTGTACTTGACATTTTACAATTCAATACATTCATATCTTGTTCAATTTTGCATGTCTTCATAGTTGGTTACTGTTGTTTGAAATGGGCCTAGTGTTCATTTTGCATTGAAAGAAATGCAATTAAGCAACCAACTACCTATCAAGTTACTCCGCAATGAACAATCTAGTTAATATATACTTTACCCACACCATCAAGTCACTTGAGAGTTCAATCCTATAGCTAAGTGTAGTTCCACTTCATTACAAATTTCACTTCAATCAACTACGGTCTTTCACACGTAATTCATGGCGGGCCTAGCAAACATTATAAACAGAAGCCAAACTTTCAACAAAATGTCATATCGAAGAAAACAAAGGTCGCCAACTATTTGACAAAATGCTTTGAAGTGTTGTCCTGTCTGCTTCAGACATTCTGCCGAATAGTTAGATGCTAGCTTATGATACTATTTAGATTGAGAAATGAACTGAGTAATCTTTGTAATGATGTTGATCAATGAAGTATTGAAAATAATTAAAGCTTTTTTTCTAATATCACTTCAATCCTTCCAACCAGGTGGAAGTTCATGCCAAGATTAATACTGGACCTACATTTATGCTTCCATGTCAACATGACCTGGGATCATGCAAGCAAAGCATTTAAAGAGAACAAGAACCCAATAAGCATATTATTCTTGTCATCTATCTATTAATTATATCTACAATTAATTTTATCTCGGTCTGAACTACACTCGATGCTCTCTCGTCCAATGTAGCAAAAATTAGATCAACACGAGCTTGCTTGATGTCATTTGATCCAACTATTTCTTGTGGAACCTTACACAAATTAGAGCAGCCAGCAGCTTAAGAGTGTACTACTAGTATCAGAAGTGGATTGATTTAGCTTTAACGTAAGCATTCCTCTTGGGCAAGGCCGTTTGTTTCAATTATTTTAGTCAATGTATGTGTATTTGTTTGCTGGCTATGTATGTCATTCCAGCCAAAAACCTTATAATGATAGTTATAAAACCTTATGTATGTCATTACAGCATTACACATTTTCATTTTTTTCATTAGAAGTTGATGTCTGTTGCTGCCTGCTGAAATCCGATGATGTGGTTGGTCTACTGCATTTTACTCGTGCAGTTTTTGCAAGCTCTTGATTTTGGCCCTCTGACTATGGTCTAATTGCAATTTGTGGATGACAGGCTTAAGTGCAAGCAGTCAGTTCTGAAGGCTGCTGCTAAAAACAATGATTCTAGACTATGATCTCAAAACAAACAACTATGTAAAAATTTAGCAGTAATCAGCCTCACAAGAAAGTTCATGGGACCATAAAACTGCAATGGGCTCCTATTATTTCTTAGCGGGAGAAGTTGAAAAAAAAAAAAACCCATGGGACCCAAAAACTGCTAAAATGTTCCTAATTTCTCTCAGCAGCACCCGCTGAGATTTTTATGGAGCCCCCACTCCATGGGACCATGCTCTCTCCCGATATACCCTGGAATATTCCTTTCATCAGGTCGCGGGGTTTTATTTGCAATTTGCAAGTATTGACCGAGTTACATACTTTCTAATATCTATGCAACCCCGCTAACATATATATTAACATCGTGCAAGTTTATTTATGAGTTGCGCTCCTTTGTGACTTGCGCTCCTTTGTGTATTTTCTCTTGCCGGGAAGAGGGGTCTTGTTAATTCTTTGTGCAAATCCATCTTAAAAACCTGCGATACCCTTATAAACTTTGTCAGGATTCAAGTGAACCAGGTCGCGGGAACATACTTACATTTTTTATGCGCCAAAAGACCCACCGTTCAAGTGATTAATATGATTTTACTTCTGCATTTTAGAGAGATCATCACAGAGGAGACACGTTTTTCTTCCCCAAAGAGTTTAATTGTTTCATGAAGGCGTAAAAATCACAGAACACCAGAAAACATAAGAAACGTTAAAATGCTAGCTTGAAACAATGCAATATCCTTTTCGGTCTCAGTATTCTCGTGGATATAAGACTTGTGAAAGATAATAGTATGGGAAACAAAAACTTCAAAATGATCACAAGACTAGGGGTACCCATAAACAGGAATAAACAAGGCTTGACCGAAGAAATGAATTGAGTACCAATTCATCCCGCACGTGTAGAAAAATAAAGAATTTTCTTTCGTATATTCTCAAGAGGAGCATGATTCATTAATTTTTGCAATCAAGAGAGATCCAGGAGCATGATTCATACAACGAGTAAAATATGCCCAATAGCGTTCAAAATTGCACCTGTCAAATTTAACCGTCAATATATATATATATATAGCAGCCTTAAAGAAAATAAAAAAGTAGAATCGTAATATCTTATTAATGGTTAGGGCTTCCAAGTTCCAACCCTTTTTAAGTCAGAGAAAGGCAGGTCAAAATTTGCTTGTAAAAAAATTCAAAACCTATAAATCATTTGATAAATTGTAAGTGTAATATTTTATTCAAATTGTCAAAAGAAGGGCTATGTGGAAAAATGGTCGTCAACCCTTAGCAGTCATTTTATAAATTATTTGCCTCAAGTAATTTTTAATTTTTTTTGTTTCAATTTTGTGGATGTAATTTTATTTTTATTTGTAAATCCCGATAAAATATTTAGTTGCAAACACAAAAATTGGATGATGGGCATTGAGAATATGGGATTAAATATACTACAAACATAAATATATATTTTTTCCAAATTTCCATCCCATATATCAAATCATGTGACAAGTGATGATGCAGATATTTAAAACACGAGTAAAGTCCATTAGATTTTGTCATTGTAAACAACTATTTGCATAGCTTAGCGGCTTCTAGGTTCTAACCATAGTGATATTTGGCCATATTTCTCTTGGATTAATCAAAAGGATTAATAATTCAATTTCACTAAACAAAAATTTCTAAAAATGTGATTTTTTTGGTGAAAAAATGGAGATATTTATAGCTTAGTAGTCGCTAGCTAAATTGGTAATACATCAACATGACCATGGTAAATTTTAGAGCTTAGCGGTCACTAGGTAACTTTGGCTAGACCATGGTGAATTTTAAGATACAAGCAAATTCCATTAGATTTTGTCATTGTAAACAACTCTTTGCATAGCTTAGCGGCCGCTACCCTACAACCATAGTGATATTTAGTAATGTTATATATATGAAGGTGAATTTTACAAATTTTAATTTCTCGCTAATGACAATTTGAATTAAAAAATTTGGTTATTGGCGTAAACGCTGGGCGAACCGACCCCTAAAAGTAACTTGAACCTTTAAAATTTAGGCGAATTAGTCATATCCATATACCTAAAATTTCACAAAATTTTAAAAACCAAAATATTCGTGAATTAATGAAGATTCACCACTAAAATTTTCCCTAAGTGAAACCCACAACCTATGAGATGGAAATAGTGGACAATATCAATTAACCATGAAGGCTCAAGTATAAATTATGTAAGCCAAGGATCATATCAATGTCGAGTCAGAGGATCACTACATTGGAACCTATTGGCTTGAGCCTAATATGAATCAAAGGGATGTTCTTCTTGTTTAACATGCACATTAAGCAAAGTGAGTTTGAAAAGATAGTGGAAGGTGCGTAATAATGGCATTCATAGAGGTGGCATATAGAAAATCAAATCTGAGTTTGAGTTAATAGTTATGGATAGTTTGCTTTTGTTTTTGTTGTCTAAATGCTCGAGCATCTAGAGGTGCATTAACACACCCTAACACATTTAGACCAGTATAATTGATCTTACTCATTACTTGTGTGCTTAATGTTGTAAGAAACAAACTATTAAGCAACTTTTCAAAGTAAATGAGTTAATTAATAGATGACTTGTTTTAGGTTGAGTTTTAAAATAACGTTATAATAAAATAGACCCTATGTAGGGGGTATAGATATTGTTCTTAGATGTGATTGATGTAAAATATTATATTCAACACCTAATTAATGTTCTTAGTTTTTATAAAACATTCATTTAAAAAAAAATGAATCTCTCAATTAAAAAATGTTCTTAGTTTTAATAAACATTCATTTAAAAAAAAAAATCTCTCAATTAAATTTTTTCCTTTATTTTTATGATGTGGTTACTTAATCTACTCTTGTCATGCGAAGTGCGAAATATTTATACTACTTTTCATCATCGAAGGGTTGGTCCAATATTTACCCTTCAGAGTGAAATTCAGACCAACCCTTCAAATTTGATCACCGTAGCCCATACCATATCTAGATTCTATGGGATTGGTGACAGATTAACTGGCTCCACCCCTACCTATATCTATAAAATAAGATAAGATTGTTCAGTAAGGCGGGGGGAGGGAGAGTGAGAGGAGGAGAGGAGGCGGATGGCTTGATATGTGAGATCGGTGATATCAAAATTTATATCCATACCCTTTAAACATGAAATTTTATATCATGAATCTCATTTATTTTTTACTTTGATATGTATGCATATGTTCACCGAGTAGGACAATGTAAACACATAAAAAATGTCTTATATATTTATTAATAATTTAATTATATGTATTTAAGATGTTTTTATATTTTTCAATTATTAGTCCAAATTAAGTATCATTGACACATTTGTTGACTTTTAATGATTCTTTATCATTTTTCTCAACACTCACCTTTTTAGGTTTGTTTTCTATTTAGACTTTTATATTTGTGTCTATCAAATATATATATATATATAAACATGTATTAATAGGTACATTGCATATATTTAGATGTTGATCCACCATTTGTTTCATATGTCCCTCTTCAAACTTAAATCATGTGTCAATAATGTTATGTTCTTAACCCTTCTCCTCAACATCCACCATCTCATTTCATGTACCTTTTTAAGCTTAAATCATGTGCCAATAGTGTTAGTAAATGTTTTTTTACTATTGGAAGTGTACATTATATTAATAAAAATATAATAGAATTACAATTTTGTTAGTGCTTGGGGTGTCATTAAGATCTTGATTTGAATTTAATTTGTGTATTTGATAATGAGTTGGGTGCCTCTAGGGTCTTGATTAAATTCAATTAATGTATTACACAAATATAATATTAAAATTGTTGTTCATTTGAGCATTATCTATTATTCACATGAATTTTAAACTTTTAGAGAGATCAAACAATCATTACAACAATTATTGTTAAAGTATAGGAGTTTGTGTCCAATCATTGAAAAGCATTACTGAAATACATTACATGTACATTTGGAATTATTTCAATTATTGAAATTTATAGTTTTCAATATTATTAGTGTCTAATAGCTTTGACAAATATCAAAATATTTTCTGTTTGGAGGGCCCAAAAAACCATTATGTTTTCCTTAATTTTTTAAATGTTGTTGGCCTTTTAGGACAAAATAAAAAATAAAATAAAAAGAAGTTTTGCTAGCATTCACAATCACAATCACAATGCTGAGAACAAGGTGAGGTTATTGGAGACCATATCCAGATGAAGCAATCGTCTAAATATAACCACCACATATGCATAAGTTTGGAGGATATTACCAGAAACAAATCAACCACCAATATAACCAAAACATTAATATAAAAGACCTTAAATTTCATTGCATAAAACTTTTAAAAAAACAGAGCCAAGGATCTGGCCGAGCAACTAACCATTTGGACTACAAAATTTGTGATTACAGCAGCAGACCTGAAACACACTCCTAAAGTTAGCTGACCATGGGAAACTATTTCTGCATCTTTAAATCCCCACTTTTCCTTTCCTCTTCAGTCAGATGATTGCTCTTTTCTTGCTCCTCTGCATCTTTATCTTTATCCTTAGCATTTGAGCTGGCTTTGTAGCACTCACATGTATCAGACAATGCTTTTTCAAAACCCAAACTCTCTTTTTCAATCTTCTGAGGAGAGTCCAGAGCTCTCTTTTCTTGCTCTTCATACTCCTCCATTGGGTTTTCTTCCCTGGTAAAAGAAGATCCACGAGGGAGCCTCTCCTTTGCAGCCTTGAATGCTTCAACCAACTCTTCCAGTGCTCTTGTTGAATTGAGATGATGTTTAATGAGGACTTCACTGATATCTGCAGGTGTCATTTGGGCATCCTCAACAATTTGCTCCAGTTTTGGGAACAGTTCATGTTCCTCAATACCCAGATAATTCTTAACCAGAATTTTCAAGGCAGGAAATGTGCAGGATGACATTAAAATGTGCATATCCATCCTACCCGACCTCAACAATGCAGGATCCAGCTTCTCTATATGATTGGTGGTGAAGACAAATATTCTTTCACTACCACAGCATGACCATAGCCCGTCGGTGAAATTCAGCAATCCAGAGAGAGTAATAGAATTGTTATCATCAGATCTATAGACTGGAGACTCTACTCTACCCTCTAACCTACAAGGCCTTTTGGCACGGTCAGAGAGATTGAGTGAGCAATCAATATCTTCAATAACAATGATAGACTTGTTCGTAGTCTTGATTAGTAGTTTCCTTAGCTCTGCATTTGTATGGACCTCAGTAAGCTCAAGGTCATACACATCATAGCCTAAGTGATTGGCCATAGCTGCAATCATGCTAGATTTGCCTGTTCCTGGAGGCCCATAAAGCAAATAGCCTCTTTTCCATGCTCTTCCAGTATTCTGATAAAATTCCTTCCCTGTGGCAAACGCCTCGAGATCTGCTATGATATCAGATTTCCTAACTGGGTCTATAGCTAAAGTATCAAACGTGCTTGGATGCTTAAAGGGCACTGACTCCCATGGTTGAGCTCTGGAATCCATACCTCCTCCTTTAGAATTTGTGTACAACAAACGGTCTTGATTCTTTCTCCTGATCTGTGAAGCATGCTCCATGATATGTTCAAGATATGAATTCAAGACCCGATCCTTGTCCTTCTTGTGAATACATAGAACAAATCCTCTCTTCTCCTCGGGCAGAGGCCTCCATGAAAATGTCTGGTTCTGCCTCTGGGTCACACTGTGCTCCCACCATATGGTGACTCCTTTGTATTTGTCAACAATCTTATCGTTGTTGGCAAGGCTGAAGGAGAAAGAGCTTGAGTTTTTAGCCCTGCTGAGATTAACTCTACTAGCAGAAATGGAAGGAGAGTTGCTCAGATGAAGCTGCACAGCACTGTAAAGCTCATTGGTATTGACACCCTCTACTTCCATGATGTCAAAGTAACTGTAGGCTGAGAACCAATTGAGGATATGATGGATAAATTTGCTTAGAGCATAGCGAAGCTCAGGTGGAAGGATTGCTTGTATGAGTGTCTGGCTGAAGGCCAGAACACCCATCAGAGAAGCCATTGATGTCCATAGCTCCATAGCTCTCCAACAGTGCTGAAAACAGAGAAGAAAAACGGGCCAATGGATGCAAAAACTAGAACAAAATCGGTATAGTTTTGCTTTTCTTATCACAACGGGGAAGGAAACTAACAAATCGAGTTTTTGAATGCAAAATCAAGGGACTAATGGAACCTAAACAAGGCCAAAATGCAAAAGAAGAACAAGCATTGTAAGAAAAACAAAGACAAACATTAGGGGACAATGTGATTGGAGAATCACAAGATTAAAAGGTTTCAAGATAGGGCAATATTTACCTAAATGGATGGGAAATGAGGCCACTGTTTACAGGTTTCTGATCAAAGCTAACAGAGTGGAAATCTTTATTCTCCGAGCAAAAACCAAAAAGCCAAAGCTGTAAGCAGTATGAAGAAATGAAACATGAGATGAAAAAACAAGTCCAGCTACTTACTTTTGAGATGCCAACTTGAGCGTAAAACACAATAAGAAATGGCCTCCCAACTACCTAAAAACGTGCTTACTGATTGCAGAGCAATCAGTAAAACTATGGTAAAGAACTTGTGAGTATTGCAACGTTGAGCAGGGAAAACTGGTTCCTAGAAGTAGGTAGGTAGCACAATTAAAACAGAATAGAAAACTGGATTTCTCAGAACCCAAAATAAGTAAACACAAACCCAATACAAAACAAATCACCAAATGAGTACGCTCTATTATTAATGGGGAATCCGAATAACCAACCCACTTCAACTACCAACGGGAATTTCAAGACTAATCATCAATGCTGAGCCCTCTGAACACGCTAATGAATGGTAACCTGCATGGAAACATTCTGTATTCCAAGGCAGCAGATAAAATTGAATACACTACCCAGGCCCATGAGCCGTCATTTATATGGGAATGGGAATGAACAGTAAATGCATTGCCTGCATTGTATTGCATGGCACGGGAATCGAGAAAGGCAGAGGATTCCCTCCGCATTGCTTGCCGTGTACACTTACTTTCCTTATTATTTTTCCAATGAAGTTGATATGCATTTGGCAGCCACACCCAAACCAAAAAATAATAATAATAAGATATACAAATCAATGCCCGAGGAGAAATGGTCAAATTAAATGGCACCCAATGCAGCAGGCTACTTGGGTAAGTAGGATTGGATTCTTCCTTATCTTTTTTTTTTTTTTTTTTGCTTTTCCCTTGTCACATGTGATTGAACTATCATCAAACCATCTGACTTCTTCGTGCAAGGGGTTTAGCAGGTACAGGACAGAGGGAGCCCTATAGTACTACAAGAAGCAGGAGGAGTAGTACTGGATCCATTGAAATAAAAAATGTTAGATTTCTATAAAATGTGTATATACTTAAACCTAATATAACACTTATCAGTCTATCAGATGCGTTTAAAGTCCATTGGAATGTGCGTCTGATTCTGGTGTCTGCTGCCTTGTGGCAGAATGGGTGTCATTGGGAGTGCCCCCAATGTGCCTTTCATCTGTATACAGGTCAGGTGTCCAGAAGATGTGTTTGTTAATATGTTGTAAGTATCCCCAGTCCCCACCCATTACAAGGTTTTGAAAAAATTGGTATACCTACTTATGCATGAGCCTGCTTTATTTCCCATGAGTTTTGTGCACAGTCCACATGATATGATGAGATTCTGCACTTTTCATGCTGAGCCACTCTGAGCAAACCTTGCTGGATCTGCCCCCTCTGCTCTGCAGTACTTACAAAGAATGAAGAACCCACATTACAAACGCAACTCAATAATCACATCCCTGAAAACATTCTGTGTGAATCATTGCTAGTGGTGACTACCCTACTTACCTAGTAAGTATGTTCTAACCCATTCTTTTGGACCACCTAGGGCCAGACATGCAGCCAAAGATCCATGATAGCTACAACTAATTTTGTGTTTCCCGGCAGCTCCTTTTCATGATGGTCCATCAGGGAGCAAGACAAAGTAAGTAATTCCTTCTTGTTTTTATGTGGTAAGATAACAAGCAAGCAACCCCTCTGTACCCGCCCTTCTTTGTGCTTAAAAGTAGTGAAAGCAACACCAAGAAAGGATTTGATTCATACGGATCTCTTCTCCTTCTAAAAGCCACTTACAAGTCTAGTGCTTGGGTTCCGTGACAATGTTAAATTTAACATATTAATAAAATAGATGTACGTTTCAAAAATAAATAGAAGGGGAACAATTGCCTTCAAATAAGGAGATATACCTAAAGTGCTCCGGATTTTGCTTCCTTAATGGGGACACGGGTAGCCATTTTAATTTTCAGTCTTGTTTTCGTGTGATGTTTTTTAGATTTCCAATATAATGAGATGAAATAAAATGAATTAATGATTATGAATTATTGTGGATTGTTTTTTTATTTATTTGGTTTTTTTTTTTTTTAGATTAGGTAATAGTTAGGTTTTGGGGGACCAAAAACCTACAAAAGACAAAAAAAATAGGCTAAACAATAAGCGTGAAAAAGCGGGGTCTGAGCATGGACAAAAAGCTTGATCAAAAACACGGGCAAGGCACCGAGGGCCCACAAGAAACACATTACAACATTTTGTTTTTTAAAAATCCTAGAGATAAACAAACCAAACACCAAACAGACTAGTCCGCCAAAATTCAAATAAAGTTTCTTCTTCTTGTTCTGGCGCATGCGCCGAGACCAAGGTCCAAGTTGATAGGGGTCTGCTCCGAGTTCGATTGATGATCCTCCATGGCTTTCGTGGTCTCCTCAACATCTTCTGAGTCTGCGAGATTAAGCGCCATTTTCCTTTTTTGTTTTTCCCGCCTATTCTCCCCGACTCTTCTTCCTCCTCCGAGCTATTGGTCATCTCGGTTTGCTTCAACTAATTTTTCACCTTAGCCACCTAATCCCGCACAATAGAAAGCCTTAGATCCAACATAATGCAATCAACTCGAATACCATTAATTCTCTTATCTTGGGCCGCTTCTTTAAGATGCCACTCCCTCATATCCTGCACAAGATGCTTAGTGATGTTGAACAAGGTATCAATAGCCACTTGCATGATTTCCATTTTAGTCTCTCTCATATCGTCCCTAGGATTGTCATCCATAATACCCTTGCCCTTGGAAGATTCCCTTTCCTTAAATCCAATAGGGCTTCCACCACCACGTCTTCACTAGCGTTTGCCCTCGGGGACCGAGTCCTTCTCAACCTACTAGCAAGAACTTCCTCATCCATGGGAATGGTATGCGGTTCAGGGGGAAGGGAAGGTTTACCATTTTGAAACAAAAAAGGATAAGGTCATGGTGGAGTGGGGTATCATTCTTCTCATCTTTGAAGTTCGAGATAGAAACAGAAAGGGAACACAACAGAAAAAAGGAAATCTCATGGCTTGGTTGCGCTTTAAAATAATTCAACATAGACAAATGGTGGGTAAAAATCTTACGAAATTTACCCTCAAGAGTCATGTACCTCATGACGACCTTGTAGACATTTGCCCCGCATTCCGGCAGCACGTCCGGCAATACCATCTTCAAACAGTGGACCATTTCCCAGACCGAAGAAGGTCGCAATTTCTTTGTTCTTGCATTTCTTATCCTTAAACAAATTAAACCCTTCCATAGACATAACAAGGTTATCCGCATGATGAAGTGTTCAAACTTTAGATGGTAAACGCTATTATTATACCATAGTTATGAACTGGAGTGGTGGAGGAGCACTTTCTCTAAGTGGGACATGGGGGTGGGCTTAGGTCCTTAATGTTCGCCGAGCGATCCGCATTCGAAGCACCCCTGTTATGTTCCACTTGGTCCATATGGAGAAGTTTGACCCCTACCTCAAGGTGTCCCCATGGACACTTATTGAAAGCATCCAATGAACTTATTGGTTTGAATTATTAAAAAAAAAAAAAAAAAAGTAAACGCTTTTGATTAAAGTTATGAACCGCTTTAGGACATAAAGAGGGATCCAATCTTGAGGACAACACAAATCAACGAAGCCAACAAGCCAAAAGAAGAACATGCATTCAAACTACAAAACCAAACTCCTAAAGCAACAAAGCAAAATACAATTAACAAAAGGTCAACCATTACTCCACCAAAACTTACTCAAAACAATTAAACCAGGCAGGCCATTCCACCCACACCAATAAAGAAGAGCTATCCTCCAAAAGTATTTCCAAAATAGGAAAGAATTCTTCTAGCGTCCTTCGTGATCCAACACTTGCCATTTTCAGTGTGTCTTAACCTCGAATCTATGCCCTTTACTCTCGCCATGGCACGAAGTCGTTACATGGATAATTTATGGCATGCCCAAGAGAGGGACAATCCTTTCTTCAAACACACAAAGGCCACACACCTACAACACCATCCTCTTCATTTTCCAATTTCACCCCCTCCAATAAGAAGTGTTCTAAAACAACCATCTCAACTCAAGGAAGTACCATGACACCTTCACGAGTCTTCTTACAGGGAAGAGTGGTCGAGAGGTACCACTCTTAAAAACTTATCACAATGTTGCAAAACAAACTTAGGATCCACGGGCCCATCTTTTTCCTCCAAACCTCGTTGAACATAAAGGGACGGTTTGTTGTTATGGGAACATAATGCAACCTTATGACCAATAAAATTACAAAGGTCTTCTCCCCAAATTTGAATTACATTGACAATTTGGGTGTAACCATGCACTTTTTGCAAAGTCATCTAGAAACGAGAGTATTTATAAAAAAATATCTAAGTGTTATAGTAAACCCATCTTTGCACCTAATAAAAACCAAGTTCCCTTTTGGATCGGACTTTTCACCTTTTCCAACAAAGTGAAAAGCTTAACTCCATTTGAGTTGGACTTTACCCTTGTCCAACACGGCAAAAGCCTAACTCCATTTGAGTTAGATTCTCACCTTTCCGACAAGGTGAAAACCCGACTCCCTTTAAATCAAACTTTCCAAAAAGCTTGACTTTCCCAACTCACCCTCCATAAATGCCTAGGTTGATCAAACTTTTCAAACATGTTAGTATTTATGGGTCTAAAATTGGTTTATATAAAGGTTTTAACTCTCATTTTCAAAGTATTATTTTAAAAATTTGGATTTGCTCCTTGCTCTCTTATCCCTCTTTGTCACTCAAACTTGACAAGACTTCGAGTATCCTATTGTGTTTTGTGGGATTTTTCGGTCACGGTTGGCGAAAACTCTTTATTGTTGTTTGGAAGGCAAGGATCAATTGGAATTGGTATTTTAATTCACAAAATCTACAAGTTAGTGTCAATTTCACAATTGATTTGCAAGGGAGGTAAATTTTCCACCTATTTTTGCTTTTCCCAAAAAACTTTCTAGTAGTTAGGCGAGGATTTTGGTTTATCAAACACTTTTAAAAGTCGTTTAGGTCAAGTTGGGGTTTTGTGCTCATTCATAATTTTTTGTCCAAACCAAACATTTCTAAAACGTATGATTAAAAGTGGATCAAAATTTTTATCTTCAAAATCCCGACTAGAGGTCGATTGGATTTTTCTCTATTTTCGCACTTCAAAATCCAAATCAAAGTTAAATCGGGTTTTTGTGCTCAATTGGTTGGACATTTCCAAAAATTCGACTAAAATTGGACTAGACTTTCATCTTCAAAATCCTAACTAGAGGTCGATTGGACTTTTCTCCTATTTTCGCACTTCAAAAGCCCAATCGTGTCAAGTCGTGGTTTTGTGCTCGATTAAACTTTTCATTTAGTTGGACATTTCCAAAAAGTCGACTAAAAGAGGACCAAACTTTCATCTTCAAAATCTTGACTAGAAGTCAATCAAACTTTTCTCTTGTTTTCACACTTCAAAATCCCGACTCAAAGGCGATCAAACTTTTCACCAAGTTAGACATTTCTAAAATTCCAACTCAAGAAGGTTCAAAGTTTCAACCATGTTTTGCACTCCCAAAATCTCAATTTCTTCCTAAGGTTATTTTCAACTTTGTTTCTCTAATTTCTTCAAATGTATGAGGGATCAAAAGGTAAAAATGACATGAACTATCAATTTCATGGGGTCACTCCCCCATCTAATTTGGAATCCAAAGGTAGATAAAATCATAGACAACGACCTCGGAACATCGACCTATAGGATTTTTGGCCTCACATAATCGTAGACTACAAGTAAAATTGGGTATATGGAATATATGATAGTGGCATTTACCTTATAGTAGCCTTTCCCATATCTCGCCTCATGGATGAAATTTTTAATTGAATTATCAAATCACTATGATAAGGACACTAGGTCGGTGAAGACTGCAGCAGACAGAGAGTACCTCCTAATAATAGATGCGGACTATTTAGAAGAGATGTTGAAGATTCCCAATTTTGAGACTTATGATGCTATCACCTTTGAATCGATTAGCATTTCTAGAATGACAATACTACTTTACGTACGAAAATGGTAAACAAATATTGGTTAGAGAAGACCAAAGGATTTGCCTCAAGAATACCAAAAACTCTTCCCCACTTTGACTTCAAGTAGGAGATCAATGACCTCATCACTCTGCTCAACGATAGTGGGAAATCCTAGTGTGAGGGACTTTCATGAATGGATGTTCCAATCCATCCATACCATTTGGAAGAATAAACAACATGTCAATTAGGTTGGGCGATTAGTTATTTAATTCACAAGCAACTCATCCGGATATAGAACACAAATAGGTTCTACATGATTTCATACCTCATATACGTTGCATCTAAATCCATAACCTTCGCGGGGTTGACTAGAGTGGTTCAACTAAGTTCCACAAAGGTAAATTAATTCTACCCACAATTGACCTTGGAAGCCGCGCCCAACATTTTCATCGAGTCAATGACGTGTTCTTGTACCACATCATCTCGCATGTTTGATCCAATGTTGGCCTCTTCTTGCCTTTCAATCGAAGTAACCGCCAACATAGCCATATGGGGAGGAATATTCATATAGTTTTCTAAATTTTCATACATAATGGTAGATGGCTTCACAGAGCCCCGTACATGCTTCCCAGAGATCCGTAAGTGACAAAATGACACTTTGTAGCTTGTGCAAAAATTGGTAGAAGTGCACAAATATTTTTTTGAGAAGCACAAGGCTGGAATACATTTCTTGATTACTATAGGAGGGTACACATGTCCTTCATTTGTTAGGGGAAAGAACATGGAGGAAAATATTATCATAGTTACCATGTGGTATTTCCCAACTAGGTCATCTTTTGACATCCGCGGAACATTGAATAATGCCTTGGGTCCGATCATGCTCATGTCTCCTATTATTAAGACTTTTAGATCAATTGCGATGATGAAGAATAGGTCGGGGAAAAGAGACTAGTCCCATATGTTGCTAGATTAGACTAGGTACTTTAACCTTGCTTTGATGTCTCAAAGAAATTTGACTAATGATAGAAATGTTGTTGATCCAACATATGAGCGTCAACAAATCAAGTTACAACCTATGTTGAGATTTGATTGGTCTAAGGGTAAGTTCACTTCCCTTGAGAAGTAGACTAATTTCATGATGTTGAGGACAATAAAGTGGATTTAGCCAAATTCAACATACAACAACGAAATTTAACCACCCTAAAAGGGGTAGCAGTCAAATCCTCCAAATCAGCCAAAGAGGGAGCTAGTGTGGAAAAAAGAAACACCTTTGAAGGACTAATCATAGCACCAAAGATCAAAAAATCATTAGGGAGAACAAAGTGGTGCAAAAAGAACTTTTGATCCTATAAAAGGTTCAACGGAGACAATTGTTTTAGAATCTCCATCCTCTCCACTAATTCCCAATATATCCCAATCATTTTTGGCTTGTGAAGCTTTTGTTGTGGCTTCTCCTTCGACCCCGATTCGGTCTCCTCCATACCCTTATAGTAATATTCCTACCCCCACCTTCACAAAAGATTCCTACTCCATCTTCTCCACCCAACTCAATTATTGTCCCTCCTCCGCTATCTTCTCACTCGAAACAATTGTTATTCCTACTGTCCTTTGTTTTCTCCTCTAAAAACATCGGTTGTAATCTCAACATGAGTTTCAAGATCCCCTCCTATCACTCCTCACCCATCACTTGCCTTTAGTGACCACACCCATACCCATAAGTAGCCCCAACTAATGTTTCATCCATTGTCATTAAAATACCCAACTCACCTCCAAGAATCGGTCAACAAAAACAACTTGCACTAACTCATGGCAGCCCTACGGTCCCCGAGTGGTTGGGGAAATTAATGAAAAGGAAGATAAGGGTGGTGGTGCAACCAAAAGCTACTTATTTTAGCATCTTGGACCTAAATCCAACCCCTTCACAAGCAATAAAGAAACCCAAACATGTTTCGAATGTCATCATTAATGAGAAGGGCAAGAGGTTTGTTGAGCTTGTCATGCCACCACATGATAGGAGTGAGCGGGTCTCCAGGGTTAGTCCGGGTAAGGTCATAAGGGAGGTTGCCAGGGGAGGAGTTCTAGACCTCAATAGGCCAAATGTTTGAAAAATAGATAAGGATCAAGTCACTAAGGAGAATCTCGGGGAAAGGGTTAACCAACTCATAGTTATCTTCTAGAAAATGGTCGAACCTCTCCGATTCTCTATTTCTACAGAGCCACAACTCCAAAAGATTGAATTTATTTCATTAAATGAGGCTGAATAAATAGGATGCATGGGTAGAGATACTAAGGAATGGAGTGATAATTTGATCACTCAATCTCAACAAGTGCTCATAGAGGTAGTAGAAGTCCATAGTGAAATTTTTTTAGAAGTGGAGATTTCAAGAAATACCCATGATATGTAGGAGGCTAAAATGAACCTAATTAGTCAATAATTCCCAAGATCAATGCCTTCTTGAGAGTTAATTCATAGGTCTTAATAGGAGAAGGTGTCATTAATGGTGAGAAAATGGAGATTTGATAGAGATTCTAGGAGCTACAAGATTCGAGAATTTGGATTCTTGGAGAATGCTTTGAAAAGTTGAAAGAGTCCAAGAATGAGGGGGTGGATGCCTTAATTGGTATAAAAGAGGAAATCGAAAATATCCCTTGTACTTTCAATGATGATTAGGGAAATCCATGTGTTGCCAAGGAGATTGTAGGCTAGTTCAAGGAATTGGTCTTAAAGAGTTAACTCCAGAGAATACAGATTGATTTGCATCTCTGTCAAAAGGTATGTTCAATACCAAAATCATCTAGAAAATTTGACTAAGAAGGTGAAGGCTTTCCATAAACTGTAGACAAAAAATCTATGCACTTGGGTACATTTTTAAGTCCTAAATCATATTAATGTATACATGATTCATAAGCAAGAAAACTAGTGGTTGATAACTTCTTTTGTGCCTTTTGCTTTAGATCTTGCACTTTTATTGGCCTTACATACCTTACAGCTATGTCAGAACTTGACTGATTTATCTTTTATGGCCTCATACACTAGTGCCCAGTTAGGACAAAAGCGCTAGACGCTTTTGTCCCTCCTAGCGCTCCTAACCTTATTTATCTTATTCTTACTATTTTGATTCTCTTTTACTTCTTGGTCACCTTTTACAACTTTGGGTTGGCCTTTTAGTTATCAATTACAAAATTTAAACAAGGGAATCATATATATACTTAGTTATTTCTCTCAAATTAGGGGCCAAGCACTATAAGCATTATCTATCATCACCTAAGCTTGCACTCAAAGGCATAAGAGAACTACAAAGCATACATTTAATACACTCATATAAGGGACACATGCTACATTGTTCTGCATACACAACATGTGAGGGAGTTCATTATATTCCATCACACACATTCTACATACTTGGTGCAATATAGATCTAGCCCGCTATCGATGTGCAACTTACACAAGGGAATTCTAGGGCATCATTACACATACAAGCACAAAGAACTACATTGGATTCTGAGATGTAGTGCGATGTTCGATCGTAAGTTCACACTTCGTGCGACTTCCAAGGTCAATTCAACTCCCCATTCCGCATCTTCTTTATTGGGTTTAATGAGGTTTGTGGGCATGTGTAGGTAGATATCTATTTTACAAGTTACAAGTACGACCACGTGACATTACAGGTGAAACTAGAGCTACAAAGATAAACTAACGGTGAAGCTTCTTTGACCCAGATAAACCCAAAACTCCGAGCATCTAAATGTCACTATCACCCGGGGTGCTCTTTTCCTCATGTGGGCTCTTTTTTCCATGAAATTTCTAGGGTTTCAAACCCTCAATGAGCTTTGATGACACAATTTATAATATGTTCCAATAGTTACTCAGTCCAGATCACTCCCAGATTGCATAGAATCAACTAAGTTGTATTCCTTCTTTCATTTGCTTAGGGTTTCATATCTTTGAATGCTTATTACATGTCCATTATTGTATTTTATTACCAAAATATCATTTTCTATAGTAGTTACTTTGGAATCAAGGTTTAAATCAATTTAGATTAAATCAAAACTTATAGAGAAAATGGTCAAGATGGAAGTAGATTATCACATCCATGATATGTACACAAGTGGCCCAAATGAGGAGCAAATCAAGGAGGTTTTTGAGAAATTTGATGTCTTCCAGAACGCCTTCGGGTTTCCAAAGAAAAGGTCGTCACCATCAAGGATGATCTTGAGGAAACAAATTTGTAATAACCATGGGAAATGTATTTCCCATGTTTTTCTGCCTTAGTAAATTTGCAAGGTTATTGAGATGGAAATTTGTTTAGTGAATTTATAGTTCTCATATACACAAATCCATTCCATGAATTTGTTTTTACTAAATCAAATGCTATTGGGTCATATAGCTCTATTTTTGGAAGTAATGACTTTTTCTCCCATGTGTGTAGTTGGAAAATAAGGAAAATTTTCTCTATAAATTTTGTGATGTAAGTTGGAAAAAGGATCTTTTGGAAAATTATAAATCCAAAGTAGTGAAGGTGGTAGAGGCTTTGTATTATACACTTTTTGTCAAGAAAGAGAAGAAAGAGAATAAGTGATTCAAACTTTGAGTTGTGTGTCTTTCTTTCTTAGTTTGTTGTTACTTGTTCTTATGTGTATGTAATAATATATTATTTATTTCAGTCATTTTTTTAGTTGAAATATCATCATGGTTAACTTCTACTCATGTTATTAAAGTAAGGATTTATGTCTTCCTATAGGAAATTACAAGCATCTCTCCTCCATATTTTTTCCATTCATCTCTTTTGTTATCCTTTTATTCTTCCTTTTCTCACTTTCTTTTATTTCTTCAAGAACTATCTACCTTGAGATGAAATCTCAAACCCCGGATTAAGTAGTGTACATATTTTCCCTTTTCCCTTTTAGAATTAGTAATAAAGGGGCATCCCCATTATAATAAAGGAAATATTGTGTCTCATTCACATTGTTGCTAAAACCAACATGTTTCCCCCACTACAAAATTATTTACCAACAAGTGAAAACATCTAAAAGGGAGCCCTTCATAGTTGATGAATTGAATCCATGATACATGGGATGAAACCAATTTGATCGAATGAAATAATGGTTTAGACGAGTTGATGAATGCACATACTCTAACAAACTTGTTTCCAATAGAGATAATATCAATCTTAACAAAGGATCTAATCCTTTCGATCAACGACTTGATGTGGTCCTCATTATGCTGGACATGTGGGTTATTGTATAATCTAAACCATAGAGGGAAAGCTATGATTGGTAATTTTTAAGGATAAAAAAGGTGACCACTAGAAAAAGAAGAACCCAAATCTACCATAAAACCAAGGACCTTTAATCCACTCAAATTCACAATCCATAAGGCTTCCAAAATCACCTAGAAGAACCCCGCCTTAAATAGGGAGAAGAAAGAAGGCTCAATAGAGCTCGAAATAAATGCAACCCACTTGGAGAGCTCTTTCATAGATACATAAAAATTCAATCGCTTGTTAAAAGGATCCTACTACCAATATATGTTTCCATGTCCAAGAAGGGCCTCTGAGCTCTACCACAGGGGTATCTTTTGAGAAAGACATAACTATGTTACCAAGTATGGGAATCATCGAGCATCGCTAGAAATATCATATCGAACTCCAAAAGAGAAATCAAAATGATCTAATGGATCACTAATATCCAAAAGATATACAACTTTGGCATGTGAGATGAAGGATTTACAAAAATTGTTACATTTGTGGAACTAGTTCATTACATTTCTGCTCCCTTGAATACCCTAGTTCTATCAAATTCGTGTCTCCATAAAGACCAACCACCCCACACCAAGAAGGGTAAGATCCTTACTATAAAGTGACTTGGATGTACCCATCATTATACCCCACCCCTTTGGATCCACAGTTCAATCACCTTGATCTTTGGCCAAGTGATTCTACTCACCGTACCATTTCTTCATAGCATTGTTCTAAATTTGGTTTGAGTTTGTACACCAAAACAAAAAGAATTCAATCCCTATTTAATATGATCTACACCAAATTAAACCAGTCCCTACTATCTCTCGAGCCTATTCTACACAAGTGATTTCACCTACCACTATTTTTACTATGATTCATTTATTAAACAACTCATTTACATAACCATATATTTATTACACACACAAATAATATTTTTAACATGTTAACATAGAACAATAATAAATAATTCCTAACATTCCCCCTCGGTATGAACATGGTAGAAAAACATTACACTTCTTCAACTACAACATGTTTCCTTTGCTTGCTCATGATCTTGATCCACATGCACTATCACACAACTCTCCAAACCTATATTCTCATAGGCACCATTCATAGATGGATATAACCACCTAGGTATGAACATGGACCCACACATCCATTCATCCTTCACACCTATATAATGATGGTTTTACACATGATTTATGAACAATCGCCCACGTATGGTTTTACCAAAGGTGGTTTACCAACAACCAAAACAATCAAAAGGTTTTACAGAAAACCAACAAACCTAGATGGTTTTCTCAGATAACCAATAACTTGGATGATTTTCTTAGGTCGATCAACAACCTAGATGATTTTCTCAGGACAATCGAAAACCTAAATATCATGATGTTGCAATGCTCTTCACTTTAGATTTCCATTACATTTTTCTATTAGGGATTACATCATAATTGTGCTCACTTATCATATGAACAAGAATACACTTATGTTCTTATTTCAATACCACACAAAACAAACTGAAAAATGAACACATTGCAAACACACATGCCACAACATCACTATGTGGCCCGATCACTTGTGGTTGGCGAGAGGATGTTGATTGTACTTCTTCCTCCATTGCCTCCATCCTCTAATAGGTGTGTTGCTTAATCAACATATTGGAACTTGAAGCCCATTAGTTTCCACTTTGTACTTTATTTTTATCTCCCTCCCACAATGTGAAACACTTTATTTTATAGGATGTCTTGTTACACAAAAAATGTGTCTATAAGGCAAATGTTTTTGACACTTTTAAAACTTGACTATTTTGACATTAACTAGACTCTTGATTTTCACAATAATAATAAACACAACACTTTTTACAAGAAATGATGGCACAATACAATGATATTGATGTTATTTAATTTTACACCCCCGCAAATTGGCCAACTTGCATATTTGGACTAAGGCGGCATAATGGATTCTTGGAGAAGAAATTGGAGAAAACAAGTAAATTTCATGTTTTGGGGAACTTGTATTTATTGTGGGTCATTCATATTTCTCCTTGCAGGACTTCAAAACCCAAAAACTTAGAAAAATAAAAACATTGGGTCAAAACAATGTATTGCATGGGTTTTTCAGGCTTAGGAGGAACATGAGGAATAGTTCCTTCGTTCCTCATATTCCCGTATTTTCCACATTGAATGAGTTGGTAGTGTATTGTGGGTTTTACAGGCTTAGAGGGAACTACTCTATGGGAGTGTTAATTCCCGCATTCAAGTCAGGTTGTAACAAATAATTCTAGGTGAAGGAGATAGTGTACTACGAGATGGTGCAAACATTTTGGGAACCGATGGAACTGTTTTGTGTTCCATTGGTTCCCCACATTAACATTTGGGCCAAAGGATAAAGGGAGACAAAGTTGTAGATGGAGTGTGGAATGGGAAAACTAAGCGTGGACGACGAGTGTTACAGAGGAACTAGGCATTGCATCACCAAGGTAACGGGGTGGAATTGTTCCATAGTTCCACCCAATAAACCAACTCTCCGCCCACAAAGCAAATAGTGACCATTGCATGAGTAATGCGGGTTCTACAGGAAAAAAAAAAAAGAATAATTCCTCTCTTCATTAGGTTCACCAATCATTCGATCCACCCCCACCACAAGGAACAAAAATACATTATTCTCGATCGTGGCGAAGCATTGAGAACCCCGTGCTCCTCCCCGACCCCCGAAATCCGCATGGCCATAATTTTCACCCAGGCACTCCAAATTTGACAAAATTGGTATCGTTGGAATGGTCTCTTCATCCTCTACACTGCATGAGTTGGAAATATTAATTTAGGTGAGGGTAGGTGGGTGAAAAAAGGAAAACATTCCCAACATTAAAGATGTAAGTCCAAGTAGTTCAACCACCACATTTGATGAAGTATGGTGCCCATTCTTTCTCCTACAAGCAAAGTATCGAGGGAATGGCCATGACAAGTTGCCCATACCAATTTTTAGAGATTTAATGCATGTTGTTGGTGGGTGGATGGAATAATTTGGGTTCCCTCTATTTTCCCTCCTCTCTCTCTCTCTCTCTCTCTCTCTCTCTCTCTCTCTCTCTCTCTCTCCCATTTTCTATATATTGTAAAGTGATGCTTATCTCTTATGTTAGATACTCTTAGAATGAAAGTGCTTCATTTCAAAGTGTCACACAAGTGTTCTTGAGTTACAGGCCTCATATTTGTATTTTGCAATGTGTTTATGCCTTCTTCCTCCATTGTAATGATCTGTGCATCTTCCTAAGGAAATACAATACTTATTTTGTGGCTAATATTCTTCCCTAGCTGGTGATTTGTTGTATTTTCTCGCCTCTTCATTTACTTGTAGGTATGTTGTGTATGTTTCTTCACATTACATGGTTTATTTCTATTATGCATTGTATGAAAATGGACGTTTGAATGTTTCTCTGGATTGTGGCTCTCAAATCTACGCTCTCCTCCATTTTATTCCATTTCCCCTCATTTGAGAGTGTCTTTCCCCTGTTTTTGGTGTTATCACCTCCCCTTAGTGTAGGATTTCAATTTCATTCATCTCCTTCTCACCCTAGTCCCTTGGAATCATAAAGTAGAGTTAGATAGTTGTATTTCCCTTCTTAGGAGTAGTTTTAGTAGTAGGAATAAGTAGAGGAAGACATGCTTCTTTGAAGGTTTGTCTGAAGCTCAAGTCCCACAACTTGGAGACAATCCCATGCTACCTCAAAGCCCCGGATCATTTTGATTTGGGACAGGTGCAATTTTGAGCTCCAACAATTGACTTAAATCGAAAATAAATTTTTATTTGACTCAATTTAATCATACATTTAAACAATGAGAAACTCATAAAAATAATAAATAAACAAAAATAACCACTAAATTAAATTGAAAAAATACTCGTTACTTAACATAACTTTACTCAATGTGACTTAGACATATATAAACTTTCATGTGCATAAACAATGTCTAAATTTTTGTTTTTAACAAATAATGCACGTGAAGAGTTTCAAAGATGCCACATGAACATGAGGAATGAATGCAATGAAATATATGCAAAAGAAAAAAATACAATCAAGTCAAGCATCATACAAGGCAAGTCAAGACACGTGTGGCTCATTGAGAGCATAACGTCCAATACAGGGGGTTAACATGTTCCAATGCATGCAAGATGTATGAATGAAGAAGTCTCTACTATGTAAATTTAAAAACACTTTGAATGCACAATTTGAGGTCACTATATAACCATCACTCCAAAACAGTTACTAAAATGCTCCATGTAGATGGACACATCAAATGGCGAGATCACAAGACATTAGACCATCAATTTCTCAATATATATGGGACATATAGATGAAAGATGAACTCAAAAACAGAGGGGGATTAAGGGCTAGGTAAATTAGGCACGTGCCTAGGGTGCCAACATTTAGGGGGCATTATTTTTTTAATTTTATTTTGGTTTTTATGAAAAGTAAAACAATTTATTAACCATATATGTTAGTAGCGAGTTAGTTATGCGAACCATACATACGAATTCAATTCTCGTTATTAAAAATAAAATTAATTTTAATTAATCCTATTAAGATTATGATATTTACCATGTCGTGATACCTAGATGCAAGTGAATTTGTTGTAAGATTCGTATATTTAATTCATACTCATATATTTTTCATACTTTGTATTGTTTTGCATACTTGGAAGTTTTTGGAAGAAGATATCAAGAAAGGTGAATATATAAAGAACTTGGGAAATATAAGAGAAAAGAAAGATTATGATAGACTATATGTTAGAGAATTAATTGGGGAATTTATGAAGTGGTAGCTATGAAATATTTTATTAGTAAGTTTTTCTTAGATGGTAGAGGAATAACATATCAAGTAATCCAATATTTGGTTACGTTTATTATTTGTCTATAATAGAATGTGTTTTATTTATTTTTAGAAGGTGTTATCCCTAGTATTGCCTAGGGTGCTCATAATCCTTAATTCCGATTTGACCGAAAGGATAATTATGAGCACACCATTCACTAGTTCTTCAAACCTTAATATTAGAAACTCCTATCAAAGAAAACTTGTTCTGATACCAAATGTAAATTTGGTTAGAGTTTGTTCACTAAAACACAAAATACTTTTATTGTATTATTCAATACAATAAATACTTATATATAAACAATTCACCCCTTATATAATAGGATCTACAACAAACCAAACCAATCCATACTATCTCTTAATCCTATTCTATGTGAGTGGTTTCACCTACCACTATTTTTACTACGAGTCATTTATATATTTTATTAAGGGTAAATGGTTTTTAAGGGGACCATACCCCGTAGTACAAAAAGGCTCAAAAGCCAAGATATACAATGAGAACAATTTGTTTTTTTGATAAGTGGGGGCCACACCCCAACAATCGAGCCTAAAAGAGCTAGATATTACAATAGGAAACAAGGAAGGGGTCGACTACCTACAAGAAGCCCTACCACAGACAAAAAATAGTGAAACAACAAAAACAAAACCACATTAACAACGTCGAAACAAAAACCACCAAACAACACAAACCTATTTAAGAAAAGCATTGAAAACCCTTTGTGCATCCTTCATAGCCTTGTACAAAATGATGGTGGTATGTTGGGCAGGGTCCTGGCTACTAGTAACAACAATCTTCTTCTTAAGTCTCCCACCCTTCCAAGCCTCTTCGGAATGCCACTCACTTCACAAATTTGATGAACTTGGATTTGAACAAAATCCAGTAGTGCTTTATGCAAGGAAAGGTGATTGATCTATTTGTCAACTACCTGCTGCACCCTCTCCTCCAGGGCACCGAGTTGATTAGTCGAGCCTCCAATTTTTCCTCAAGCTTAGAGATAATAGTGGGGTCTAAATCCTCCTTGCTTCCTTCATTAAGAAGGAAATCGACATTGTCTTCAATTCCTTTGATGGTGCGGCCTGCTGCCTTAATTGGTCTCTAATGTCAAAGGTAGCATGAGGGTCAGACTCAGACTAGTTGATGTCCAACAAGCTTTTGGCAATTGCAGTGTCTTTTCCTTTGGTGCTCTGCAAAACCCTTTTAGTCGGGGTTGGCCAAAAGAGGTATATCTCGAAGCTATGGCTCATTGCTCTTACCCCGGATTGTTGGGGAGGGTGTTGGGCGGTGAGTGGGATTGTTGGCCACAATATCTTGAAAATACTTAGATAAAACCATCCATAAATAAAACCATCCATTAAAATATTCATAAAAACTAATATTCAACAATTAAATAATTACAAAAATAATTTATCTTTATTTTTATTATATAATTAAAATTAATATATATTATAATTTAAAAATTATTAATAAATATTAATTACAATAATTTTATTTTAAATTCAAATATACATAATATTAAAATGAACATTTGAAATTACTATAATAATTTAATAAATACCAAATTTAAGATTATCCTCAATTATTTAGTCACATAGCCTCCGACACCTTGAGATAAGTCTACTCACTCTTGAATATTTTAATGGAAGAGTTTTAAATTGAAAATGTAGATGGATGTATGGGTGTAGGAATATAAGTAGTTAGCACGTGAAAGGGGGGTAAACAAAGTTGGCCCCAACATTAGTTAGGGTTAGGGTTTACTTTTTCATATTTTACTTCATAAAAAGCAAAAGACCGTGTGCACGGCCAAATGTACATTTTTATTGGTCATTTTAGAATTCTTTTCTTAGATTCCTTGAAATTTTCAATTGTATCTAGGTATGCTCGAAACTTGAAAGCATCTCATTCGCCCGTTTGACTTAAATTGGAAAAGCACGGCACCCGCTTTCATTCCATGTTCCACTACATAAATGTATTCTTTCCATGAATCCACATCCACATAAAAGGAATGCTCAATAAATGTTTTTTTAAAGGTCTACAATTCAAGGTGTCCTTTTAGTCTATGTTTTAAATATGAGAGTGGGTAACTTAAACTTTTCAATTTTGCTATATGCATATATATATAGGTGAGTAAGATAATAGTTTTATATTAACAATGTAATACATTTGCTTATAACATTGTAATTGAGGCTCAAATAGATGTAAAAGTGTAAAATAAGACTTAATGACATAAAAATAATGTTACAAAAGTAATAATATTTGATATGAAAGATTTTAGAGGAATATATGATTTTATTATAATTTATAAATAATTGTTGAAAAGTGGGGTTAGACAATAAGGCAAAGAAAGTTGTGAAAATAAGAACATTTGTCTAAAGCCATCAAACTAAGTATAATGCAATTCAACATCCATTTCAATATAAAGCACGCACCCAACCCTTATCACTATCAATGTCTTAATAAATACTCATACAACACACAACACACAATAAATGATAAATATTAGTCATATTTTCTTAAATGTTTGAATATTTACTTTAAATGCTTATAATGATTGCTTCTTTATGCATTATCTTAAATGCACTAATATACCTATGTATTTATATACTTCTTGAATTCAAAATAGAACCTTATTAGTATGCATAATGGGTATGAAAACTAATTAACAAGGGACCACGCACGAGTGCGCTTAGATAGACCTAAAAACCATAATTTTGTTAAATTTGGACATTTTACAATCTAGATTAAATATTGAAATCAGCTATATTGGTTTTTCTTATACCAAATATTGGAATTTGATTTGGCTATTATTGGAATCCAAAAAGGGACTTTTTGGAATTTGATTTGGTATTATTGGAATCCAAAAAGGGAAGGGGCTTTTTATAACTTGATTTGATTTTATTGAAATCCAAAAGGGATTTTTTGGAATTATATATCCTATATGAGGATTTCCATTTTAGGGGAATAATATTTATACATTTATTAGCTTTACAAAGCATAGAAAATACTTATATTTTCCATTCTCATACAAACAATCATTTTTATCTTCTATTGAATGGGCATATGTCAATTCTCATATAAGAATCATAGAAGAAAAATAGAGGTAATATTTAATTTGTTTTAGAATGGACAGTTGCCCATTCTCACATCCTTTATAGTGATATTAAAATTATTAAGTTCAATATTGCTTCAATGAGTTAGAATGGTTAGAAAAGGCATATGTCCATTCTCATACAAAGAGTTTTATTATTGTGATGAGAATTTTATCATTGTGATGAGAATCGACATATGCCATTTCTCATACTAACAAATATTTTTATCATTGTGATGAGAATGGGAATATGCCCATTCTCATAAGCTAAAGATAAAAAGAATGTAAATTTTGGATGTGATTTATTTTAACTATGGGGTTGTGCACATTTGCATGTTGTATATTTTACATATTTTGATCATATATATTTGTATCTAATATTGCTTCTAATTTATGATATCAATAAAAATTGACAAATGTTTAATTATAACGTGGATTTATTTGCATAGAATGAAGGTAGGAAATGTGTTGTTATGAGATAAATACAACATAAAATGATGGTAATAAATGAATTGTTAAGAGATAGTCTACAAAAATAAACCAATATTTATATATTTTTATGAGATAGACTAAAAAATAAACCAATTGTTTTATATTTATTAATCAACACAATAAGTAAAAGTAAACTCAATCTGGTGGAACTACACTCTATATTGATTCTCAAACCACTAATTACACCCATACTACTTATGCTCGAATCCTGGTGGAACTTGACACCGATAAAAATCTTCCTGCAACCATAGACCTTAGAGTGCAAAACAAAACTTGGTCACAACCTCTTGAGTATTAAGGTCTTCCTTTTCGTTGTAGAAGATGTTTTTGCTAAGAACACCTCTACTCGAGTGTGGGATGGAAAAACGTCAACATGAGAAGCGTAGCTGGTGGAGAGATGCACTTCCGAAACACTTGATTTTTGATGCAAAAAAGGGACTAGATTCAAATGCGGATACAAATTTTGAATCCATTTCATTCAAACCGAATCTCAAATTGTGAGCAGCATGAAAATCGCAAGTGTTGAGGGCAACATGGAAAATGTTAAATATCTCTCTCATGTTAACAAAGTGGATATCCCAAAAGGAACAAATACGACTTGTTTGAAAATACTCCTCCTTTGTCTTCTTCTCCAACCGCGAAGGATCCATCAAGATGGGTTACGGTCAAGTGAAAAAAAATCTACCCCTCAAAGGGTAAATTTGTCTTGATGATTCCTATCTCTCTTATATTGGTGGTAACACATGGGTCTCATTTTCTTTGGATTGGATAAAACCATCAATATCATCCATGTTGATGTTTGTACTCATTTTGTTTTTGTTGTATTTTTTGTTTATTTGTTGTTTCTTTTTCGCATTGTTTACTCGACAATTTTCTCAACTGATCGGGCTTTATTGTTCTATTTGGATTTTGATCCTTCTCTTGTGCTTTAACTTTCAATTTTGGCTTTCCATGGTGTACAAGGGTATAGTCCCTTTCAAAAAACTATTTGCCAATAATAAAAAAACAAGTAAACTCAATCAAGCTCAATATTCATGGAAATGTGTTATGATAAAAATACAAGTCACAATTCTTTTTGTATAAAATGATGGTAATAAATCCATTGTTATGAAATAGACTAAAAAACCAATATGAATGAATTTTTATGAGAAAGACTACAAAAATAAACTAAATTTATCTATATATATTAATCAACATAATAGTATCAAATACACTCAATCAAGCTCAGTAATTGATTTTTTAAATGTTTCCAAAGACCGATGTAAATTTGGGTGTGGACCCACATGATTTAACCATGTACATAAATGTGTGAAAATTTTTATCAAAATGCATTGTGCCATCAAATTTCTAGCTAGAAGGAAATCCAAATAAAAGTGCACCTCGGTTCATCATGAACAAAACATTTTGTTTCACCTATGAACAATATGTTTTCTACTCCATATATTTGGGTGTACTTATTGAGAACCTTTTTCATATTTTTTTGTAAATTGGCACAATATTCCCTTCTTCATCTTAAAAATTTGTTGCTAATTTCACACTCCGATATGCCCCAAAAAAATGAATTCAATATTTCTTAGCCAATCAAATTTTTGAATGAAGGCATGTCATTCTCTTGAATGTAGGTATGTAAACCACAATCCAATATCAAAATGTTGTCATGTGTTATCCTTAACAATTCAGGGCTAAAAGTATGACTGAAGTATCGGTAGCATGTATATGTAAATTCTAGTTGTATGGTCAACGATCTAAATTCAGAAAGTCCTGAACTCCAAAGAGAAATTCTTCTACCCCAAAACCAATAACTTCTTTCCATGGAAAATGAGATCTAAAAAACCAACCAATAACAAAACTCTTTTTCAATAAATTAAATCATAGATTATATTATCTAATTTTATTGATAATTACTTTCTTTTTGTATAATCCTATCAAAGCTAGTTTTGAGCATTAAATGGTAAACTATCAATAACATCCTAATTTATCATTATCTACTAATCACATCATTTGGATGAAATGTGAACAAAAACTAAAAAATTGTAATAAACACATTTTGAGCATTACATACTAATAACCATCAATAACATCTTATTAAAGAGTATATAATAATCACTTCAAATGGAAAATGGGAAAAAGAACTACAAAAATGTAATAAACACAATTTTATATATTCATTTGTTCCACTGTTATTGTTTGAAATAGAGAACATCCCTTTAAGATGTCTCTTACATCATCTGACAACCCATACCATAGCTAGTTGAGTAAACAATGATGACATAAGCCACTTATTATTTTTAAAGTCTTTCTCAGAAACCTTTGGAGACACCAAAAAGTTTTCTTCAGAACCCCTTTGTTGTCTACATTAACTACAACCATAGTTTCACATTTGTATGGAAATTATGGTGTCTTCCAAATTGTTTCCAAATTTTTAATAAATTTGTCTCCCTCTTTTTCACAATGCTTTGTACCCCAACAAAACAAAGGTTGCACGTCCACTTTAGCTGAGAGTAACAATTTTGTTGCTAGTTTTTCTACACTGGCATCTGTATCCAACATAGATGACCAAAATGCTATTTGATGAAACTCTTTAAACACATAAGTTAGAAATTGGGTAATAGACATTCTGTGGTAGGAGGTGCTCATTGTTCAATTGAAATGTATTTTCCTTTTTAGAAGTACACTTTTGAACTAACAATTCTTCTAATTCAAGAACAAAAAATGTTTCTTTCGAGGCACTACAAAAAAAGTAATATTAAACTTCATTATTAACTTGTATGTATTTCAAATACGATAATAATATTTCACAAAATATTTTTACCTATTTCTTTACATCTATTTGTTTGTTGTAGATTTTCTAGATTTTCTCCAGTTGTATCTTCACATAAAAATTGAAATTAGGATATATTTATCAAATTGATTCCAACTAATATTGACAAATAAAAAAGATTAATATTTTTACCTATTTCTTTACATATATTTGTTGAATTTTCTCCAATTATATGCACATAAAAATTACAATTAGGATATATTTATCAAATTGACTCAAACTAATATTAACAAGTAAAAAATATTATTAAATTTTAAATAATACTTGATACTTGTTCATGAACAACCTGTCATAATTGATGGTGAAGGGTTTGATGTAGCTTCAATATTAATCACCATCATTGTGTGTGTTTTTTGGGTAAATTTTTCTTGTTTGTTGTATCGGCATTCGTGATATTGTTAGGAATAATATATTTTTCTTGGTAGCCATATGTGTTATCATTAGGAATATATCTTTTTCTTGTTGATTGTTAGGAATAATATCTTCCTGTAATGGATTAACCTCATGGCTTGCACTTTGTTCTCCACTCATAATCATGCTATTAATAGGAATAATATCTTCCTGTAATGGATTAACCTCATGGCTTGCACTTTTTCTCCACTCATGATCATTTGCAAGGGCTCAACAATTGTTTCCAATGAACATAAATACTTAGAATATAAAGTAAAAATTGTAAACAATGAATTGTTGTCCATTCTCACTTAATTATTATAATACCTTCTATCTTGTATTCATTGGGTGGATACCTAGTTCACTGTAATACCTATTTCAATCTTGTATTCACTTGGTGGATACTTGTTCTCATTTAGGAATCATAGAAGAAGAATAAAATGTTGCATAAATTTGTTTGTTTGTATGAAAGAGATGTTACATAATCTGGTTGTCTGATGCAGATCCTAAATCACTTGTAATCTATCACCAAGGTTAGAATGATCCAAGACTTCAAAGAATACCTTTTACTTGGCCAATAAATACTTTTCTCTAGGTCTCCACTCTTCAAAACTTGTAATTTTTTCCTTATGATAATTATTCATAATTATCTTATATTGGTTGGACTATCCCTAGAGAGCCGAGTGTTGCACTACATACCATCGACGAGAGGGATCAAGCCTTATGTAGTTCCTTTTTTATAAGGTAGAGGGCCATTCCCATGATTTCTAATATACTTTATAGACGTATTAAAATGATTAAGTTCAATCATTGTATTGAATGTGTGATGCTTCTGTTCTTCTATAGGAATCATTGAGGAAGAATATATGATTGATATATGAGAATGGACATATGCCCATTCAATACATGCAATATTGAACTTAATCATTATAAAACATCTATAAAGGAAGTGGTTAAAAATTTAGAATATTTCTAACTCTAATATAAAATGTTCACATGAATGATTGTTTCTAACTCTACCCATGATTCAGATTATCATCTGGTTTCCTTTCCCATTTAGGTCGGACAATTTCCCATTGTAAAAAAAAAGTATACTTTTAACTCCTCATTAGTTCTCCTTTTTTATAAGGTAGAAGGGCCATTCCCCATGATTTCTAACATACTTTATAGAGGTATTAAAATGATTAAGTTCAATCATTGTATTGAATGTGTGGATGCCTGTTCTTCTCTAGGAATCATTGAGGAAGAATATATGATTGATATATGAGAATGGACATATGCCCATTCAATACATGCAATATTGAACTTAATCATTATAAAACCTCTATAAAGGAAGTGGTTAAAAAATTTAGAATATTTCTAACTCTAATATGGAAATGCTGCCCATTCAATACATGAAATATTGAAATATTTCTAACTCTAATAAAGGAAGTGGTTATAAAACATTTACATGAATGATTGTTTCTAACTCTACCCATGATTCAAATTATCATTTGGTTTCCTTTCCCATTCAAGATGGACAATTTCCCATTGTAAAAAAATATACTTTTAACTACTCATGTTAAGCCCATTCTCAATTAAATAATAGAGAAAAATTTAATTTGTCTTATGAGAAAGATGTGCATTCTCACATGCCTTATCTTGTTTGTAATGGGAACAAGCCCATTCTCAAACAAATAAATATTACCTTGTTTTATAATGCTTCCATAAATTTTTTAATATTAGAATATGTTTTTTTTTCTTTTATGCCCAAATATAATAAAAACACATAGTTTTTAATGTAATTTATTAATATGATATAAAGGGACCATATGGTGCATTACAAATAAATTTTTTTTCTTGTATGCAACCAAATGTAAGGTGGAGGAGGGAGAACAATATGATAAAAAGGGATTGATTTAGAATGGTGCATTACAGAATTGAGCAAGATAATTTTGGAAAAGAGGGAAATAATAGGAGTAGGACACAAAGGATTCAACCCTTCCAACTGGGGTTTTACCAGTGTTAGAGAGATGTGTCTCCTACCACCTGGACACTCTCATATGGGAGACATGTACAAATATGTATCTAATACTTGGAGAGGCCTTTCAGAGACATTTAATATCTCCCAACTGTCTTGCCTTTAAAAACATGTCATCCCCTAATGAAAACATAACCTCATTCAAAAATATGTTGCACTACATATCCCATTAGTAAAAACAAATAGTGGAAATATAGTGGACTATCCTTGCGCAGAGCCAAGTGCTCCATTGCACAGTGAGAGAGATCCAACTTTATGTACACACACACACACATATATTTTTAATTTTTTAGAATAGGTTGTGAGAATGTGAAGTAGAGAAAGAATATATAATTCACGTTATGGAATTTGTGCAAGGGATGCCAATGTACATAGGTATTAAAATGCAAAAGGGATGCTAATAACGTAATAGGTATTAAAATACAAAAGGTGAACTACATATGTGAATAATATATTATCTCTACTTCCCATTCTAAAAAAAGTTAATTTTATCTCTATTCTTTAATATTTTATACTACTATATTACAATATTCTAAAAAAAAATTGAATTTTATATCTATTTTTATGTGATACATATTTTATAAATTTAATACAAAGAATAAAAAATTTAATTTTGTTTTTCATTTATATGATATCTATATGTGAATGGGCATATTGTAAATTTACTTAATCATTTTAAGAAATATATAAAAATCATTTTAATACCTAATTAAAATATAAATATTCTGAAACATATTTAATTTTTCCCTATTTCATTCTTCTATGATATCTATATGTGAATGGGCATATATGCAAGCAATGTTGCACTTAATCATTTTAAGAAATCTATAAAAATTGTGAGAATGGAGAAATTTTAACTCTATTCTTCTAATTAAACTTCTAACTTTTGTTTACATATATTCTATAATATGAAAAGAACTTAGGAGAAAACTATATGAAGGATGTACATCTTAATATTAGAACAAAGTAAACATTGTTAAGAATTAACGTATACATAATGACTATAATGAAAAGAACACAAAAATCGTAGAGGCTATTTACCTGGAGGTGTAGTTAGACATTTATAATATTGTTGGATCATGATCTCCTACTTGTGATTCTCCACCATAAAGATAAGTGAGGACCTCTTTGTATTATGTGTTTCCTTTAATGCATTTTTCCCACCATATAATATTAATACAGGGGACACATTACTTGTTGCATCTCTCAATCATGTGCTCCCAAAAATGCACTGATCTCTCACATTTGAAAGGATGTTCAGGGATGAAAACTCCAATTTCATTCGGGTTTGATAATATCCAAGGGCTCTGAATGTTTCCAATCTAGATCCACTTGTCACATCTTCCACCTCCATAGTGGTTGAATTATGAAGACCATATATGGTAAAAATCACTGACATCCCTTGAAATGCATGTTCTGCATTCAAAATTTTGTAACATCCTTATGAAATTATTGTTGATTTTTTTTTACTTTTTTCATGTATATTTTTACAATAGTATCAAATAAGTAAGCTTTTACTACTGGAAGTATAAAGACACAAACACACTCATTTTACTACACCCAATGACACTCAAAAGCTCAACAATATCATTTTGTGAGACAATACTCACAAGATTACAAAAATCAGCAATTACAACTTCTACAGTGAGTGGCGGTAAATGGAATTCCAAACCTCTCAATGTTCTACTAAGAAAAAAAGGATAAGAACATTGACAAGTGAATTCATATGTATCTGACATCCTTGGTTGAGAATTTGTATTAGCCGTAGTCACATACAATTCAAGTAGTTCAATAGCATTTTTTGAATAATTTGGCAAATTTATTTCCCCTAATGGTGTTTTTTTCCTTTTCAATTTTTCTTTTCTTCTCTAAGATCTTGACATAGTTGAGAAAAATGTGACTCATGGATGGAAAATTTTTCAATCACATTTAATCATTACATCCTATAAGAGCAACATATTCTAGAACTCTTGCCAACATATAAGACATAACTTTGGCTCTTGTTGCTCTACTCTACTTTACTCTTTTGCAGTAATATTTTAGAAACATTGCATTAACACCATACTCTTCTCTAAACCAAACTTCACCACTAATGCATTTATCTTGCAAGGACATCTAATTCTTCATCTTTCATACCTTTTGCATCTGAATAGTCCTATTGTAAGCATATCTAATGAATTTGGCTTGAAATCTAGGTCTGTAGCTTTTTTTGGGCTACAAGGAAACCCACCATTGGTATACAAATCAAAAACTAAAACCCACTTATCCCAAATTTCATCTGGGAGTACAAGAAATGAAATTTTATCATTCAAACTTTCCAATTTTCCCTTCTAAAAAAGAAACAAAATTTTCCTTTCGAATGACTTACATGTGAACATTAAAATAAATTTTATTAGTTTAGCATTCTATGAGAAATAATGTAAGTTAATTTCTATGTGCAAAAAAACTTAATACAATTTATAAATACCTTCCAGCCCTCTAACTTTTCATGACCAAAACTAGGATGTTGTGGTCTCTTCTCTAAGATCCACCTTGACCTAGCTTTGTACAACGAGTCAATAAATATTGTTTTCACCCATGTTTTGTTTTCCATATTTTGTTGCTTGCAAATACTGATTATTTGTTTTTGTTGTTTGGAAGACAAAAAATACGGGAAGACCTTTGTTTGATTCTATCATGAACAAATGAAAAATTAGGATTTGCAAGGATTTTTTTTGGCTTCAATTGTATGTTGCCCATCAATAATATAGAAATGAGTTTCTATGTCATGAATTTCATGCTCAAAATCCATGTCAAAAATATCACCAATATTTTTTTGAAAGGAAGAAAAATTACATCCCACTGAAGAGGTACAAGGTTACACAACATAGAGTGCACAAGGAGACTAACACTTGCTAAATCAAGTGATTTGTATTGGTATTTTGTAGGAGCTACATGGAAACAACCAATATCAATTTTGAATGAATTTTCTTCAAATAAAAAAATGAATCTCTTTAGATAATGTAGATTCACTTTTTTAAATTTAGTTTGAGCTTGTTTTAATAATATTTTCTCTTTTTCAAGATCACTTCACCTCTTGAAAGTGTGATTAAAATGTGTTTTTCCAGCTTAGATAATTTTTGTCTTCTTGAGCATGGTAAACATTTTTAATGTAATTTTCATTGGCCCAATTCCTTATCCATATTCATGTGGTGGGAAATAGATGAAGTGAATGCATACTATATATAGATTTTGAATATGGTGACAATTCCTACACAAATAGCTTCACTATTATGCACACCACTCTTGTCCCCTTCAGTGTATGGCTCAATTTTCCAACCATAACTATAACATGAATCTTTGTATTTTTTTTTTTGACCTTTCCATGCCATATTTTTTGTAAAGAGAAACCTGTAATTCCATTTTATGTACTGAGCATGTTCTTGATGTGTTGTCCACTTTTTCCACTTGAAGAGATACAATAATATCTATTATACACTTTATGCTCAAAGAATGCAATTGGTGTGCATTGGTCTCCCAAGGAATGAAACAACCACAAATCATTGTAATAATTATCAGGGGTGAATTTCAATGAACCATTCTTCATCCCTTCTTCCACAATCATCTACACCATCAAAAATGGAATTTCCTTGTATGGGTCATGGTAATAAAATCATTTTTTGTTGTTACAAATTTTGTTAGTGTAATATATATCAAAATCTTTGAAAACTTAACATTTTTTTATAAAAGTAACAAGTTGTGATAATGTTCAACTTCCCATTTTAAACTCTATTCTTTTTCTATGATTGCATCTACCCATGATAAGTTTGTTTGTTTGTATTGAATGGGAGATGCCCATTCTCATGTGATATAATTGTTTGTTTATATTAGTGTAATACATATCAAAATCTTTGAAAAATTTACATTTTTATAAAAGTAACAAGTTGTTAACATGTTCAACTTCCCATTTTAAACTCTATTCTTTTTCTATGATTTCATCTACCCATGATAAGTTTGTTTTTTTTTATTGAATGGGAAGATGCCCATTCTCATGTGATATAATTTTTTTGTTTGTTTATATTGAATGGGCCAATGCCCATTCTCATGTAACATAACTATTAGAAGAAGAATAGAGATAAATTTAAGTTAACTTCAATTCGTAATTTTTTAGAGTTATTAGAATGGGCAAGTGGAGTGAAAAATTTAACTTTGTTTTAGAATGGGAAGATGCCCATTCCCATATAGGAATCATGGAAGAAGAAGAATAGAGATTAGAGATATTAAAATGATCTTCCCATTCCCATATAGGAATCATGGAAGAAGAAGAATATAGATTAGAGGTATTAAAATGAATGTAATTAATTTATTATAGAAGGAAAGATGGTCATTTATGTTACTTTTACTCTATCTAATTTGTAAGTTTCGAGTTTCAACAAGATTTGAAGAAAATGTTTATGCTACTTTTACTCTCCACTCTTATTTTTCATCCTTTCCACTTTAAAAGGGAAGATGCCCATTCTCACATATAACTAATAGAAAAAGAATAGAGATAAATCTACTCATTCTCATGTATAACTAATAGAAATATCTTATATATCTAATTTAATAAAAGAAGAATAGAGATAATTTTAAGCTCAACATATTATATTTACATTCTTTTAACATGGGAAGGTTATTCTCATACAAACAAACATTGTTTGTTTTGTAATAATTTGTGAATCGTCTCCATATATATATATATATATATATATATATATATATATTTTCTATTAATATATATATATATAAATTTTATCTATATTCTTCTTATGTGATTCAAATTATTTGTATGTTTTTCTAGAGATCTTTTTTAAGATTCAAATTATTTTATCTCTACATCTATTTATTAGTGTTTATAAATGTATATATTGGTTTTTTATATGGAATATCCCATAGCCGAAGCCAAGTGTTGCAGACTCACACCCCTCTAGAGGGATCAAGCCTTATGTAGTTTCATCATATTTAAGACATGTTTATCAAGGTAATAATAAGTGAAGAATCATTTTTTGATATAAATGAAAATGCAAGATAGTAATAAAAGTGAATTTTAAATCTCTCCAATATATATTTATACATAATTCTTTATTACAAACATCAAATGATCATAAATCATATTTTCTTATGGATTAAATGATAAATTTCATTATGATTAGTTGTTATTGAATTATTTTACTCATGTTTTCCTACTAACTCTAGAAACTTGATTAATTGTTTATGGGAAATCATTTCATCTTACCTTATTTGTTAGGTATCCTCGTGTTAGCAAGTTTTAATGTGAAATATGTTTATAAGATCTATAGTCCTTCTCACATCCCTTAAGAGATCAACACTTTCCATGTAGTTCTCATCATAGGAAAGAACAATGTTTATCAATGAGTAGAATAGAAGTTTGAACATCATAAGGTAGTAATAAAATATGTTTTTGGCCTTAAAACGTGTCCGATATTTTAATGATATATTTTTTTCATATATTAAGTTGTTGTAAGGATTTTTGACCATAAGCTTATGGATATATATATTACATTTGGCCCATGGTTTTAATATAATTTATGCACATAATCACTTTCATTACCAAACATATATCTAAATATATGATAATTTTATTCTCATATATAAAGGTATTTATGAATAAATTGTAGAATATGTGTTTTGAATTCATATTTGAATTATAATAGATTTGTAGAGCATATTATAGATAATCCAAAAATGGGTCTACCATATTGAATGCAAACTAATAATGAGAGATCAAAAGTTCCATATTCATATAATAAATCTAAGAAAGTATTTTCAATATGTAGATTCAATGAACCACGTTAAATATTTATAGAATATCTTATTAAACTTATTCTATATACCATTGTGTATAAATTTATTAATCTCATATATATATATATTTATATATATATTTAATATTTTCTATGGTTAATATTAGTTTCCAATTTTATTTATATTTTGAAGAGGGCATATTCCACATTCTTTTATTATTAAATTCTATAAGGGTAATTGACCATTTATTTGTCAGAAACTTTCAAGAAGATTTGAAAAAATGTTTAAATTGCATTATTTTTATAGCATAAAAAATGCATTTCTTTGTTTATAATTAAGATCATTTTGGGGGAATGATTCTCAAGGTATATTAGATGTTTAGAATATTAATATTATGTCTTCTCATTCTCTTCCCTAAGGGATCAAATCTCTTATATGTTCTAATAGAAGAAACAAATATATATATATATATATATATTTATTTGATATATGAATATAGATGCCATTCAAACATCAAATAAATCCATCTTCAATTCATATATAATAATAGTTATTTTAAATGATTCATGATTAAGACTCATTTCATGTTTAAGAACTATATCATAGAATTGGAAATCATTTTATATCTTGCACAAAAGATTTAATCATTATAAATGCTTAGCTAAGTTCTTTTTATAATTATATTTATTTTTTCCTTTAACATTAAAAGTAGTAGATGTTTAGAATGGGAATATTATGCTCTACATACCCTCAGAGTGATCAAGCCTTATAAGTTCTCATCTTATAATATATATATATATATATATATTCATTCATATAAAATATATAAGAATAGATATTTTGAATGGGTATGCCCATTCTCATATAATAAAAAAATAGAATTAGAAGATGTGCTTTATGTGACAATTTCAACAAGATTTGAAAAAATTTTATGCTTATTTTTACTCTCTCTATTTATTTTTATCATCCTTTCATATTAATTAAGGAGACCGATGCCCATTCTCTACATACCCTCTAGGGATAAAACCTTATGTAGAATAATAGAGACAATTTTGTCATTCTCATGTATAACTATAACATAAAGAATATATATATATTAATAGAAGAAGATTATAGATAATTTAAGTTCAACATATTATATTTACATTTCTTTTTAACATGGGAAGAAATGGGAAGGTTTGCATTGTGACAGAGTAAATTTATAGAAGATTTGCATGTTTATAATGGGCACATCCCATTCTCATACAAACAATACAAGTTTTTTTGAAGATAATTAGTATTATTCTATTACACTAAATTGAAATATCTTATATAGTGATGTCTGTGAACTAAGTATATACATATAAGAGGGATCAACTATTATGTAGTTCTATTTTTTTTTTTAAATGTATCATTTTGGCTGGACTAACAAGTGGAGCAAGTACATGATAGAATAGTGCTGCACTTTATACCCATGAGAGGGATCAAGCCTTATTATTACAAAAAAACATTGTTTTGTTTAAGTAATTATATCATTTTATTACACTAACTTGACTGGAGCCAAGTATAGATCGCACAAGTGCTACACTACATACCCACGAGAGGGATCAAGCCTTATGTAGTTCTATTATTTTGTTTATAAATGTATCATTTTTGCTAGACTAACCTTGGTGGAGCCAAGTTTTGGAATTGCTTATTGTATTAACTATTTGGACTATCCGTGTTTGGCTAGCGATGTGCTTTTTCACTACATACCCATGAGAGGGATCAAGCCTTATGTAGTTCTATTATTTTGTTTATAATTGTATCATTTTGGATGGACTAACCTTGGTGGAGCCAAGTGCAGGCACCACCAAGTGTTGCACTACATACCTGAGAGGGATCAAGCCTTATGTAGTTCTATTATTTTTTTTTATAATTGTATCATTTTGGATGGACTAACTTGGTAGAGCCAAGTACAAGAGCACCGCCAAGTGCTACACTACATACCCACGAGAGGGATCAAGCCTTATGTAGTTCTATTATTATTTTTAGAATGGGTGGGAAATATTGAACTCAATCATTTTGGCTGGACTAAGCATTGCATCTCTTTGTTTATATTTGTCTCATTTTTTATTACTATTATTCTATTTTAGAATCAGTAGATGCTCATTCTCATATTATGTAGTTCTATTATTTTGTTTTAGAATGGGTCGATGCCTATTCTCTGCCCATTATCATATAGGAATCATTAAAATATATTGTTTACCACCATGACATCTTCCCATCCTCATATTATGTAGTTCTATTATTTTGATTTTTAATGGGAATGATGCCCATCATCCATTGTTCATTTATCATTAAAATAAATTGTTTCTCATATTATATATATTTAACATCGTTTATTTAATAATTAAAGGTAATTTTTTAAAACATGTCTTCGACCGCTCATTGGAGGGAATTATTTACCACTATTTATTTATTAATAAAAGGTAATTGTTTTAAAACACGTCTTCACCACTCATTGGAGGGAAAGTGAGATAGTGTTTTTTTATTTGTAATTATTAATAATTGTATTATACTAGACTATCACTATCACTATATACCATGAGAGGGATCAAGTTATGTTTCTCGCTTCTCACATACCCTCGAGAGGGATCAAGCCTTATGTAGTTCTTAGTTCTCATCTTATAATATATATGTATGTATATATCCATTCACATTTAAAAACATATAAGAATAATAGATATTTTGAATGGGCATATGACCATTCTCATATAAGAATTACATAAGATAGAATGGGAATTTGTGTATTGTAATAACATATACATGATGGGAAGTTGTGCATTATGACAGGTAATTTTTTTGTTTGTAATTATTAATAATTGTATTATACTAGTTGGACTATCCCTAACAGAGCCAAGTGTTACACTACATACCCTCGAGAGGGATCAAGCCTTATGTAGTTCTCATCTTATATATATATGTATGTGTGTGTGTGTGTGTGTGTGTAATATACTAGGTAATGTTTAATCATTTATATTTGTTCTGAATGATATATTATGCTAATGTTTATATTTATATTTATATAATATTTAAACACGAGACCACCATGCATATATATATATATATATATATATATTTACAACTAGGTTTTGAGAATGGGTTAAATGTTTAAATTTATATTTTTCTTGACCATGACATAGCGAGACCACCATGCAAATATATTATTTACCACCATTTACTTATAAATGAAAATAACCTAAAACATGGTTATGCTTAAATAGAGATGATGATTATTTATACATGTGATTGGAATACAACAAGAACAATAATTTAGCTAATTTAACAGAACATAGAAACTTAAGATAAGTAATTATAGGGCTAAAAAGTAGCAGTGACCAAAAAAGGAAACACGTAGAGAGAAAAATAAAAATGCATATTTAATTTACCAAAAAGATAACAGAAGAACTAATAGTCCAGATTAGTGGCCATTAGAAATCTCGATTGGCTCTTCTTTGACATTAGCGAATGAGAAGGAAGAACTCACATGGAAGCTACCCAAGTAGCCATACGATGGAAACCACCACTAGTAGTGGAAATATTTAACAAGAATGTGTAGGTGGGACACAAAGCTCCTAATGCGAAAAAAACTAGTAGAATCATAGATGATAGGAGCATGAATCTGTGTTAAATCAATAGTTCTAGGAAGATGGAGAGGCGGTCGGTCTAGGTCCTCGGATGTAAAATATTCTAAGATAGCCTACATGAATTGGGTGAGGCCTCGGGTCCTCTCCACCAAAGGTTCCACCAAAGAATGATGGATCCAACCAACTTCCGCATCAGACCGATGACATGGACAAAGTGTTGAGATTACAATGCTTGAGTTCTTCATCCAAACCAACCCTATGTGAGGGAAAGATAAAAAATGGGCAATAGTAAAAACTTCCAATTTGTTACGGCTAACTAACTAGAAGTAGATTTGAAACAAACACCAAGGAAATTTTTGAGTTGACCGAGCTCTTTTTGAATCATAACGATAGGCCTCACCTAGAAATTGTTCAATGGCTTCACACACAGATGATGGATCAATCCTAAAAACCTGATTAAGACATGTGACCGAGAAATGGAATTGAAGAAGGCCATTTCTTTTCTATCGCACTTCACAAAAAATGGCAGGAAGAGAGGGAATAACCATGACCTAAAGACAACATACATTAGCCAATGTCATTAACTACTTAATAGACAAATTCCCACATACAATTCACCTTACGACTATTTTTCTTAGTGATTCCTATATTAGAATGGGCATATGCTCATGTCCTAAACATTTTAATGCAAGATGCTAGTGGAGAGATAAAATTTACTTACTTTGTCTTTATTTAAGAATGGGCAGTTTCCCATTCTCCCATACAAACAAACAAACATTTTTTTAACTTATCTTGAATACAATGTAAATTTTCTAATACGTAAAAAACAATAAATTGATATGAATTGAATGGGCATATGCCCATTCAATTATAATATGAGGAATAGATGAAAGTTATTTTCATTTTAGCGCTTATATGGTAATCATATCTAACTCTATAATACATGATGTTATTCGAGAGATAAAATTTACTTTGTCTTTGTTTATTAATGGGCAGTTGCCCTTTCTCTCATACAAACAAACAAATATTTTTTCCATTTTTTCTTGAATACAATTGTATCATTTTGGCTGGACTAACCTAGCGGAGCCGCCTTTACGCCCACTAGGTGCTCCACTACATACCCTCGAGGGGGATCAAGCTTTAAGTAGTTATATTATTTTGTTTTAGGAATACGAAATACATTCACATGCAAAGGCATCTTGGCTCCACAAATTATTGGCACTACATTCCCTTGGGAAAATGCTCATTCTCGTATTATGTAGTTCTACTAATTTTCTTAGAAATGGAAGATGCCCATTCTGGCCCATTCTCATATAGGAGTAATTTTGAGAATAGGAACTAGCCCATTCTCTGTACATTATCACATATTATTTTGGCTAGAATTTTGGTCAATTGTGTTGGACTATTTAGAAATATGGGCATTTTTCCATCCTCAAACAAACAAACATTTATTATTGGGTCGTCCCACATTTTGCATGGAAGGACCATTGCAATGTAAGGAGGACCATATTAGAAGAATAATTATAGTGTAAAAACATTCTGACAACCTTTAAAGAGTTAATAATTGTATCATATTAGGTGATGGACTATCCCTGGTGGAGCCTAGTGTTGCACTACATACCCTTAAAGGGGGATCAAGCCTTTATCTCTAACTATTGTTTATTCTTTCTCTTTTGGTCTCTTCTCTCTCTCTCTCTCTCTCTCTCTCTCTCTCTCTCTCTCTTTTCATGAAGAATATGAAGGAAATTTCTTTAGAAACAACAATGAATATTTCCAACTCTTCTCAATGTGAAGAATAACATCTGGTTTTCCTTCCATAGAAAAATGGGGGACAACACACTTCATCTTCATGTCATGCCGATTCGAGTAGACAGATGCCCATATATAGTTCACCTTATGCCTATTTTTCTTAGTGATTCCTATGTTAGAGTGGGCATATGCTCATGTCCTAAACATTCTAATACAATAAATGTTGAAATATAATGTCATATGCTAATTCTAAACATTCTAATACTTGTAATATTGAACTTAGTATGTTTAGTACTTCTATATTACTCATATCTTGTCCACAATGCAAGATGCTAGTGGAGAGATAAAATTTACTTACTCTGTCTTTATTTAAGAATGGGCAGTTGCTCATTCTCTCATACAAACAAACAAACATTTTTTTCAACTTCTATTGAATACAATGTAAATTTTCTAATACATAAAAAAATAAAAATTGAATGGACATATGCCCATTCAATTATAATATGAGTAATAGAAGAAATTTATTGTCATTTTAGCACTTCTATGGTAATCATATCTAACTCTACAATACAGGATGTTATTGGAGAGATAAAATATACTTTGTATTTGTTTAAGAATGGGTAGTTGCCCTTTCTCTCATACAAACAAATGTCAAATATTTTTTTTTTTTATGGAATACAATGGTATTGTTTTGGCTATACTAACCTTGGCGGAGCCAGTTTCTGTCTCGGCCAGGTGCTGCACTACATACCCTCAAGGGGGATCAAGCCTTATGTAGTTCTATTATTTTTTTTTAGAAATGGGCATCTTGGCTCTGCAAAGTGTTGCACTACATTCCCATGGGAAGATGCCCATTCTCGTATTATGTAGTTCTATTAATTTTTTTATAAATGTTAGATGCCCATTCTTTTCCCATTTTCATATTGGAGTAATAATGAGTATAGCATTAGCTCGTTCTCTAGACATTCTAACATTTTTTTGGCCATATTTTTGGTCAATTGTGTTGGACTATTTAGAAATATGGGAATTTGTCCATCCTTGAACAAACAAACATTTTTGTTGGGTTGTCCCACATTTTTCATAGGAGGACATTTGCTATGGAAGGAGGACCATATTAGAAGAAGAATTATAGTGTAAAAACATTCTAACAACCTTTATGGAATAATAGATTCAAAATAATATATGTTTAGAATGGGCATATTATGCTCTACATACCCTCGAGAGGGATCAAACCTTATGTAGTTCTCATATTCTATATATATATATATATATATATATATATATATATATATATATATATATATCCATTCACATTTAGGAAACATAAAAGAAGAATAGATATTTTGAATGGGCATATGCCCATTCTCATATAAGAATTATAGAAGAGAGAATTGGAAGATGTGCATTGTATGTTTTGTAATAATTTGTGAATGATCGTCTCCTTATATATATATATATTCAATATTTTTATACAATTAATATGATCATAGTAAATTTTATCTATATTCTTCTTATGTGATTCAAATTATTTGTATGTCTATTCTTCATGTATTTTTATACAATTAATATAATCATAGTAAATTTTATCTTTAGACGAAAATCTAGAAGATTATCTGGATAGATTTCTCTTTCTCCATCGGAGGAGTGGTTATGAGTTACATGTAGAAATCACTAAGATAGTTTTCCTTAAAGGACTTGATGAGGAAACCAAGGATTCCCTCCATCTTATGGGAGGAGGTGATGTGCACAAACTTAGCATGGAAGATATCACTGAGCTATGCAGAAGTTACTCTAGAACACGAGGAGGTATAAGGAAAAGAAAAACATCCAAGACCGCCTAGGTACCTCAGAACTTTTGGAGAAATTGATAACATGAAAACAAACATCTTTTCGCAATTAACATCAACCATAGATGGGTTGAAAGCTAAGACCAATCTTTAAAATAACCTCTAGACATATACTGCCCTAAATGCAGGAAGAGACATCCTTTGAGAGAGTGTCCTTTGGATGTCACAGACATGTGTTTGATCTGTGATGTCACTGATCACGATACTAACCATTGCACTTTCTTACCTCAGTTGAAATAAATATTGAATGTCATGTCTCAAGAAAATGCAGAGGTAAACTTTGTTCAAAGGCCAAATAATCAGGTTGTGTATGCCCCTAGACCTACTCAGAACCCCTGGATGATGTCATGGCCCAATCAGGATCCTCAACCTACTTGGGGACAACCTAAGTGGACACCACCAAACTGGATGGTTTACCCACATCCACCACCATGGATGACTCCCTACAATCGCAGGGTTGGACACCACCAACCAATGTAAATCCATGGAAAAACCAACAATGGGCACCTCAACAGAATTCTAATCAATAGAGGAGGTTTTAAGCAACCACAACAAGATTTAATGGCCCCACCACAAAACTATCAACAACATGGGAAATTAGTACAAACTCAACTTCTAGCTCAAAATTGTGGAGAACCCTAAAAATCAACAGACAACTTCAATTAATGAAGCAGGACAAAGTGATATAATGCAAGTTAATACTATCAATAATATGTGACTAAGGTCTAGGAGAACAGTGAATAATCCTCCTATTGTTATCACGAAATACCGAGGAAAATGAGAAAGAAGAGACACCTGAGGAAAATGAAGAAACTAAACATGTTCCACAAACACAAGCCACTAGGAATGGTCAAGGAAAAGATAAGAATGCACATGCAGCTCCTTTTCCAGAACGATTACAAGAAACTTGAATTGTAGAAGAAACAACACTAGTTCAAGAGTTGAAAAAGATGAACATTGAGGTCCCACTTTTGAGAGCAATAAGGGACATTCTTGAATTAAACCAGACCATTAGAGACTAGTGTATAAAGACACCAAGAAGAAAGAATAAATACCCAAAAATGGTCAAAGTGGAAGGGAATCTAGTTGATCTTGTTGTTGGAAAGCTTATTTCACCAAAATATGGGGATCCTGGGAGTCCATTCATTACTATTTTTGTAAATGGTCAGTCAATATCTAATGTTTTGGTGGATCTTGGTGCTGCCATCAATGTTATAACAACAGATATGTTCAATCTTCTAGTCTTTAACATGATTACAACCAACCAATACCGTTCTTCAATTGTGCAGATCAATATATTGTTGTACAAATGGAGTGATTGAGGATGTAATGGTCATGGTTGAATCTTGGGAGTATCCTATTGATTTTATGGTCTTACAACCTAAAGCTTAGAAGTTGGGATATCCAGTCATCTTAGGAAGGCCCTGGTTGGCTCTTTGTTGCTACATATATTGACTATAGGTTGGGAAAAATGACCATTTTAAATGGGTGAAAATCAAAGAATATTTCATTGTATCCTCCTGCCCAACCATATGTGGATGTTTTTGAACATGTATGGGTATATTATTCAAATACTAATCATTTGAGTTCTTATCGGCCACCATTGCAGTGAAAAATCACATGGAAGAAATTGTTGAGTCATACATTATGGCTACGGAAATCGATTACTAAGGCTATGGAAATTAGAATCGAGGCTTGAAACCATCATTATGAACACAACAGATAATATTACCTTGGTAAGTGACATTTCCAATGAAAATTGTAAAGAAACCTATGCTTATCATGAGGAATGTGCAGTCACTGATTTCTATTGTCCTTTAACCAAGGTTATGTCTCTTGAAAATATGACTATTTTGCACATGCTTCAGCCTCATTTTTTCCCTTGAATTCTTTAATTGTTGATGCAGAGCTCACTATTTTGAAAGATACCAAGAAAGTGACTATTGACATAGGAAAAGAGTTGACCATTGGTAATAACTTAGAGGCCAACCAAGAGACTAGGGTTGTAGAAATCTTGAGGAAGCATTCCCAAGATTTTTCTTGGGATTATACTAATATGAAAGGGATCCATCCAAGCATATGCACTCACCATATCTACACCGAGGATGTTAAACCTGTGAGACAACCACAACGAAGAATTAATCCAACACTTAGAGACAATAAAAAGAGATAGAAAAATTGCTAAAGGTAGGATTCATCTATCATATATCTGATAGTCAGTGGGTATCACCACTAGTTATAGTTCCCAAGAAAAATGGTAAATGGAGAATTTGTGTAGACTATAGGGAACTTAATAAAGCCACCAAGAAAGACTACTTTCCCCTACCCTTTATTGATCAAGTTCTGGAAAATCTTGCAGGTAAGAAATATTTCTCCTTCTTGGATGGGTTTAGTGGGTATAACCAAATTAGTATTGCACTTGCTTGATCAAGATAAAACCACCTTCACTTTTCCTGGGGTACATTTGCATATAGATTCCTACCATTTGGGATTTTTAATGCACCTACTACTTTCCTGGAGAGTAGTTTTGGCCATTTTTGTAGATCTTACAAATGATTGTGTTGAAGTTTACATGGACGACTTCACTGTCCATGGTTCCACTTTTGATGAATCTCTGAACAATCTTGAAAAATTATTAACTAGATGTGAGCAGCACCAACTTTCCTTGAGTCATGAAATTTTTTTGATTATGGTTGATCAAGGATTTTCTTAGGTCATCATATTTTTGCCAAAGGAATATAGGTCGACCCCAAAAATATTGAAGTAATTACTCAACTTACCTACGCCAACAAATCAAACTGACATCAAGAGTTTCCTTAGACATGCAGGGTATTATAGGTGGTTCATCAAAGAATTTAGTAAAAATTTGCACCTATGTTTTCTTTGCTAACAAAATATTATGTTTTTGAATGGTCTCCTCAATGTCAGTAGGCTTTCGAGATTATCAAAGAGAAGCTAACCACCACTCTAGTCTTGAGAGGACCCGATTGGGGCAACCTTTCCATATTCACACTAATGTGTCTAATAAAAAATAGGAGTGTTCTTAGAAAAAAAGGATGAAGAAGATCAGATGTATGCCATTTATTTTATCAGCAAGAATTTGACCCTACAGAGAGAAACTACACCACTACGGAAAAATATTTTTAGCTATTGTTTACTCTCTGAATAAATTCAGACATTATATTACTGGATACAAAATATTTGTTTATACTGACCATTCGGCCATAAGGTATTTGATGAATAAACCAATAGTGGGGGCGAAATTATTATATGGTTACTCTTGTTGCAAGAATTTAACTTAACAATTATTGATAAGCCAGGAAAGACTAACGTTGTTTCGATTTCCTTTCAAGATTGAATGTTTCAAGAGAAGAAGAAGCAATCCAAGATCATTTTCTAGATGAAAACTTGTTTGCAATATCGACTCAGCCTCCATGGTTTTTGATCTTGTGAATTACCTAACTACGGGAATTTTCCAACTTACTTTACCAATAAGGAACGAAAGATATTAGTTAAAAACAACTCAACATATAAATGGTGTAACAAGAATTTTATTTAAATGTTTTCCTGATATGGTTCTTCGCAGGTGTGTTTGTGAGGATGAAGTATATGACATACTGAGAGCTTGTCATGATGATCCTAGAGGAGGACATTACTCAATGAAGAGGACAATTCACAAGGTCCTTGGAGCTGGGTATTATTGGCCTTCTCTTCACAAGTCTGTCAAGAAGTACGTGTGGTAGTGTGATGCATGTCAAAGAATGGGAAATCCTACATTATCCATGGAAATGCCTCTCAATCCTCAGCTGGTCTTAGGACCATTTGAGAAGTGGGGTATTGATTTCATTGGACCTTTTGATCCCCCATCCTTTGGGAAAGAGTACCTATTGGTGTGCACTAATTATGTCACAAAGTGGGCTCGAGGTTCAAGCATTGGCATCTGCCAATGAAGATGTTGTAGCTGAATTTTTGTACAACAAGGTTATGTTGAGATTTGGTGCCCCTAGAGCTATTGTATCTGATTCAGGGACCTCAATTTGTGTCTAACATGATTGAGGCTTTCCTAGAGATCTACCGAATCAAGCATCGAAGTCATCACCATATCACCCCCAATCCAATGGGCAGGTAGAAGTTACAAATAGAGAGTTGGAGAATATTTTAACCAAAGTTGTCAATGCGACACATAAAAATTGGGTACCAAAACTCCTAGAAGTGGTTTGGGCCTACAATACAACCTGGAAGACCACTACTGGTTTCTCCCCATATGAACTGGTGTATGGGAAGAAGCCATTGTTACCCATTGAGTTTGAATTGCAGACTTGGAGGACAAAAATGGAAGTTGGCATCGATTTGGATGAAGCACAATGTGAGAGAGTAATGCAACTAAACGAGCTGGATGAAATGAGGATGGAGGCACAACAAAAAAATTGATATTCTTCAACATCAAATAAAATCTTGGCACGATGCTCATATCAAATACAGGAAGTTCAATGAGGGAGATTGGGTCTTACTTTTTGACTCAAAGTATCAACAATTCAAAGGCAAGCTGAGGACAAGATGGTTGGGACCATCTAGATCAAACAAGTGTTTGATAACATGGTGTGTGAGATTATTTTTGATTGATGGAGATAGAATAAATCTTCTAGTGAATGGACATAGATTAAGGATGTATCAGCATCCTCTGGATAAAGAAACCTTCAACAAAGATATGTTGTTATGTGAGGAAATGGATTCAATGGAGGAGCCTAGCTCTTCCCATCATGAGTAGTTGTTTTTAAATTTGAATAAAGAAATATGATCATGCTTTCGATATTATTTCCCTTAGATTGTAGTTGTTTTGTTTGTTTCATGCTTTCAATAAAGGTGGGCATGTCTATTGTTAGAATGTACACTACTCACATTTTCTCTATGAGCGCAGGATGTGGAAATCTATAGATATCGGGAAGTTGAGATGGAAAGGGTAAGTGCATTTTACTTCACTATGGATATTAACTTTTGAAGCACTCCCCATCACATTTACTTAGCATGATTAAATCAATACACAATTTTTAATGCATTTATTGGGAATATCATTCAAAATCTTGTGATGTGGAGTGGGGTGTAATGAATCATAATGAATCATAATTAGCAATGATACCACATGTGTCGAATTTCTAAGAAAAGGATGAGATGTTTTATAAGAAGGACAGGTGGCATTATTATTCAATATGATGGGGTGTGTGTCGTACCATACCATGCATTAAAACTTCCCACACATACTTGGTCCTGTCAACTTTTCACACCGCCAATTTTGCACCGACCTAAGGCAATTAAAATATTGTGGTATATTTCAAATTTTCACTCACCAAACACTTCATGCCATTGCTCTGTGAGTTCAAACACAACATCGTTCTTCTACACAACTATCTAAATTCATCTATACTATGGGGCAAAAGAAGAAATTTAAACCAGACTCTCCAGACCCATTGCTTTGGAATGTGCAATTTCCTAGGTATTTTATGATGTTGGTTGGCTAGAATTTATTAGGAAATTCAAGGCTTTGATGAAAATTTAGTTGATGAGTTTTTGATAAATTTTGAAGCCACCGCTCACAAATTGGGGGAAAAAGAGTAGAAATAAGTAGTCAAGTTATTTCTGACCTATCTGGTTTACCAAACTTTAGTCTCAAGGTTATGAAAAATGCTCCTCTTAAAGACCTAATTCCCTTGTTTCATGAGGACGTGAAGCTCTTCTAGAAGTAATCCTCACTTCATATGGTACTCAGAAGGGGATTAAGTGGGAAATTTTTCCTGGTATTTGGAAGGAAGTTGTTAAATGGGTCAATAGGTACTTTATCTATGACGGACAACCATCTGTGCTTGGAGGGGATTCGCTAAATATTTTAATTCATTTGAAGAAAGGCTGCATAAACCCGCACTCAAGGTAAATTTACCTGAATATTTAGCTGATGCAGTCATTAAAGTGGGACAAAAATATAAAAATGGAGGTGGTAGGGCTGCATTGAAACACCCAAGGCTTATTCAATTGATCTGTTCACATCAGGTTTTCTATAGACCCAAGAGAAGGATCGAACAAATAAGTGCAGGGGAGAGTTCCAACAAAATAAAATCAAGAAGGGACCATCTCCCATTATTCGACCTAAGCTCGATTCGATCCTCGCCCTTCATAGGAGACTATGGAAGAACTTGGTAGTCGAATATTCCATCTTCTATGCCACAAAATTCTAAGGGTAAAAGCACTTTACCAATTCCTTCTTCTATTTCGTTGAGGCCAAGAAGGTCTTGTACTTTGCAGAGACCTGAAGTTTCCCGAGTCAAAATTTTTTCATGAAGATTCTACTCCCATTGTGGAGGAGAAGGAAGAGGTTAGTACCTCGATTGTCCCTAATGAACAATCTAAGGATGATATATTCACAATAACTATCCCTCGTAACAAAAATTCTAGATATTTTTGCAATGACTGGAAACCAAGTCAAGAGCTCTGAAAATGCCTTCAGCACCAGATATATAGACCCCGACACCAAAATCTATTGCAATGGAGATTGGCATCGGGAATCACATGGAGATGATGTACTAAGGTGTTATTTAGATGAAATTACCTCCCTGAAGGAAAAGTTAAAAGGTATGCAAGAAACCAACTTATCTTTGCAAACTGCATTTACATAGAGAACTGTAGAAAAAGTGAGGGAAATTACTACTTTGAAGGTAGAGGTTAGCAGTCTCAAGAGACAAAGAGATATAGGCCTTAAAGTATGGGATGATTTAAATTTGTTATCTCTTTGGAATAAAGCATTAAAAAGGAAAATAAAAATTTAAAAGAGGAGATTGAGGCCAATGCAAATGAGAATAAGAAGTTAGAATCTATTTTATACTTTGTTTGTCCATTGGCTTGTAAGCTTCTGGCCTGTAGGAAACCTTCTTCTGTCTATAACATGTTTGTCCAAGAGAAATTCTATGCTTGGCAATTAATGAGAATGTGCAGTCAAGAACCTCATGAAGCTCCTGATGGCAAAACCTTTTTGTCAATTTATCAAAACAGTACCCCTAAGATACAAAATCAACTATGTGAATTTTACCTCCACAACATGTTGGTCACCAATGTGCCTGATTTCTTTATTAATCTATTTGTGGGAGATTTTTAGTTGAAGGCCTTTCAGTCCTTGCTTAGGAACCAAATTACATGGGGTCATGAAGAAAAATTTCTGATCACAATGATGTGGCCATGAAGAAAAATTTTCGATCTCTTTATTATCAGGTTGGTGTTGGGGAAAATACTTCAAAGATTCTACTTGAAATGTGTGCAGGATTTTGAGGCCTATAGTCAACAACATTTTGGTGAAGCAAGATAGGATTGTGATAGAAGATGGGATACCTTAAACTTTCCATTAAAAGGAGGAAGTTATCTCCCCTCAGAATCTCAGTTGGTGTATGTGGAGGGGTGATGCATTGGTTACAATAATTCAGCAGTTGTCTGAGAAAAATGACAAGGAATACAGTGATGAGTGGGTAGGAACACAAGTGAGGCCACCTCTTCTCCTAAATCCAATTACTACCTGGTAGAATAATGTTTCCCAGTCACATGATAGTTTCACAGCTTGGGTGGAAGTTATTTCAAACAATCAGGGATGCAAAGGAACCAGGAAACAATATGCGATCAATTTGAGGAATATGATATGGCACAACAACTTGGCCTTAGGGCAAGGCAAAGATGAGTTGCATAGGGACATGCAACAGGTAAAGTGCAGGGGAGATGATGAGTGCATTATTTGACTTGTTTATATCATCTATGTGATTATTGATTTGTCATTAAACATGATTAATTAGTGCATGGGGATGTTTTATATAGTTATATCCTAGTAAGTTCAATGCATTTCTCTTGTTTTTTTTCATGCAACTTGTTAACCGTAGAACCTCCCACTAATCACCTTTATGAGTGAAATGTGGTGACATGTGCAGGATAATAGTGGACATTTACTACCAATGCTGGGAATTGTAATCAAGGAGTCCAAGTTTGGAGCCGTCGTGCAATCATGGAAGACTTTTTCCATTGACAACCTATAAACATGGATCTTGTTTTTAGCAGTTTTGTAGGATTTAATGAAATTTAATAGGGTTGTTAGTGGAATAACTTAGTGCCTACAATTTTGGCATGATGTGTAATGAGACTATGTCTATATAGAAATCTCCTTGAAGAATAATTTAGTAGTTAGTTGATGTTGGTAATTTGCAATACAATTTATAATAGTTAGTATCTATTTTCCAGTTATGTATTGAGTATGTTATGGAATTTTTTGAATCAATATATTAGATGTTGTTTTGAATATCCTGTGGTGTTGAGATTACCTCCATCCTAAGGAAGAGCAAGGGCCCACTTGACCAAGGTGACTAGAGGATTTTACGTTTATGCATGCTTGTGGTTTCTGATAAGTTACAGTTTGAATGCAATTACTTATTTCCTTTACTTGCAATTTCTATTTAGTGTGTGTTATTTCCTTTCATGCAATTTCAATTATGAGTGTGTCATTTCAATTCTACAATTTCAATTCAGAGTGTGTGTTATTTGAATTTTTTATATTTATTTGGTGTGTGCATTTGAATTCTAGCAAATTATTTCCATTAAATTCATTTCATTACGTAATGTATTTTCGAGTATTCTAGCATTAAATTTTCGTAGATTAGCAGAGACATAGAGAAAGATAACAATAAAAATCCCCCAAAAGGAACCATTGAACAACTGAGTTGCAAAAATCTTCATCGCATATAACCTTGGACACATAGTTCTAGTTTTATAATGACACTAGCAGAAGAATCTATTAGTTAATTAATTGGAGAATACAACGACCCATCACAAGGTATACACCAACATATTCGTTCTTTCCACTTGGTCTATCCATTGGGCTTCCATAGTGTACATAAATACTTCATGATTTACCTCACCCGTGTACCTTGGTACTTGGTTACTTCCCAAACACCTAATACAAGTACAACCTACTTACGTGAGTAACTGCACTCTTCATCTTGCGCCCAATCATTTCATAATTCCCATACACCTGGTTGTCACAAGTAACACCGGTTGTATCACTCAAAGACAGCGCATCATCCCATTAAATAACTTCTTCCTTTGATGGCTCAAACACTTTAGGATCTCTGATGGTGTGCACATAAATTCTATTTAAATCCTCTTCACTCAAAGGTTCTCCATAAGGTGTAACTTTTTCGTCCGTCAATGGAATGATCACACGCTCTGTTTTGTTCTCAAAACTGATGTAATCCTTATTGAAGCGTAGATAAACATTATTTTCATAAAACCAAGGGCTCTAGATAAATACCATAAAGATGTCTACTTTGACAAGTTCTAAGACTTCAAAATCCCTAGTAAACTTGGCCCCTTGTATAGTACTAGTGGTATCCTTCCGAACTCCAATGGGCATGGATTTAGTCTTGTTCGCCATATCTAGAACATTCAAAGATGGCTATAATGGTGGCCTCCCCATCTGGTTCCATGCGTCTAAGGTGAGTACATTCACTTATGCACCTGTATCAATCAAAATTTTACTTAGCATCCATCCATTAACAATCGCATTCAGATTGATTTATTTGTTATGATCAAGATTGTGAGGAGGGGAGTTAGCATGTAAAATTTGTCTCTCACACTCAACTCCGAGTGTGCGGCATCTTTCCCCTTAACCATTCCCCCAATAAAAAATGATTTTTTATTGGAACAATATCTTACAAACCTCCTTCAAGTCATCAACATATTTCTGAGGAAGCTCAACTAAGTTTTCCTATTCTATCTTTCACAACTGCTCCTTCAAGCATTAGATCTCACCCTACAAATTTTGAATGACCTCCATACTCTCTTGATATAATTTATTTTGATGGGTAGGATTTGGATACTTTTCATGCAATACCTCTTGTTTTTTAATAAAAGGTTTTTTCGTGGAGTCTCACTTGCGCGCACCTCGGCGAGTGTATTAATCTTCACTTTGGTATTACCTATGGGTCGGGATCTAACTTCGACATCCACTTGATCTTCCACAGTGCGTTGTACTCTAACCATCCCCACACCTTTATCATGCTTGTGCTTCTTACTCGGGTGCTCATACAAATTTAGGCATTCTTCATAATTGTGATTCATCTTGTACCACGAGTAGATAATATTTTGAGGTCACTCATACTTATAATGATAATGGGATCCTTATATATAACATGTTCTACGGGGAACTCACTTCTTCCGCTGCCGTGACCTTGACCTCTGAATCCTCCATGGTAACCTCTACTTATACCTCTACCACTCCATCAAAGCACCCTTCACTATGATTATGATCATGATGCGCACCCTATTCCTTCATTTTTTTTACAACACCGACTCTATTGTACACCATTTTCAATGGAATCATAAATCTAATTAATCAATATGCAATTCTCTATATCATGTATGGTAGACTTACAAATCTTATAATAACAACAACACATTCTTTCTTGTCATGTCTTTGCGCAAAGAGGAACCTACTTTAATCATGATCCAAGTAACAGGTCTCATAGTCTAGTAACATGGGGCACTGCTTGATTTACAAGGAAAATATCCTTGGTATGTCCTTCTACTTCACAATTTTTGCACCAAATACCACTTTGCACATCTCATGAACTGAATTAGCTGACAACTTCTCCAACTATTTTTCCATAGATACAATCTGATCTTCCAAAAATGGTCTAACTCTAGTGTCTATACTCCTAACTACCTCAGTGTGTAGAGATGCCTCAAGCACCTCATGTGGGTTTGTATAAGTCTTGTGTAAGAGCTCCCTTCTGAAAGGTATGATCAAATCTCTAACGAACCATTGAACATGCTGACTCGAGTGAATGTCGTAAGACAACTTTGATATCAGAGTTTTGAATCGTGCATCATACTCCCTCACACTCTTAGCCATACCTTTCTCAATGTCCTTTAGCACGTTGATTCTCTTGTGCTCAAACTTAGGTATGTGAAATTCTACTGAGAAATAATCACATAGTGCGATATAATCTATATCATTCTCGGTTCGAGATCATACTTCTTGTACCAACTATGCACGTGCCCTTGCAAAGTAGTAGCAAATTGACTCGCCTTACGCTCTAGAAGCTATAATTCCCTTAGCGCACCATAGTATCTCACACATATGCAGTGCTCATCTACATCTTCAATTCATCTATACTCTGGTAGACAAAAGGACATTTCAAAATAGACTTGCTGGGGTTGGTGCAGACTGTGCCCACCAGATCCAGAACTTGTGTTACCTCTTGTGTTCCCTCCTCCTTCGATCCACCGAGACCCACTAGATCTCGAGCCACTTGACCCTCCCGATCCTCCCCCTATAGCGAGGATAGAGGATGTACTACCTTGTGTCCCGAAATTTTTGCTAAATTGAACTCCCACGATCTGCGAAGTTCTACTTCCGGACATAATACCAACGTTCTTTGCTAATGACGTGCTAGAAAAATATCTCCAACCGAGACCTCCAAATAACAAAGATTACATTTGTGTTTCCATAGATGAATGTTCTACCCGATTAATTCCCAAATTTAAGTGAGAACGAAATCTACTTTTCACTACCGAAATGCCTATACTAGCCGGATTCTCAATAACTGTCTCACGAACTGGAACACTAAGCGCAAGGGCTAATTCACTAGGTAGGATCATATGTGTGCCCATGGTTCTTAGTATTTCCTTAGACATGCTCTCATCTAAAACCAAAGAGGGTTCTTTTCCATGCTTACCCAAATGGGGGAGTTCCATATGCTCTGGCTCCACATCTTCCACGTGAGCTCCAAATCCTTCATGAGCCATCTCTCTCTGTAACACCATTCGTTATGCAATTTCACGTTGTTTCATTAAATCCCTCTCACACACTTCATTAAACTTAAGCCACATTTCTTCTCTATACTTATCTACCTCCAAGTCCACCATCTTTCACCACACCTACTCCTGCCCTCATGTGTGATGGGGTTCACTAAGTATAAGTCATGCCTCCAAATCCAGAGTTACAATCAAGATCTTAATCACTAAAGGGATAGCGCACAAATAAGATCCTCTAGGATCACGCAAGAACTGGAACTCACTAATCTTTGGATAGGAATAAGTAGAATCTACGTACTCCAAAATGTATCTATTCAAAACACCACTCCACCAATGATCTACAAGTGCGTGTCCAAATCAGATAAGCATCATGCGGAGCGTGGAATTCTTCCCGTGTCTTAACAAGGGATATATACCTCCAATTTCTCTTTGATGTGTATGCTTTCTGGACCAGCCACTCGTAACTCTATAGGAAATATCGAAGAATGTCTCATACGAGTTCATGATACAAAATATGTTCATTCCACACGTGTGCATCAAATTCAGGTCCAGTGATGAATCAGTGAGAAAAATATTCCTCTATATTCTCTAACCAATCCTCAATGCTTTGGCCAAAGTCAACCAAGATGCGTATTCATATATCAACATCCTTACAAATATCTTGAAAATAGGTCCTGAAATGGAACCAAAATGTAGTCTTTTATTTTACTAAACAACCCAAGGCGCATTGACACATCACCCAGAAAAACTTGAGCACTCACCCAGAAGCACGCAAGGGTACCAGGTCCCTCTTTTATAGAAGCTTTGTCAAATATTTAACATAATAAGCACATACATAAATATATTCCAGTTCCATAATAATAATACAATGATAAACCATAACCAGATCTAGATAATAACCATATGTAAGAATAAATTATACAAAAATCAAGATTAAATTTACCATACAAGAACCAATCCATGATTTGTCAACAACCAATATTCAACCAAAAAGATCCATTGTATTAATTACTGGAAAACACAAAAGCCAAACACATACATAATAGAGTCATCATAAGTCGGTACACACATAACCGACAACATAGCCTTACTACAATATGTCTCAATTTCCCATATACCGTGTAAATCAATACATATTTATAGGTAGTGGGGACTTTCCCTTCACTACTCATGCACTCTCTAAAATAGGCTACATGCTAAGAATAGCCATGCGCCCTTACAAGATAAATACAAAATCATGCAAGCTCACTAATAATAGATTATCTAATAATATCAACTACAGATCTAATCCTATTAATAGCTCAAAACTATGCATGTCGCTTGATCTTCCACTTGCCCAAAATAGCCTTGCTTTATCCTCAAGTCTTCATATTGATGTGTGCTTTCCAAGTCTTCCAAAGAAGACGTGTTCCGCACTCAATCTATCTTTAGCCCGTGGTAAACAAAAATGGCTAAGTCCTAAAGTCATATTTTCCCACGTGCACCCTTCTTCTATATTTCCATGTGCACCTCCGCGCCCTATACCCCACGCGTAATCCTTATGCACCTTCAATACTTATGTTGTAATTCATCAACCTAATAATAGGTGAACAAATATTCTAGGTGAAATGTTTAGAAATTTTATGTCATAGAGAGATATTTTTAAGGAAATATCTATCATCAAGAAGGTTCTAGAGAAACTATGGGAAAGAAACACGTGAATTGGAAGAAACCATGAAGAGAAATAAGTATAAAAGTTATTGTAGAGTCACTATCAAAATTTTTTTATCATGACCGAAATGATGAGATAGATAAAGTAGTTTAAAGAAGTGAAGTGAATATTGAAGAGATGTGATTTTATATATTTTCCAATGTTTGAAAGCTTTAAAGTTACTTGAAAAGTAAGTTTCCTATTTACAATTTCAACAAGGTGACAATACGAATGGAAAAGCAACATGAATGCAATAATGTACAATGTGGAAATGTAAATGACTATATATAGAAATGTATCAGGTGATGTAAGTTGATGGTTTCATCAAACCCTCACCTCCCAAGGTACACAAATGATACATAGGATTTTTGAATTTTTCATTTCCTTGACAATGGCCTACTACCTTGGGATTAAACTTACAAACCTTTCCTACTATCATATTCATTTGAGTACCTAGTTTTGACGTATGACCATTCATTTGAATAAGTCATTCATAAAATTCTTTTCGTGCTCTTGAAATATCATGATCATAAAAGTGTGATGACGTTATTCAAATCTGCTCCCTACATAGGGAGTAATGATTACGTTTGGTGTTTTTAATGCTATGAGGTCATGTTATGTAGATACAATGGGTTTAGTTTTTGACACATTTGTATTTGGACCAAGGATAGGAATGGAAGGATCCCAAAGAATGGATTTTACGAGTGTTGTTTTTTCTCAAAATCCTCTTCTTCTTCTCGCTATTTCTATCATGTTTATGCCTAAACTAATATCATCATCAAGAAGAGAGGATAGATCAAGAATATTTCCAATTCCTTGTGGTTGGAAGGGGAGAAGGATCAATTCATCACTTCTAAGATTTTCATAATCTTTCTTATGGTTTTTATAGACACATTTTTCCAAAAATATGGCTTTACCTTTATCTGTCTTTGCCACTTCGAATGTTTTCGGTCATTGAATTCAACTTTCAAAAATTCTAGGTGGTCGTGACCAAGCCTTTTAATGGAAGTGGTTTTTAACTAATTCATAGGGAGCCCGTATTCTCGATGGATCCTTGATTTATTCTTGAGTTTTTCCAAATATATGTTAAAGGGCTTAGGATCCCTTGAGCAACAAAGACTAACTTCTTGGAATAAAGTGGAAGGAATGGCCTTCATTTGGTGAATCCATGGTCTACCAAGGATCATGTTATAATTCATCTCCTTGTCAATAATGTAAAACTCTGTTAAGATAGTTTTCAGCCCAAGGGAGACAAGAAGAACTATAGTTCCAATTGAGGTAGCCTTAAGACTATCATACCCATGCAACGTGTTTCTTGTAGATGAGAAATTAGTCTCCCCATATCCCAACTTCTACAAGAAAGAGAATGGAACCATATTCATAGTAACCATGTCATCGATCATAGATCTCTTGATGTAAACGTTTTTAAACCTAAACCGGAAGATATAACGTAGACAAACCTGATATCCCTATCTCTTGATCCCCTCTTTGGGATATTTTAGCATCAGATGGCATATTTCTTCTATCAAAGATAAAACTGGTATCCTTATCACTTTTCCCGGAGGATGTATGTTGAAGTTAATATGATTGATTTAAGCCTCGGGTAGACGTGTAACATGAATTAGGTGACCTAGACCCAAAGTGTCTAACAACATAGAATGATGCGTAGGGGAATTATTAAAAAAATCTAGAAATGAAATGTGAGAAAAGGTCTTGTTCAAATCTAAAATTAAATCATAAGCTCCCATAGGTTTTGATATTTTAGGAACATCATCCTACAAGAGATAATGAGTGGGAAGATATTGTGAAATGTACTCCCTCATCTGAGTTGTTGCATTGATTTTTGGTTCAAACTATACCTCAACTAATCCCAAAATCATTGTATTATTGTTTGAGCCTAGGTTAGGACCAACTCGAGAGTTGTGAGAAGTCGATTTTGTTCCCAACAAGAATACTCTTGTTTAGGTTTTGAGGTTTCACATTAACATTTTCGGTACCTTTAGGGAATGGGTCCCGATATATGCTTAGTTTTTATATTGTGGCACAATGGGTCCCGTATGACTAGGCTACAAGTTTGTCTTAGGATTTGCTAAGAACATGTCTACAAAGAGTTTCCTTTGATTCTCAAGGATTCATCGTATGAACTTATTGCAATCCCTAAAATTTATAGCATCATGACCAATAACATGATGAAAACTACAATAAAGATTGGGATCATAATCTCTTGGCCTTTGATTTGAGTTTTGTTGTTGATTATAACCCCAGTTGTAGTTTTGAAACTGGTTATTATAACCTAAATATGTTGCCCCTTGGTAGGAACTTTAGTCTTGGTTTGGACCTTGGGTTTGATCTTTTCAAGGAGGAGGAAGATTGATGTCCAACGTGTGTTAATAGAGGAAACATAATTAGGTACTTTTTTATTCCATGAGTTTATTGTTATTTTTGTTGTTACCATTGTTTGTAAAACCAACATTCTTTGTTTTATCGGTAACACTGTCCGTGTTAGCACCACGATTACAATTCAATAATTTAGGTCCTTTGTTTTTGGCTTCATTATTTTGATGGTTTACATTGTTTTTGTTAGGGGATACCAATTTCCCATTGAGATAGTAGGTCTTAAGCCCACTATCTATAGCAAAGAAGCATGGTCAATTCGAGTGCACCTTCCAATACTTCCTTATAACTACAAAAAGGAAACTTCTTCACTTCCTCATTGGTCTCTCGATTAAGCGAGTAAAGGAATAGGTTGAAAAGTTCCATTTGTTCCATGCTAGGTGCACTCTTAGAGGAATAGATAACTTGATGCCATATCTAGATGAAATGGGCAATAGAATTTTTTTGTTCTTGTTTGATATGTAGAAACTCCCTAATCCCTATACGTAGCAACTTGTTCATGTCAAATGTTCGATGAAATCAGGATTTTTTTTAAAGGAATGTATGGAAGATTTCAAATCTGATAGTACCAATCCAAATTGATTCCCTCAAGATTCTTTGGAAATATTTTAGCTACTACAACATCCCAAGGAATCACTTCCCTAATGGCAGTAGCATATGCCTTGATATGAGTATTCGGTCTCCTTACCCCTTAAATTTGGGAAGATTGGGTAATGGGCGTGGAAGCATGACACCCTTTATGGTAAATTCAAGGGTTTCTTTCAAATACTCAGCGTAAGTACGCATTCCGTAAGATTCCATCATTGAAGCTCCCTAATGAGGAGGTGGACGGGGAGGAGTTGGATAGGTTGCATTGTAGGCATTGGCTAGAACATATGGAGTTCCTTGATACAACATATAAGGATTAGGAAAGTGTATGCATCCATCAGGGTGGACTTTGAGTACATATGCAAGATAAGGAGGAACAACACTAGGATATGGGCTAGTAGGCGTGAAACTAGGGAACACCGCATTTCTCAAAGGAATGGAATTTGAGAGTGCACTTCTAGTCAGCCCTTGTGTAGGATAAGCATGAGATGGATGAGGACCCACCCCTACTATGTCAAATCCTATGGTAAACTTGTTGCACAAGATGTTGAATTGGTTGTGCGTTGGTAGGGGTATACCCCTTATTGTTAATATGATACCTTATGTTCTTCCCTAGTGCATAAGTAGGAAACGAAGTTTGGGAACTCTCCAATTATCTAATCCTCCCTAATACAATGGAAATAACATCATGAGGTGAGGATAGATTTCTTTTCTTTGGTGCCTACGGTTTAGGGTTTGGTTGGGAGGACACATGATACCCTCTTATGAATTGTTCTATATAGTATTCAGATTCATACCTATGAAATTTTCACGCCAGGTTCACCAATTTTTACACCTGAGAATCAAAATATAATTCTTAGATGCACGCAGCCTCTCGAGATTGTGTTGGGATAGCCGGAATGCATAAGCTTGTGGGAATGTTGATGGGCAACTATAGGGGAATCATGGACTAAGATTGGGTAGTGCGAGTTCCTAGTTGTTGAGTTGGCCAAAGGGTAATTAGAGGTTATGTATGGGTATTGTTTGATTGTTTGGTTTGATTGAATTCTAAATCTACATTAAACGGTTTGTTTTAAATAACTATGAAAAGTAAATCTATCTTAAATAAAATACAAGTGTGTTTTAATCTTTTAATTAGCTAAATTCATTCCCGATTAATTATCCAAAATGAAATGTACAATCTAATCTATTTGTTTGAAAGGAAATGAACTAAAGGAATTTAAATAAACAAAGCTAACATCTACCTTTCACTAATTAATTAAAATAAAGCTAATCTACAGACACATACAATTGCTTCTAAATTAAATAAATCTACTTCTACACTAAAATAAAATAAATAGGGAATAGCCATATGTGGCTATTCCTCTGTTATAGATTAGTAAAGCCTAATCTAATATAAACAACAAATATTTCTTCCAATTTGTAATTGTGGATTACCTACTTCTTCTAATGCCTCACCTCATAATCACGGGAAGAAATGAAGCTTCTCAAAAGAAATTTCTTTCCCTAAAACTTCCCTGGTGAAACAATAGATTACACAAATACTAATTTGTGAAGAAATGCAATAGGAGGTATAGACACAGAAGCTTCCTAAAGCTTATTTCCCTTGCAGATCCACAGGGATAATAATGGAGGAAATTTTCAATAGAATCTTTGTTCATGTACATGTTTAAATCTAATACACAAATAAAATGGAAGCTACATGTGCTTTTAAATGAAGAAATGAAGAAATTGTGCACATGAACTTCCTCCAAATCCTTTCCTAGGAAAATCTAGAGGGATAAGTTGAGAATGAAATATTAGTAGAAGCTACTTGCAGCCACTGACTACTTTACAAATTCTACTTCCTTAAAACAACTATTGATTTAACAAGAAATGTAAATTCTAGATTAAAAGAAATCTTTGAAGAAATTGAATTACACCCCCAACCTAGAAATGTAGAGCTGTGAAAATATCCAGATGTAGTTGTGATTTTCTTTATCCCCTCATCTTCTTCTTCGAGATGAGTCCAATTGGTCCAGGGAGCTGTGCTAGTTGTGGAAGAAAATCAAATAGCTATAAGGGTGCTTTAGTAGACCAGTTGTAGGTTGACTAGTAGAAAATGCAAGGAGAAGAGTAACAAAACAAAGGTTGAGTTATTTGTGTACTTTCTGGTAGGATTTCAGCAAAGTGACGTTGCAATCAAAATCAATAATCTCCAACTAATTATTTAGGAAAAAGCTTGGTTTTTATATAAAAATGGTAGGGAAATGGTCTAGCACACTTGGAAATCAATAAGTGTCAGATCATCCTAGGAAGGGGTATTCAACACTCTAAGAATAGTAAGTGAGGAAGAATAATTTTATACACATCCAACAAGCTTAGAATAAGGAGAAATAATTGAGAAATGTGCATGAAAAGCACTCAGAATCTTGCAACACACGTACAAAACCAAGATTTTAAGTCTTGGATAAATTCTCACAGACCTCTCGGTTTGGCGCAGACCGCGGTTGTGTAACCACCACTCTAGGAAGACCATAAGTTATATAACTTCCATGATAGTTATGTAACCGTCATGGCATGGAAATTACGTAACTTAAAGGGAAAATGCCAAGGAAAAGTAACAAAAATGTTTGCGAAAGCAAGTAAGATAGGTAATTGAGAAGTAAAGAAGAATAAGTCACATATGCCTAATAAAAACAAGGAAATGGGACCTAGACATCATCATTTTCTCTGGAGATGAAATTTATCATCATTTGGGTTTTTTACCATTTCGAAAATGTAGCAACATGTAATTTTGGGTCCGTACGAGGACACACCGAACATCTTAGACACCAAAGGAGCCAAAGTGTGACTTGGGGAGGAAGTTGAGGTTGTAATTTAGTGTCCCCCTTTCCCCTCTTTTCTGTTAGGGTACATAGGGGATACAAGAGCTTCTAAAGTGTGACTTTTCCTTTACGGGAATGTCAGGTTTTACCTCGGATGTCCAAATTTGGATAGTGAACTTGAGTTTTTCACCGCGGAGCTTAGGAAAATGGTTTGACGTCAAATTTTATCTTATTTTGACTCCAAATGAAATTTATGAATAATTCTAGAAATCCCAAAATCCAAGTAATCCTTCAACTCAAGAAATAGGTCTTATTTCACTTTGAACTTAGAGGGGCGGCTGGGAGGTTTGAAATACCTCATGAAGTCCTTGATCCTTGTAAAAAATGATGTTTGAACCTTGTATATTATTACCATATCTTTGCAAACCCTATTTTATTTCCTTTCAACTCTTTTGGTAACTTCCAAAATCATCCGGAGAATTCGGGGTTCACCAAGGAGCCTTCATCTCCCATATCCTAAAAACACAGGTCTTTAACAAATTGCCCCCGAATGATATTTTCTTTTCTGAATTCTTCCTAAATTTATTCAAACACATTAAATAATCTCTGAAATTAACCTCAAACACTTTATAACTTCCTAAACATTCTTGGGGGTGTTTACCTGCTGCGAAATGGCCGGAATGCTCATTTTAGGCCTCTGGAGGAAGTTATCTTTCATTAATCTTATTGAATTCATTTATCACCTTGGGTAATCATCCTTGCAAACTAAAACAAACATAATGATCTTGTTAACACTTTTCTCTAAGCCTATATGAGGGTGGGACTAAAGGTAGGTTGGCTAGAGGAAGGATGCATAGTGACCGGAAAGTGAAAGATCCAATTTTGGGCTTAGTTGTCATGCTCAAAGTTTCATTTTTTCATGGCATACATGTTGCATGATAACATAACCCCGAGGATATTTTTATTGGTTTTTTCACTCTAAAAGAGAACTCAAGGACATATATACCACCCTTCTTCCTCCTTGAACCAGGACACATATTTTTATATGTTCCTATTCTAAATTTGTATCAAGTTTCCACCTTCTCTCCATTAAACAAACTATCACCTTGTAGGTTATCAAGAGCATCAATTACGTAGTCCACTAAGGGTATAAGCACATAAAATTTATATCAGGTCCATTCTGCTAGTAGAAAGATTTTGGGTTTGAATTAATTTTGTTTATTTGTGCAATTAGTTTCTATTTGCATTCCTTTCTTTAGTTTTTAATTAGAAAATCAAGAAAAGGCAACAAAAAAATTAGTTTTCTTTATTTGATTAAATTTATGTTTTGTAATCAATTCTCCATTCTCTAGGATTCTCCTATATCTAGGATTATACCCTACATTTATATTAGGACCATAGTTTTATTGTATTTAAAATCTAGGATAGTTTAATTCCATAATCTGCACATTAGGAAGCACAAAATTCAAAAAAATAGCTAGATTTTTTTATGAATTTGATCTAGGATAGATACTTTTAAAATTATAAAAATAAAAATAAAACACATCTTAGATTGTAGATCACAAATCCACACAACACTTATCTTCTAAACCAAAGGTTAGTTTGGAAAATTAGACAATTGATCAATAATGTACAAGGCCCGGATCTAAAACAATAGTTGTTTAAGATAGTTATTTTTCAATCGCTTGTCTTGTGGAACTTTCTAGCCTATTAAAATTAATTTTATCTCGTTATTGTAGTTTTATATTAGTTCACACATTAATTGTATCTTTTAAATTTGAAAAACACCAATAATATTACAATTCACTTCTTACAAACTAGAGTGGTAAAAGAAAATATGTTGTTAAATTTGTTTTGCATGTAATCTGAAATTTAGCATTTAAATCTTTTGTTTCCAACAAGTGTTTTAATTCCTTTCATCTAATTTAATTTTTTTGAAAAAACTCATAAAGGTAATCAACTAAAACAAACACAAACAACAAATCATTAGATTGAGTTTTAAACACCTAACAACATGTATTATAGACCCAAACAAGCCCAAAACATCCACAAGAAAACTTGTTGCATTCATAACACACAGTCACGCTATTTTGGGTGCAAGAATATAATGAAACAAGACAAGTACACTTGTTGATCTATAGGATAACAAGTTATACTATTGATAAAATACCATAACCAAACATCTCCACATATCCATTTCTATCCTAAGATCACTTTGTATAATTCACTCTTGATCATAGAAAGTACCACTTAGTGATCGTTTCCTCTCAAATGTGGATGGAATTGGATATTTGGATATTCCTTGGAATAGTTGGACACTTTCCTCATGTTCCCACTCTCTCACACACCAATACCTCTAATATGACCTCTTATCTAAGCTCGAGAATAGAGGTGTTCCATCATTCACCTTCCCCCACACAAATCATCCCACAATTATTTATTTTTGATGGTGAAGCCCTATAAGACAACAATAATATTTGTCACCTTATTAGATACCTATTACACTTGCATATCTAAGTCTTATTCTCTTATTTTTCCACCCATTACTCTTCTCTACATGACCTTTCATGACCAGGGGCCAACCCACCACTAACAACCATTTCACCAACGTATCACAACCAAACATCCCTCCTTTCACCGACTAGGACATAGACCTAGGGATCAATATTTCCATTATTCTTGACCGCATCATCCACCCGATCAATTATATAGGATTTTAATTTCCCTTAACAAACAAAGTTTTGCTTGCCCAAGAGTATAGGTAGAGGTATCTCATTTCCAAATTGTTTGCATTCACATATCCCCACTCTTACCATGCTCATACCATCTACAACTCTACCACAACATCATATTATCATCCTCTATGTCGACTATCTTGGCCCTTAATCACGAGGATTTGAGTGCACACAAAAACCCCTCCATTTTAGCATGTATAAATCTAGTGAGCCCAAAGAAGAAGTAATATTTTCTTCTCATTTCCTTGTATATTCCCTTTTTTATCATTTCACCTTCCCCTATCCCATTATTCTATGAATTTATATACATCCCCGAATATGTCGGGTCAAGAATTTAACAAGCCTATATTAGGCCTCGACGCTTACTATGCTCATGTGAACCCTCCATATTCACCTTCCTTATCTAGATAGGTTGATAACTATTCTCAAAGATCACCTTTTCCGTGTGTCTCTTCCATCCAATATATATATATTTTTCTACGTAAATATCAAAGATATTGATCAACCACCAACCTATCAAATCTCTCTTGTGGAACCTTCTAGTTCTAACAACATAACATTTGTTAGGGAAGGAAGGCTATATAAATGGGATTTGACTAGGCCACAAATTAGCATGTAATTTGATTTTGTGTCCTCTTACTTACGGACATGATGATGATATCTTAGTGTAGTTTTACATAATCGCATAATACACTCAATACCGTGGATGAGTCACTAGATAGGCTACAATCCTACACCACTACCCTTGTATATGAAAGTATTACTTCTACCCCGCCAAGGCCTAGAACCACATCCCAAAGGGTATAAGTAGTAATAAATAAATTATTACAGGTACCACCCTTCTTCTATGTATCTAAATGAGAAATTTAGTGCCCAAAAAAGTGAACATGGTCCATCAGAAACCTTGTTTCTACTCGATAGAATAATTTTGGGAATTAGAAAATCTATTTCCTTCTCGACATGTGGAAAAAATGATCCATGATACAATACAAATCGTAAACCAAATCGTGTCCAACCCATACAACAATTTTCACAACAAATCACTCTTATAAACTATGTGATGTAAACAAATCCAAGATACCATCCCATAGGTGTTGGCACCTTAGGTATGAGCATACCCTCGTCGCATGATTCTCACACATACCGGATAGCAATACGACTTCATACTTGATGATGTAAAATGTAGTAAACCCCACATAATTCTAAAATTAACCTATATTTGTGCCAAATTATTATCGTCAACCAAATATTACAACCAAGGGCCACAAGTTTATGTTCATCCATTACAAACTTCCCTAACCGCTACATATATTTCCCCAACCCACTCAATATTTTTTAATTCCCTATTTCATAGGTCTGAAATCACCTTACCTCTATTCCTACTCCAAATATACCCAACCTAATAATTTAATCACTACTTTCCACACACAAAGTGCTCTTACCTATGTGGTTTTTCCAAACCTCCCTTTTACTAGAAACTATCAAGTATTACATTCGGTTATGGACATGGTGAGCACTCCTACCACTAATTTTAGTATATTGAGAATTGTACGGATGAAAATGACATGTGACCTCCAAATGCACTCAACCTCCGAGGTCATTTTAGGACAACTGACTTGGAAAGTGTGGATGGCTAGTGATAGTGAAATATAGTGATTGTGTGGTACATGGACGAAAATACTTGAAAATGGTATGGACAAGTTATCAAGATAAAAAAATGTCCTCAATTTGTAATATTTGGATTTGCTTGTCAAGTACAAGGAAGGACCTTCTAAGTTGAACTATTCTAATGGATGGATCAGAAAGAATAGCCACATGGAGACTCCAATTGATATCAAGCTCTGTAGAAATCCTTTCTACGGGTTGTGGGATGCGTGGAAAACTAATGGGTGCCTCATAAAAATTTCCATAAAAGGTCATGGAATGAATGAGATGGAGGTGTGGTTCCACTGGCTTTATGGTCGGTTAGCTGGTTCGGGCCGAGAACGTGATGGCGCGATGAGCTTATTCATCTAGAACATTCAGTTGTCTAATGATTTCAGGTGGAAGTGGAGATTTTCTAAAGACCACCTCCCGTAATCTGGTGTCTATGTCTAATTGGCCTTTAGTCTCATTCGGTTGGGGGACCGCTAGATTAAAATCGTAAATTATCTCTAGTTGTGGTCCTTATATGGTCACATGTGTTTAAATTCTATTGTCGTGGGTCGTCCAATATTCATAAGCTTTTTCAACCATGATTTTCAAAATGCATAATTGCTTAATTTTCTTTGTGTATCATGTTGGTGTTCTAAGGACAAGTAGATGGAGTATTGTATCTATTTCCGTAATTAGCTCAAGTGTGTTTGGTTGTGGTACCCATGGATCACTTCTGTATGTGCGTTCTTATTGAGGATTGTTGATGGTCATGTATTGCAATGATCTAATTTAATTAATAAAATAACAACTAATTAATTGAATTGAAACTATTCTATGTTTTTGTATTTTCAAGATATAAATGAAATAAAACAATACTAAGCAACTACTCTAATAAAATAAATGTTTTTGTGCTTTTCTAGTACTCTCTATAAATAAAGAAGAAATGAAGAAATGAAAGCTTCTAATCCTAATTAACAAATCTAAATATGAAAATAACCTGGATGTAGTTATTTATCTGTGCAACAATGTATTTAATCTAATTTAATTAAACAAATCTTTTTTCCAATAAGTAATTGTGGATTTGTTAAATCCTCTCCTATCTCAGATACATGGGAAGATTGAAATCTTCATAAGATTTTCTTCCCTGTAACCTCCCTGGATATAATTTGTGAGAATATAAGGGAAACCATAATATATGAAAGATTTATTATCTCTATGCTGGCATAGAAAGCTTCCTCCAGATATACTTCCCTCCAAATCCACAGGGATAGGGAAGGAAGAATCTATCAATAGAAACTTCTATGGAAGATGTAAAGCTTCTTTGAAATTGACTTAACTATTTGCAATGAGGAAATTAACTTCTTCTCAAGCAAATGAAGAAAACTAACATCAACCCCAACCTAGAAATACAAAGCAATGACAAATCTAGTTGTGTTATGCTTTGTCCCCTCAATTTTTCTTTTCAATCTCTTGTGTTCATGTGAGTCCAAGGGATTGGGAATGCAAAGAAGCAACAATGAGAAGGCATTGGGAATGTAGTAATGTAGGTGGAAGAGAGATAACATAAGTGAATAGAGCTTGGCTATGCAATTTCTAGCAAGAATGTGACAGCTCAACAATACAAGAATACACAAATTATCTCTGGCCATTTTCTTGAGAACAAGCGATGGTTTTATAGAAGGTTGGCTGGGAAATGGTCCAACCATTTGGCAGCAATAGAGTGCCAAATCACAACATGAAGGGGGATTTAAACACTCAATCAATAATTAGAAGTGGAAGAGGATGTAAACACAAATCAATCAAGCCTAAAATTAGCTAAATTGACTCAAAAACGTGTGCTAAAAGTGAACTAGAGTGAAGCAACACATGTCCAATTCATGGGTAAAGAATTCTGGAAAAAGTGAAAATGACCGCCGCCCTACATAAGGTGGTGGTTACAAAACCACTACCCTTCTTAGGTCTGGTTACAGGACCACCACCTAGGCACGGTAAAATTTATGTAACTAAATGCCAAAACAAAGTGGGAAAATGATGCAAGAAGCTAAGGAAAAGCATGCAATGGCTAAGTAAGGTAAACTAGGCTACAAATATAAGTTGTGAAGAGGTTAAGGAGCTCGAACACCTTTGGAAAATACATGAATCATCATTGGGGACTTTTAAAACTATTTTTTGAGCATGTAGCATGTGCAATTTTAGGTGTGTATAGGAACCTATGTGAAATACTTTAAAGAACCTCTTTATTCTAACACATGTGTACAACACTCCTTAATTTCCCTCTTCCTAAGTTACCAAATTTCAAGGGTGAAGGAGACCCCAATGCTCACATAAAGACATATGCCACCACAATTCGTGAATTACTCCCATGGGATGAAGTCATCACAAATATTTTCCCCAAGACTCTAGAAGGCATAGCACTCAATTGGTATTACCGCTTACTCCGAAGGTTACATATATTCATTCAAGTAGTTCATAGTTGAATTCGTCAAGGATTTTGAAATGAATAATCTTCTAAATTTTGGTATTAGGGAATTTCTTCATATCAAACAATAACCCAAAAATAATACCCTACATTTCATCACAAGATGGTTACAAGTTCTTTATTCCTCTGTTAGTGCCCCAAACATCGATTAAATAGATATATGTGACCTCTTCCTCCATGCCTTCGACATGGAAACTATGGAAGATGTGTATAAATTCTTATACAAGTATTATGATAAAGCTTTAGAGAGAACATTAAGATATGACTAAGCAATGAGAGATAGTGGCCATCAAACCTATGATCCAAATGAAAAAATCATTGTCCCTAGTCGAACTCTAGAGGATATCAAAATAATAGCAATAATGTACAAGCCTCCCAAAATGTCCAAGGTCCGAAAGTTCTCAATTGAAACCGTAGCGCTACTACAAAACGGTGTTGGGGCTAACCCAAAAGGAAAAACTTTCCTAATAACATCATCAACCAACCCAACAAGGGTAACAATATTAATCACAATGGAAACATTCATACTAAAAACATCAACCCATCAGTGTGAACATGGTCAATTTTAACTAGGCTCCAAATACCAATCTAAATTACAACCTAAACTAAAATCAACATCTAATTCATACAAAAATAGGGAATGCTAATACCAAAACAACTTTGGTCCCAAGTGTGGTTACCCTAACAAATTTGGCAACTTTTAACATGTTGTAGATCAACAAAACCATCCGCCCCAAAACTATGACCCTAACTTGTTTTCGTTACTCCATAGGGTCATAGGTCACAATAGCACTACTTGTAGAGAGTACAATATGTTTGTCAAAAGACTTCTTAAAAATAAATAAAATCTATTCACGAACAATTCTTACGGGTAGTAAATCTCAAGGATTATCAAATAGATAATATGGGTCCTATTGTACCCCGGAATGCCTATCTAGGTATTTATCAAAATCCTTTCCCAAACCATTAACATAATTTAATTCCTAATAGCATGCAATCGAATGATGTAAAATAAAAATGGTTGTTACCTCCACAATAACAAGTAGGAGCCTCGGTTAGAAACCATGACATTGAATCCTCAACATCCAATATGGTTAATCCTAATGTGTGTTAAGGTCTCGAGCTTAAATTAAATAATGTAGAGTTAGATTTAACATTATGAAATAAATAATATAACAAAAACAATACAAATAACACATTGCACATTTGAGACAAGTTTACGTGGAAAACCTCGTAAGAGGTAAAAACCCACAGTAAAACATAGATTTACATTTACCAATAAACTTTACAATTACAAATTCTAGTAAACCTTTTTCCCCCACTCCTCTCCACATTCCATTTCTATATTTTAAAATTTATTTTTACCGAGCCTCGAGAGCCCTAATTAAGTGGATTTACTAGGTGTGACTTCCCATGAAACACCCCTCCACTTATTAATTGATTTTAATAATCAATTTAAACAATAACCAATAGTTTATATTAAATAAATAAAAATATTTCATATTTTTATTTATTTAATTATAAACTAAAGTTTATAACTTTATATTATAAGAACAATTAAGAGGGGATTAAACCTTGCTTAATATTATTGTTGTAACACTTCCCCTTAATATTAAATGGGGTTTGTAAAACAACATTATTTGTTTATATAATAGGATTTACAATCCTTAAACCACAATCAGGTGTAGACTCCCAGGGCTACCGCTGCAATTTTGGGATGATGAGATCTTGCTAAACATTGCTAAATCCATAGGTGCTCCGATAGGGCTGGATGGACCCACGAGAAACAGATCCAGACTTACTTTTGCTTGATTCTGCATATCTTCTGAAATGGAGCAAGAGTTACTGGACCATATCATCTTGAAGTCTAAGTGTGGCATATGGAACCAAAAAATTGAATATGAAACCTTTCATTTAAGGTGTAAGCAATGTCATCGTATAGGACACTTCACCAGAAAATTCCCTAATAAGGAGATCTCTCAAGAGGAGGATAAATACAAAAAGAAAGAACAACTTGAGGGAGATTTAGATAAGACAAAGGAAATCAGGGTGCTAGACAAGGAAAACCGGAGGGAAGAAAAATCCCCTAACCAACCTGAGTTGAACTACAAAAAAAGAAAAAAAGGGGGTTTAGAACTCCTATCAGGAAACACCTGGTCTGGCATCCAAAAACCCCAGTGGCAGCTTTGCATGGAGCACCCATAAGAAACAAAGAAGACTTAGATATGCAAAATCTAGTAAAGGTGACTCTGGAGGTGGACGAGCAAGAAGGAACAATAAAGGTAAATATTATTCCTAAGGATCTAGCTCAGACTATGGAATTTCAAAATGATACTAAGGAAGCTGAGATAGATAAGTTGAATTCTTTGTGCATCATTGAGGAAATGTTGGAGAAGGACAACATGGAATCAGAAGAAGCATTGCAGAAAAACACTCCAAGGGTTGAAAGTAAAATCTCACCCAAAAATGGGAACCCTATATACAGCAACAAATCAGCAGGTCTACAATATATTGACAGTAAACAGGGAGAGAAAGAGGAGGGAGAAGTAACGCCATTCAGGCTTTTTAAGGAAGATGAGGAGCTAACTTCTGGATTCATAGAGGTCATTTCAAAAAAAGAGAGATGAAAGGATTTGAAAAGATCCCAGAATCACTCTATAGTGAAAAGAAAAAGAAAATTGACAATTGGGAAACTTCAACATCCAGAACTACTAGATCTTCTACTAGAAGAATAGTAGATTTTGGAAGTAGTTCTAAAAGAGGAAGGCCCTCAAAAAAGGCTCTTAGAACCAAGAGAACAGAGAAAGACATTACAGATGGCACTCAACGACAATTGAGCCATCAGGAAATCCTAGCACCCACTCCTGTTAAATGAATATTATCTCTTGGAACATCCGAGGGCTAAATGGAAACTCCAAACAGAGAATTATTAAGGAGTTACGAGATTCTAGTAGTCCTAGTATTTTGATTTTGCAGGAAACTAAGATGAACGCCAAGATCCTTGAAATTAGTAAAAAGAATTTCTAGGAAAATTCTGACATGGCTGCGGTGGACTCTCAGGGAGCCTCTGGAGGTCTGGCTACTTTTTGGGATAAAAGGAAATATACTGGTATGATTCTTAATGCTAGCACTAATCATCTTGCTATTAAATTTCATGTTATTGAGAACAATTGTGAATGGATCCTTTCTAATATCTATGCCCCTAATACGGTTATTGGGAGACGTAAACTATGGACTGATCTCAAGATCTTTAGAAACTAGCATACTACAGCCAACTGGCTTATCATGGGTGACTTTAACTCTCCTCTAAACCTAGGTGAAAAACATGGAGGAATCTCCAATTTTTCCACAGGTATGGATGAATTTGTAGATTTTGTTGCTGATCTTAATCTCTTGGATGTGGATCTCCATGGGAATAAGTACACCTGGACTAACAGAAGGTTGGGAAATAACTAATCCAAGTTAGACTAGATAGAGCCCTGATTTCTGCTAGTTGGATTCTTAATCAGGACTTTCATCTCTCTTCCCTACCTAGAATTGGATCGGACCACAATCTGATTGCCTTAAATCTTCTCAATTGGACTAAGCCCATCAGAAGCTCCTTCAAATTTGAAAATATGTGGATGGAGCATGATGACATTTATGACAAAATTAAAGAGTGGTGGGTTTGGAATGGTGAAGGCACTGCTCAATTTAGACTGATTCAGAAGCTCAAAAATGTTAAAAAAGTTAAAATTTGGAATAAAAGAGTTTTTGGTAATGTGTTTGAAAAAAAAGGATTTAAAACAAAAGCTCCAAGATCTGGAAATCAAAATGAATACAATGGGGAGATCTTTTGAAGATCAAACTGAGGAAAATAATATTCTTTCAGAACTGCATACGATTTGTAGCAGAGAAGAATCCTTGTGGAGACTAAAATCTAGGGCTATTTGGCTAAAAGGAGGAGATAGAAATACGAATTTTTTTCATATGACCACTCTAAAACACAGAGCTTGTAATAGGATTATGGAAGTGGCTAAAAGTAATGGCACTATTATAAAAGATCCAAAAAGCATCAAAGAGGAAGCTCTCAATTTTTATGAAAAACTTCTTAATGAGAGGAATATCATTGCTGATGAGGCAATTTCTTTTATGTTGGAGGCTATTCCCCAAGACAAAATTGAAGAGCAGAGATTTAAAGATATCACTAAAGATGTCACACTAGAAGAACTACAAAAAGTTGTGTTTACTTTAGAAGGTGATAAGGCTCGGGCCCGAGATGGTTTTTCTATTAACTTTTTTCAAAAAATTTGGGAAATATGTTTGGATGATCTTCTCAGGGTGGTGAATGAATTTTATAGAATTGGGGATCTTTTGAAAGAGCTGAATAACACCCACATTGTGCTTGCTCTAAAAAAAATGGATGCTAAAGACTTCAAAGAGTTCAGACCCATCAGCCTTGTGAATATTATCTATAGAATTTTTACCAAAATCATTGCTACCAAGCTACAATTTATTATGAATGATTTAATCTCAAGGCAGCAGAGTGGATTCATTAAAGGAAGGATTATCCAAGATGGAGTGATTATGGTACATGAGACCATACACTCTATGGACAATAATAAAAAAGAAAATATGGTCCTTAAGCTTGATATGAATAAAGCCTTTGACAAGGTCTCTTGGGTTTTTCTAGACAAAGTTTTGATTAAATTTGGTTTTCTTGCAAAATTCAAAAAAATTATTAAGGCTTGCATCTCTACGGTCAGATTCTCAGTGGTGGTTAATGGTGAGCCGGTGGGATTTTTCACAAGTAGCAGAGGGCTAAGACAAGGGGATCCCATATCCCCTCTTCTTTTCATTCTTATGGCAGATAGTCTTAGTAGATCAATTGGTAAAGCAATTATTGACAGTCTTCTGAAAGGTTCAAAGCCCACTTCCATCAGCCAAGCAACTTCTCATCAGCAATTTGTGGATGATACAATCCTTCTTTTAATGGCTTCCATCCTTGAAGCTAAGGCAACCAAGACTATTCTACAACTTTATGAATCTGCTTCTGGGCAAGAGATCAATTATGATAAAAGCTCCATTTTCTTCTTCAACACTCCTGAGGAAAGACAACTTAAAATTGCAAAAATTCTGGGTTGTAAAATAAGTTCACTTCACCACATACTTAGGACTCCCTCTTGGCACTAAAAAAGTTTCTACCAAAGTATGGAATGATCTGTTGGTGAGATTTCAAAATAAAATGGTTGGCTGGAAAGGATCCATTTTGTCTAGTGCTGGTAAGTGTCTGCTCATAAAAAGCACTCTTCAAAATCTTCCTATTTATATCATGTCTCTATATAAGATCCCTTCTACCTTCAGAGAAAAAATTGAGAGGATTCAGAAAAACTTCTTATGGCAGGGCATGGAGGAGAAGTTTAAATATCACTTAGTTGCTTGGGATAAGGTATGCACTCCCAAAAAAATTGGGGGCCTGGGCATAAAAGACATAAAGAAAATGAATGAGGCTCTTATTGTGAAAATGGGCTGGAGAATGCTCTCAGAGAAGCAACCCTGGATATAATTAATTAAGGCTAAATACCTTAATCAACAAGCAATATTTTCTTTTCTTCAAGATGAGCATCTTCCTTATGGTTCCATTTTTTGGAATAATTTAGTGAAGATCAGAAATTTCATCAAACAAGGAAGTAAATGGAAAGTGGGAGATGGTTGTGATATAAATTTCTGGGATGATAACTGGTTTAATTGCAGCCTTATGGACAAATTTGGTGTTGTCAAAGACAATCTTGAAAGTAAGTATGGCACTAGAATCATGGATTATATTGAAAGAGATGGTAACAATAAGAAATGGAAAAAACTTTATGTGGATAGAGATGATCTGAACCAAACTATTTCCTCTCTACAAGATCAGTTGGACCTTATCCCCTTAAGTCAACTGGACGTTAAGGATGAATTGGTCTGGAGAAATTCTATTGATGGGGACTACTCTGTTAAAACTGGTTATAATACTTTCTTTGACAATAGTCAAACTGAGTTCAACTGGAGTAGGATTTGGATGACTGAGCTCACACCTAAAATTAACTTTTTCTTTTGGCTTGCTCTCAGGGGCAGAATTCTTACCACTAACAACCTGATAAGAAAAGGTTTCATAATGCCTAATAGATGTCATCTGTGTAAAAAAGACTCTGAGGATATCAGTCATTTGTTTATCCATTGTGAATATGCTACCAAAATTTGGAGTTTTTCCCTCTCTAATTTTAAAGCTTCCTGGGTGGTGCCGAAGGACTTCAGTCAGTTCTGGACCCAATGGAGCCCGCCCTACAAACATTGTGTTGTGAGAAGGCTTTGGAATTTGATAATGCCTCATGTTATTTGGAGAATATGGAAAGATAGAAATGATATCATCTTTAGAAATAGTAATCAAATTATAAGCTTAGTATTGGTAAAATTTCTAATGCTATTAAAGAGAACATTGTTAGATTTAAACCCCCCAAGAACAAGAGTTATCCAGAAAATGAAGAGCATATCTTGTCCCAATGGAATATTGGAGCTGACAGTATTCAAAATAATACCGGTAATAATATTGATAGATCTTTGATACATTGGCACCCTCCTAATCTCAACTGGTATAAGTTGAACTTTGATGGGGCCTCTAAGGGTAACCCTGGGATTGCAACTGGGGGAGGAGTGATCCGGGATCATAGAGGCAGTTTGATAGCTGCTTATGCTAGTAAAATGGGAATACAAACTAATCATTTTGCTGAAGCATTAGCCGCTTTATGGGGCCTTAGAATTGCTCAGACTCATAATATTCAAAATCTTATACTGGAAGGAGACTCGCTTAATATCATTAACCATCTTAATCAATGTTTTCCTCCGAGTTGGAACATCAAGGACTTCATCTTGGAATCCATAAGTATTTTCCAAAACTTCAACAATATTTGCATCAAGCATACTTATTGGGAGGGTAATAAGGTGGCAGATGCATTGGCTAACTATGGCATAAATGTTAATCACACTATTTGGGATAATAGTGATCACATTCTGAAGCAGGTTCAAAACAACATTCAAGCGGATACTTATGGGCATGCAAATACGGAGTAAGGTTAATGATCATTTGGAGTGGGTCTTTGAGAATATGATTTACACACGTGCTGACAATTTCTTGTTTAAAACAGCACTCAAGCAGATCTTTGTGGGCAATCAAGGTTATAGTAAGGATAATGATGACTTAAAGTGGATTTCTGAGAAGATCAAATTCACACATGCGGGCAATCTTTTGCTTATAACAGCTTTCAAACAAGTTTTGCGGACATTCAAGTCCGTAGTAAGGATGATGATGACTTGGAGTGGGTTTCTAAGGAGGTAGAAGTTCACGCATGTGGGATTTCCTAGGTACAAAGCAACATTCATGCAGGCATTCGTGGGAACTTTCATGTTAGCAACGGCTATACTAATCCTCATTCCCATCGCGTGAGATATCTTTTTAAAAACAGAGAAAGGTGGATTGGAAACGCATTTCATATAGCATTCCTCATAGGGGTTTTGAAGAAAATACTTTCAAACACTTCAGCAAGGTGAAAATGGGAGGAGCCCCTTGCCAGATTGAGCCCAGCAGGGACCCGGATTGGAAGAATAATAAAGAGCTATGGAATCTTCTCAATCAGGGAGGCATTACAAATTTTATTGAGAAGATACAGGGTCACGACCAAAACATTTCCATGTAATTTGCGACAGATTAGAAGGATCGCAAAGTTGAATATGGCGGGAAAAATATCGATTAATGAAGAGTTTATAGCTGAAGCAATAGGCCTTGGGATGGATGGGTACCACTTTTTAATAAAAGGATTGATAGAGCAGCTGAGGAGAGGAAGTTTGTTGAAGGCAATGAGGAACTGATCTTTGTCACGGCGGGTTTGAAGGTTAGCTCTATCCCTCTGCCATTTGACGATGTCACCCGCATGATGGTTCGATACATCTCCTTGGAGGGGAGATACGTCACAGTGCCCATTAAGCATCTTGTGTTCCTCAATCACTTCCGCAGAAGTATCATGGTATGTTTCCCACACTATCTTCTTAATTCTCTTGAATGCTCCATTTTGGAGTTCCAAAAACATACTCATGTGGTCCCTCTGCATCAAGGTCTCATCTTCTTGCTACATAAACTCTGTATTCTTAAGTATCCCAGCCTTCCTTCTTCCCCCATCTCTGCTCCATTTATCCCCTTCACCACTGCCACTACCCCCATCTCTTCTCCTTCTATCCCCATCACCACTACCACTACCCCTTTACCTTCCATCTCGGCTCCCACCACCATCCCCTCCACCTCTGCTCCCACCCCCTTTGCCTCCACTTCGACCAGACCTATAACTAGGTCTTCTAAGAAACTGAAACTAGATACCCCTGTTTCGGGGAACATTCCTCAGGACTTGGAGGATGCTCAAAATATTCTCCATATTAGTAGTGCTAGCTTGCATGAGGCTTTGCACACCGAGAGTTCCACACAAAGGCTGGAAGCCTTAGAAAAAGACATGTTGCTGTTGAAAGATGAAGTTAAAAACTTGGCTAAGCAAAAAGGTAAGAGGAAGAAGGAGGAGGAGGTTGATCTTGACAATAAACAAGTTGAGGATATTTATAAAAATTGAACTCCCTGGACAACCGTCTAGGGAAAGCCAAGAATCGTCATGACCATAATATGGCTATTTTTAGTGCAATCGGAGACTTCCTTGAGTAGCATGTCCGCAGCGTCTCTGCTCTCAGTGAAATCCCAGCAACTCTATGGGGCACGGAAAAAGAAAGCAAACAGACCATTGAAAAGCTAGATGCTTCAGACCTTACTCACATGACGACATTGGCTTTGTTTACCTCTTGGCAAACTATCAAATCTAGAATTGCCAAAGCCGCCAAGAAGTAAATGTGGAGCTTCGTCGATGTTTGCCTTCCTACGTGTTTTTGTTGTTTTTAGCCGCTTTCTGCAGGTGTTCAAACCGTTAGCTCTTTTGTGGTAACTTCTCTTTGGTTACCTTTGGTTCTTATGACTTATCTGGATCTTGATCCTTTTTGTGGTGCTTTTTAATTCCTATTCGGCTTTTAGGCCCTCTTTGTATACAAGGGTATAGTCCCTTTCAAAAAACTATTTACCAATAATAAAAAAACAATCCTTAAACCACAATGATATTTTATCCTAGCATATCACTTTTGAAGTATTTATACACATCATGTTAAACTTACCTTTTTGTACAAAAAGATTTGGAATCCATAAATCAGAAGTGATGATTTAGGCTAAGCATGATTTGTGAGACTACATCTCATAGTTTCTCATGAAAAATCTATATAAGCATCTTTAGGAGCCTTTTATAAAGTAAGGACCTCCTTTACAAAATGATGCTTTATTACTGGACTACACAATAAACTTAGAGTGAATAATTTACTTAGATCATAAAAATATATTTTACAATGCTTTAATTGGAGCAGAAGTATAGAGGTGAAGAAGAAAACACATGGTCGGTCATTAGGAGGTGGCATTTTCATGCACACTCCCCTTCAATGGAAACTTTGAAAGGCCAAGCATTGCATGAAAAACTTTTAGAACTTTATGGCACACAATGGCTTTGTAAATATGTCTACAACTTGATCTTCAATAGGACAAAATTGGAGATCTATATCATCGTAGAGTAAAGATCTCTCGGATTAAATGCATATGAATATCTATATGATTTGTTCTCTGGTGTTGAAATAGATTATTAGCTAGAGAAATAAAACTTTAAATATCACATAAAAAGGAGTACTTTATTTAACTTCCATGTGAATTTCTTCCAACATCCACTTTAGCCACATGGATTCTTTTGCTGCTTCCATTGCACTTATATATTCTACCTCGGTAGAAGAGATGGAGACTATTGTTTACTTCTTGTTACTCCAAGTAATGGAACTTGTACCAAACTTGAACACATATCTAGTCATAGATTTTATATCTATTACATCACCAACATGGTTAGAATCACAATATCCATATAAACATGCATTATCAGAAGAAGTATAATGTAAACCAAAATTAATTGTTCCTTTAATATATCTTAATATTATTTTTTCTAACTTCCAATGATCCTGATATGGTTCCTACATGAATCTAAGTGCAATAATCTCAAGTCTAGTGATTATAAGATAAATTAAACTACCTACAAGTTGTCTATAAAGAGTAGGATTAGCTTTTTCACATGCAGGTTTAGGATCAAGTTTACAACCAACTTCAATAGGAATAACAACTAGTTTACAATCCACCATATTAAATATTTTAAGTAAATTAGCAGCATATTGTGACTGAGATACAACAATAAAATGTTTATCTTGAAAAAATTTCATGCCTAAAAATGATGTAATAATCCTAAATCAGTCATTTCAAAGTATTGTTTCAATTTAGCTTTAATTTTAAAAATTAAACTATTTGAATTGCTAGTAATAAGAAAATCATCAACATATAATACAATAAGAATAATCTAATTATTTTCAACTTTAACAAAGATATCATTATCAGATGAGCAATTATTAAAACCAATATCTTTGAAAAAACTTATTTTTGCATACCAAGCTCTAAGAGCTTGTTTTAAGCCATATAGATATTTTTTCAATTTACAAACAAAAGTTATTTTCCAGGTTCCTCAAAACCTTTAGGTTGAGTCATGTAAATTTATTATTTTAAATCACCATTTAGGAAGGCATTCTTAACATCCATCTGGTGGATTTCCCAACCATATTGAGCAGCTAAGGAAATGAGAATCCTAATTGTGCTCATTTTTACAATAAGGGAAAAGGTTTCTACATAGTCAATACTAGGTTTTGAGTAAACCCACAAGATACTAACTTGGCTTTGAACTTATCAATATTTCCATCAACCTTATACTTGATTTTTTAAAGCCACATAAATCCAACAATGTTACATTTTTTTAAAGGAGGGATAATATACCAAGTCTAATTTTTAATTAAGGTATAATATTTGGCTTTCATGGCATCTGCCCATCTTTTTCATGAGATACCTCTTCAAAATATTGAGGTTTTGGCTCATACATAGTCATTAAGGCATGGTAGGTATGGTGACTTTTAGTCATCTTACTAAGATTATCAGGATTAGAGTTTTGAAGTAAATATTGAGCCCATTTAGGTCATTTAGTTATAGAGGATACAAGAAGAGACTCTTGTTCAATTATAGAATCATTATTACAATATATTTGTTCTTCATTACATTCATCAAGATCATTGTTTTCTAACTCATTAGATTCATTATAAACAAAGGAACATAAGAAACGGATGATGAATTACAAAAATATCTTGCAAGAATTTTAGCATTTTTGTTTTCAATTTCTCATTTTACAAGATCATAGATCCTTAGACCTTTTGTTTTACCTCCATATCCTATAAATATGCAAGGATAGGAGGTTTGATCTAACTTCTTCCTTTTTCTTTAGGAATGAAGATGGAGGCAGGGCTTCCAAATATTCTCAGATGAGATACACTAGGTTTCTTATTAGTCCATTTTTCTATAGGAGTAGATTGAAATAGGGATTTAGTAGGGACTCTATTCATAATATTCATAGCTTCAATCCATATAAATTTATGTACTTAGGATAAGTGTAACATGGTCCTCGTCCATTTTAATATCGGTGCAGCTTTCCCTTTTTCTATACCATTTTGTTGAGGATAATAGGGAATAGTGAGTTCCCTTTGTATTCCATATTCAATACAAAATAAATAAAATGCTTTACTAATATATTATCTTCCATTATCTGTTCTAATTATTTTAATTTTATGACTAGAACTATTTTCAACTAAAGATTTAAACTCTTTAAATTTAGATAAAACATCTTATTTATTTTTAATAAAGAAATACCAAATCATACAAGAATAATCATCAATGAAAGTAATTGCATACAAAGAACCATTTAGGAAGGAACTTCTAAAGGTCCTCTAACATCACTAGTGAACAAGTTCAAGAGGTTTAGAAGATTTTGCTTCATGATGGCTATGGAAGGGGTTTACAAATTGTTTACCATGTAAGCACCCTTCACAAGTTTCCCAAGCATGAGAGATAAGAGGTAGACCAACAACAAGGTTAAGACGAGACATGTCATACATGCTCCTAAAGTTAACATGACCTAATCTTTCATGTCATAATTGTACATCATTCTTATTTTGAGTAGAAAGACATGAAGCAAATGTAAAACCTTTAAATATATATAAACCATTATTTTGTATGCCTTCTACAATAGTAACATCTAACTCATTTTTAATAAACCATTTATATTTTAGTAAAATTACACTATAATTTTTTGAGTTAGTTTTGAACATGATAACAAATTCATTTTCAGTTTAGGAATACACAAAATATCATTTATAAAACCAATGAAAACTTGAGCCCTTCCTTGAATTTAAACATAAAGAATATGATCACCAAGATATATTTTAGCATTACATTCTTTGTTATCAAAAATAATATCATATTTATAAGTCGCGCTCCTAGATGCACCACTATATAAGATCCTTTTGTTTTCTTTTACGAGCTAATGCAAAGATATAAGGAAACTACTTTTGATTTTTTATTATTCTTTTGATTTTTGTTTTAATCTTGATTTGGTTTGTTTCCCTTCTATTTTTTGAAATTTGGATTATTTTTGTTTACCCTACACGATTCCTTTTTGTGTCCAAATTTCCCAAAATTATGACATTTTCTATCAAAACTAACTTTGAGGTGATTATTCACCGATTTCTTATCTTTACTAGGAGGTTTAAAGTTTGATTTGAAATTCTGATTTATTAAACATAGAAAAATTAATTTTAGTATTGGAACCACCTTTATATTAAATTATAGAGAAAATAATACAAAGTGTTACATAGTAAGGGGGTCTGGAAGTGTTCACATCCTCAAAAAAGAACGAAAGCCATGTGGGCAGACAAAAGACAAGCCACAAGGGAAAACAAAAACATGCCACAAAGGGCTAAAAAATGGCCAACAAGAAAAGAGAGAGCACCAAAAACTACATCAAGAGAAAAGAGGATTAGGCACAAGGAGCCATGGCACCCGGAGGAGGAGGTGGATCATCCCACGGAAGAAAGTTTGAGGGTGTGGCTCATCCGAAGACGGATTGAGAAGCTAGCCATCCTGTTTGGGCATTTGAATGCTGAGTGGAACCATAATTCCCCACCCGGGGTGGCGAGCCACCAAAATGGGAATCCCCACCAAATGGAGATCCCCAATTGGAAGAGCCAACCATCTTCTTAATACACACCGACAAGCTCCATCTAGGACCAAAAGAATAGGGCCATGGGCGAGCGGTGGCGGTGAAATGGTCGGAACTCCTAGAGTGACTGTGGGATTGACCACGTCGTTTATGAGGTGGTTAGGGTGGCGGGGTCACCGATCATCATCATCCGGAGGAACCCGACTCATAGTATAGGGTGCACTGCCCTAGTGATCAAGTAGCTGCTAGAGATGAGAAAACTCCAATGCCACCTTCTACGCACTTGTGCCTGAATCTACATGTGAACAAAAGACAAGATAGCCACCTTTTTGTTAATGGTTAGTTCAATAGAAAGAGTACAATGCTGAAATAAGGCAGTATTCCTAGCTTTCCAAAGTTGAAACAGAATAACAAAATGAAATAAATTCCAAAGGGAAGCAATGTAGGAAGGCCAAGTAGCATGGTCACCAAACAAAACAACTTTCCAATAAAAAAACTCAGGGTGAAATGGCTGAAAAAGGGAGTGAATCCAATGCCAAGCATGTTGCACATGAGGGAAAAACCAAAAGACATGTTTGAAGGACTCCGGGTGACCACAACAACTACAGACCAGATTAGGAATGCCAATATGACTTAATATTTCCCCTAAAGGGAGGCCCTGATAGATCAAACACCAAAGAAATGAAATTGAGCTTTGATCAAATAGGGGGTTCTAGGCCCATTGGAGAACGCTTTAACCAGTGACATGAGAAGAATGTAATGACCATCTGGTATTGAGCTTATCTAAAGCTAGTGAAATAGGAGATAACAAGGAGTAGATAACTCCTGAATTGTATTGTAACAGTGGAATGTCCACGTTCCAACGCCCTTCCACCAAGCCTTGGGAAATCAAGGCCCAACTTGTGTAGCATAACATCGGGCAAAAATACTGAATAGCAAAAATTGAAGGCAGATCAGAATTAGCCAGGTTGTATTTCTATTTCAGCACTAGCCAAGGAAGCCAATCCCGAGAGGAAACCAGGTCCTAGATGGTAGAGATGCCTTTACGAGATAATCACACTGCTTTGATGTTGGTTTTTCTAGAAAGCGGGAGATCATCAGGAGAGAAAATAGGTGACCACCATAGATTGTGCTCATTGAAAGAGAGACTTATTTAGAATCCATCACCAACCCACCGCATGAAGGGTTTGACCATCTCAAATGCTTTCCAAATGATTTTGACCAAAAAGTTCCAAGTTTTTACTGAACTTTAGTAATTAGCAGAGTATGAAATTTGATGTTTTTCTAGCATTTTTTACCATATGGTGTGCTCCAAGAGATATAATGTCGTAACAAAACCTATCAAGCTTGGTTTCCCTGGATACAATGAACAACCCACTTAACACATATAGAGATACTCTTCCTGTAGACATCAACAACACCCATGCCACCTTGATCCATGGGAAGAGTACAAACCTCCTAGGAAACATGATGAAAACCACCCTGCTTAGAGCTAAACCAAAGAAAATCCTCGTAAGAGATTAGCCAGATTTTTCAAAGGAGGCACAAGAGGGACACCAACAAGTTGCATAATAGACCTGAGTGGCAACAAGAATTTTAGTGCAAACTTAGAACTTCCCAGCCAAAGATAATGATGAGAGATCCATTTCTGCACTTTCTACTCAACCCGATCAACCACAAATTACCACAAGGTGGAAGAGTCATTATCAAGGAAAAAGGAATTCCCGAAATCATGATCGTTCTCCTCATGAATCCAATGCGTGGATAGGCTTTCAAACCATTTGGGCATAGGCAAGGACTTTTGTAGAAACCCAATGATTTGGAAAACTGAACTTTAGAGCCGGACGCTTTACAGAAAATATCCAAGAAAGAAAGCACCTCCTGCACATTTTGTTCCGATTCAACTAGAGTGAGAAAAGAGTCATCCACAAAGTGGCCATTGATGAGTTGAGATTGATGATCAGGAAGATAAATGCCTCTTAATCTCCCTTGAGTAGCTCTGTTGGAAAGAAGGTAACCGAAAGCATCCACTGCCAAGACAAAAAGAGTCGAGCCAAAGGGAAACCTTTCCTTATCAATCGAAATAACCCAATGGTAGAAGATTGGTGTCCATTGATGGTGAGACAAGATGAGGCATTAGTGAAGAGAGTGCTAACTGCATTGAGGAAGAAATCACCAAACCCCAAAGCTTTAAGCATGACAAGAATGAAAGGCCATTCTATACGGTCATAAGATTTTTCAAAATCAATTTTGAGAAAAACCACCTTCTAAAGAGAAGCGAGCCCATTCTAACCCTTCCCAAATAGCAATAAGATTATCCAAAATGAAACGGCCTTTGACAAAACTAGATTGTTCAAGTCAAACAATTTTGGGTAGCAAAGAAGCCACCCAAAGAGCAAGAGCCTTTGCCAAAATCTTATAAGAAACATTAAGAAGTGTTATGGGCCAGCTAGTTGGTAATGAGCTCTAGATTACCAACCTTGGGGATGAATTTGATATTACCTTTATTAATACAGTTCCCAAGGGATCACGATTGCAGGCTTTCGATAAACCTATAAGAGATCTAGCCCAACAATGTGTCATGTTGCCTTGTAAAATTCACAAGGAAACCCATCCAAACCTGGAGATTTTTCATCCACAAGACAAAGAAGGGCATTATGAAGCTCCTCCAGAGAAAGAGAAGCATCACAATGCTTTTGATCCTGCGGGCTAAGCTTACAAGGAACCACTTCAATACATTGATGCACAACAATAGATCTTTCATCAAAAGGATCTTGCGCTTGAAAGACAAGAGTATAATGGTCAACAAAGGTACAAGAAATTTTTGGCAGGGTAGTGACGTGAGCATGGGAAAGCTAGAAAACTTTTATTTTCTCCTTAACATTCTCGAGCTCTGAGAATTTTGAAGAACCCTTTTGAGGCCCTAGTCACCAGTCTTCAACCACTACAAGTGAGCCCAGATCTGGGCTCCTTTGGCTCTATGTTGTTCAATAACCTTGAGCTGATGTCAAAGCTTAGTAGCTTGAACTTGAACAACGATGTCAAATGGTTGGAGCTCGAGCAATCGAGTTGTGCATTGGAACTCCTGTTAGAGAGCCTCGTCAACATGCTTACGGACCCATGCCACCTATTTTCCAAAGTGGCAAAGAAACTTGGCAATGCGTTGAATAGCATCATTCCACCATGAAATCTAGTTGACAACATAAGGAGGACATGATGCCCATATTCCATACTTGGGAAATGTACATCAAAACCCTCGGATGACGTAGCAAGGATATACATTCATATAAAATTATGTTTTGGAGTTTTAATAGAGGCCCCATCCCAAGTAAGCGTGAAAGATATTAGATTGTGATCTGACAGAATAATATCAGGCCATGTGGTGACAGGAGATTAGTTGTTAGATGCCAACACAAAAGTCAAGTGTTGAGAAAGCATGACACAATCAATTCGTTTGAGCACATGTGTGAGCCTTCTCAAAATTGGACCAAGTAAACCAATTTTGAGAAGTAAAGTCCCACCACCTTTTAAATAGAGGGTCTTTAATGCCCCACCTGCTTTTGAAATAGAACCAAGCTTCACGCTCTCCAACGCACCATCTCATCGGTAGAAGACCCAATTTGTCATCGGGATGTTCCACCATATTAAAGTCACCGCAGAATAGCCAATAAGAAAAAGGTAGATTATCCCCTAACCATCGCCATAATGTCGTCCTTTCTAGACCATTATTAGAGGCATAAAGATTAACAATACCAAAAGAAAATCCATTATCATTAAAAAGCACCCAAACCGCCCTGTTTTCAGGATCATACCCCATGGCAGAGATCATGGCAGAAAATCTAGGTGACACAGAAATAGAAACACCACCTTTTCCTTCCAAATGAGAGGAATAAAAATGCAAAAAATTTGGAGCAATACACGATAAGGAAGTCTGAAGCAAAAAACCAGTAATCTTAACCTCTTGCAAACAAACAATATCAATATTACCAATAATGTGACAAGTGTGCTTCACAAAATATTTTCAAGAGGATTCTGTGAGACCTCTAACATTCCAGAGAGACAATTCATGAAAAGATAGACATGGAATGTTCTTCCTCCTGTCCATCCTGCAACATATCCTCCAAATTTAAAATACCAAAATGATTTGACAGAAAACTAGACTAGTCTAAAGCAAGTGGCTCCGTCAGGTTAGGATGGCGCTTAGGCCCGTTTGGTCCAATTTTCCCCATAGATTCCCGAGAGGGGCTTCGGGAGAAACATTGTGAAGATGATGGCACAACCGACTTCCTAGCTATCTGTTGAATCAAGTGATTTGGCTCTGCATGATACAAGGGTATCTTTAATAGGCTTGGTAGGAACATAAGCGGAAGGTTGAGGGGCCAAGGGATATTTAAGGGGGGCAGAGTAGTAGCTTCCGAGGAAGGATTTCTCACCACCTTCTTGTTAGCAACATGGGTCCAACCTTCAACATTTTCTACCTGCAAAATAGATGAAGTATGCGCAATGAAGGGCTTGGCACGTTGGGTCAATAGACAATCACGAATATGATGATCAGACACTTGACAATGAAAGCAAGTGTTAGGAAGGTTGAAATGGAAAATCTTCTGCAAGATACACTTAGACCCAACTTGTATGTCAATGTGGTCCCACAGATCAAATGCTAAATCAACCTCAACACAAACCTGTTTATATGGATGAGCATAAAAGAAACACTCGTGGATCATGACAAATCACATGACCAAGCGAGCGGACAATATCATTTAGAAATGGCTAGAGTTGTAATGGAAGACCCGGAAGTTCAACCCAAACCGAAACTCAAGAGAGACCTAGTTAGCTAGGTTAAAATCAGGGCTCCATCGTGATAAAACAAGTAAAGTGTTTCCAAGGTACCAACAAGTGGAACGCTCGAGAAGCAATTGAACTTGTGAAGGCTCATGAAAAGTAAAAAATAAAACCCTTGGTGAGGTTCCAACACCAATAACTCCGAATGTTGGCAAACTCCCAATGGGGTTTAATCCAGTTTTGAAGATAAGACTCGAGATGAATACGACCACATAAATACATTACTAAACAATTGCTAAGGTCAAACTACACAACAAGATGAAAAAAGAAAGCTCAATAGTAACATCTAAGGGGGATCGAGACATTACCTCATCGTACACTTTTAGGAAGAATTTTCTACGTGCTTGGGAGCCATCTTCACCACCGTGTCCAAATGATGTTGCAACAGAATGACTAGCAGCCATTTTAAAGGGTTAGCGCCACCCAAAATTGTTGGAATAAATGCCCAAAGCGATGTGGAAAATGGTAATAATAATAGGAAAAATCTTGAAAATACCAGGGCAAAAAGGCTAACACAGGCGTAATCATGTGAGAAAATCCTAGAAGAGCCAAATCCTCCTCCGTCGCAGCACCACCTCTAGAAAAAAAAATATAATTTTTAGTATTTTGAGAAAGAAGTTTCTGAGTGGCATTCTTTCGAATCAAATTTTTCTGTGGCTTACTCTTCCTAAATCAAGAGAGTGCTAAGTGTAGATAAGTTACTTAATATCTTGTTCAGCTTTTATATTTTGAGTTTAAGATGGAAAATAAGTTCTTAAATAGTTTATCAATGTTCATTTGAATGATAAATTATAATAGTTTGTCTTGAATCAAATCACGCTTACATCCATCTAGCTTTGATTTAATATTTTTAATTTTAGCTAAAAACTAACCACTTTTTCGTCTCCTTTATAGGAGATGTCATTAATTCAAGAATTAAATTTATCATTTTTTAAAGGGACGCGCCTTCATTAATTGATTCTAATAGCTTCCAAGATTTACTCATACTTTCCTTGTTTCCAATATGTAGTATAAATTCATCTTTCATGCTTTGCACTATAATTGCATTGCTTCTTGCACATTCTTTGAAATACATAAACATTATTTGTGTCGTTTGTATTCCTTTCAAGATCTTCTTTATACCATTCATGAAAGTACAGAGCTTAAGTGTCATGAATTTTGCTTTCAAATCATATATTCCGTAATATTTTAGTTATTACCATTCAACATTTGTGACTTGTCAATACTAAAATGATTAGAACCCATTTTGAAAAAAACTCTCAAATTCAATTTCAAGATGAAAAAACTAGATTTTTACGACAAAATTGTATTCAATTCTTATTCTATACTTTCGATAAGAAATTAGGTTTATAAGGAGAATTAATTTAAAATGTAGAAAAATATCTCCATGTTGTTTAGTATTTTTGTGTAAAATAAATTGGGACTTAATCCTCCTTGTGAAAAAATAATCATCCACCTATTTCTTAAGACAATAAAGTCAACTTGTCATTTTTATCAATAATTTCATAACTTTTTTATCAAAATAAATATTGTTCTTTGAATGCTAACACGATGTTATATATTTTCCAAATTACATTAAAGATAAAAATCCCTAAATAATCTAAGGAAGTAATACAATAAAATAATTATTTAAAACTTCATTGATTAAATCCATAATATGTAAAATTTAAACCTCATTTGATTAATTATATAATATATCATAGCATTATAAAGATATAATAAAAGGGTGGAGGATAGCCAAATCGGTGATGAAGGAATTTCATGAGGCACAAAGTTAGGCTAATGATCTCGGTGCTACGTCTCCAGTTTCGAATCTCACCAAGATTTACCAAAACCCTTTTAAGGGTGGAGGATAGCCAAATCGGTGATGAAGGCGTGTCGTGAGGTGTAGAGTTAGGCTAATGATCCGTGCTACGTCTCTAGTCGACTCTCACCAAGGTTTACCAAAACCCTTTATGATTCTTATCCTAATCTAATGTTTATGTCAAAATAAAAATGTCCCTCTCCACGAACCCTAGTCGGAGCTCTCTTCCGTGTGACATGTTTCCTACTCATCGACGATGAAGCTCCTTCTAGTGGTATTCATGGCTCCTGGACGCACGAATAATGGCATGTGATGAGTCATTTTATTTCCTTTTAAACACCTCATCTACTGTATTTTGTTTAGCCAATTGTACCCTTGAACTTGTATTTCCTGGTGATACTTTGCTTTGAACATTTTCATTATAACTTGAACTCATGGTATAGATATTAGTTAATATAATTATTACTAAGTTTTAGTTTATTTTGTAGATTATGAGTATGCATTTATTCATTTGGTTGCAAATATGATGTTAAATAATGCTTTGTATAAATGTTAGCCTTATTTGCAAAGAAGTTACATGTAGTAACCAAAATGCAGCAAAGGATCCATACACATCAACCGACATGCAACCAAAGGAACTCATTCATAGCAAAGAGGTTGTCCTCAAAGAACTAACATGAAGCCAAAGGGACCTGTCTATAGCAAATAATATGCATCCAAATGAGGTCACACACATACATAAAGTTGTGATTTAGAGGAGCTTGCACAACGTGGACACTACACATAAGCTTTAATGTGTTGATAGAAGAAGTGGTTATGTGAACAAGAAGAATAATTAATGCCATCACCTAATTATGTGTTGTAACTCAAACAAAGAACTAATTGATTTAACTCATAACTTAATAACTAGTTGATTGACCGATTGGTTAGTTAAGTTATGTGATTGTATGAGAACATCTATTGAATAGTTTTGTTGCATGTATGTAAGTTTCAGGTTGTTTGGTTAGGATATTTCACTTAATCCAACTGAAACTACTAGTAGGAATTTATCTCTTCATGCCTCTATTGTAATGAAAAGATATAAAAAGGAAAGATTAATGTTGTAAAAGAAAGAAGATAGTAAGACATAGATAGATCCATAGATAGAGAGTTTGTTGTATTTTCCACTTGTAATCTTCATGCTAATGAAATAAGAATCTAAGTTCTATTAAATTGTTGTAGACACGGGCCTTAGGAGGGATTAGCACCCAAGGCAAGGCCCACTTGCGGTTTTCTAACCCTCTCCTTTTATTTGTTGTTTTAATTCATTGCATGATTAGAATGGTGGCAATTTATTCCTTTACCTATATTCTATTTTTACATGCTTTGCCATAGTCATAGTATTCACCTGCACCATAGTCTAGTTCAATTCCAAAGATTGTTATTTCTTAATTGTAGTGACAACAATTTACCTTTGCACTCCTCAAACATCTATAATTGTACATACAACACTCTTAATATTGAAATTTTTCATCCCTAGGTCTGATAATTAAATGATCAGTGATTGATGAACAACATATTAATTGTTGCAAGTTAATTTGCACCACTATTTTTGGTGTTGTTGCCAAGGATACTACCAAGTTATAATGTTTTTGAAGAGGTTTTTCTTTCTTAGAGCAGTTTAGGTTTTAGGAAATTCACTTCCAACCACCCCCCAACTATTTTTTTGTTGTTAGAGTTGAGTAGTTGATGTATGCACTTCCTAAGGGATGCCCATGGTATATTTTTCCTAATCCATAGGTAGCATAGATCTCTTCATATACCTTTGAGGATTCTGAAGAAGAAACCTTCGTACTAGGTTTGTTTTTCAAAGACAATCCTCCAAGTGAAAGTTATGAAGCTTCTCCTAAACAACTAGAGATGGTAGAATAATTCAATCGAGAATGTTTGAAAAGGGGAAACCACCTTTAAGTTACCCATCATTGACAAAAATGCAGCTACTAGTATGAAGAATATTTCTCCCTCATCCTTTCCCAACTTTCATGGATCCATGTCAGAAGACCCATACATCTTTCTGTTTGATTTTTATGTTCTATGTAGGAGTTATGATTATACTACTAATGCACATAAATTAAAGTTATTTCCTGCTACACTTAAGGATGCAACCTTGAGATGGTTCATGGGATTAGGAATAAATGTTGTAACCACGTGGGCACAAATGAAGGAGAAATTCCTCGACAAGTACTCGGGATTATCATGCGGGCCAAGTAGCAGAGGAGGTGATGAAATCTATAGAATGGAACAAAAGGAGGATGAACCATTGGAAGACTATTTGGAAAGGTTCTTGTTCTATATTCAGAAGTCAAGACACACCGAAATACCACTTGAATCTCTCAAATTACTTTTTTGAATGAACTCATTAAGGAGGACATGGATGCTCAGATCTGATAGGATTAGGATACATTTCAAAATATACTTTTGCAGACATCTATGAAGCCTGCAAAAATTACTCAAGAGCTACTATGAAGAGGGTAAGAAGTGTAAGATCAAGAGGTGGATTAGCTACCAAAATAATTGGGGACATATCCAAGTCGAGATTATCAACATGTTTAAAAACATGAAGTAGGAGATTGTCAATGACATGGCTAATCAATTATATGCTCTACATGCCAAAAAAAAAAGGAAGATGTAGAAGCAACACTCACAGAGTACTTCCATGCATGCAAAAGGAAGAAATCTGACTGTAGATGCAAATAATTGGCCAACATTGCTCAAGAAAGGGAGGCTTCACCTAAGTTCAAGATGTTGGAGATAGAGGATGGGCAAGTTTTCTATGTTTCTCAAATAAAACCATGGCCACCGAGGTAAGGAGGTATGACACAAGACCCTATGCATTCATTTCAAAATTGGTCTAATAATCCATATATATAGCCCCCCACCTTGGGCTAACCCTCAAGGTTGGGCCCCATATCCTAACCAATATCAACAATAGTGGCAACCTCAATTCCAAGGCCAACCACAACAACAATGGAAACAACCTCCTCAATCATGACAAAGTAGCCTTAGAGAGGAGGACAACAATGGAATAACCCACCTCCAAATTACCAACAATCTTATCAAAGAACCTCCTTAATCTGCAGAGCAAGCTCGATGTCAAACCCCAAACAGCTCTCAACTAAAAGCTACCCAACTACCAGCTCAACCAACACCTAACCCAAACAATAAATCTACTCAACCATCCTATTCCACTAAACCATCTCAATACCCTACTTATTATGTTGATATCAACAATATCCATCTTCGCTCAGAAGAGCACTTCCTCCACCATTGGACCCACCATTACTGAGATTACTAAGGAACCACAGATGTCATGGGATGACTCATAGAAAATCAATAAAACATTGCTAACATATCTCTTTAACATCAAAAGACACTACATGGTAATTTGAAGTAACATGAGAGAAATTATAGCAAGGGTAAAACATGGGGTAGTGAGCTACCATTTCCTGAAAGGTTATAAGAAAATAATATTGACCTCAAGTCATAATCTGAATCTCATTTTTTCAACCAACTGAAAGACATTTGTGTCAAAATTCCATTGATTCAAGATATCAAGGATGTGCACGTATAGAAAAAATTAGTTAAAGATCTATGCATAAAGAAACTAGGTAGAAAAAGGAAAGATCTAACTACTATTCAAGTCATTGGATAACTAGCTGATATTATGCTTGGGAACTCAATTTTGCCCAAATGCATAGATCCAAGAATTCCTATGGTAAATGTCACAATCAATGACATAGTGATAAAGAACACACTGATTAACTTAGAGGCAAAAATTAATGTAATGAAAAAAATTATGAGTGACTTAAAGTTAGAAGGACTAATACCAACACCACACACCATGTAGCTTGCAGACAGATCAATAGTTTAGCATGAAGGAGTCATGGAGGATGTTGTAGTAGTGGTAGACTCTTGGGAGTACCCTGGTTATTTTATTATTCTTTAGCCAAAACCAAGCTTGGGATAATATTTTGTTATCCTAGGAATACCATGGTTGGAGATTGCCGACGCATTCATAGGATGAAAATCTGGTAATATGATTATCTCTAATGGAATTGGTACCAAAAATCTAGTGTTTTACCCGCCTACATAATCGCTCAATGAAGAATATTGAACCGCTTTGAGTTGAAGAGTCAGAAGAAGACCAAATCTCAATTCAGCAGCTCATGATGCTAGAAAATTCATGTAAAATTAAAGGGCGGAGGAAGATGGTGTTCTTTCTAACATCCTGCAAAATAATTATGGGAAGAATGAAGAAGTAGATAGTAAATTACAATGTATAAGCTATCATGAAAATCAAATCCTACCATAAAAAAGCACCATGAATGTTCCAGGTAAGAATTGCATCCTCCAACAACTTCTTCCACATGATTGTATATTGAATTATGTAAGTAGTAGTATATACTCCATGACCGATCTCTCTAAGCAAGTGCAAATTACTCCGGCAAGCCACTTAATGTAAACAAAACATTGAGCATGCAACAAGAGCATCTGTTAATTACTCTTCTATAGAAACACAAGACAACATTTGCATGGGACTATGGAGACATGCATGGGATACACCCTAATCTATGTACACATAAGATATACATCAAATATAGTTGCAAGCCAATAAGACAACCACAAAGAAGAATGAATCCAGCAGTGAGGGATATAGTGAAAGAAGAATTTTAAAAAATGGATGTTGGATTCATATATCTAATTTTAGACATGCTAATGGGTTTCATCCTCGACATCATACCTAATAAGATTGGAATATGGAGGATCTACGTGGACTATAGAGAGCTGAATGTAGCAATAAATAAGGATCATTTTCTACTTCCTTTTATTTATCGTGTACTTAACACTCTTACTGGAAAGAAATATTTTTCTTTTCTTGAAGGGTATAATGGGTACAACCAAATTTAGATCGCACTGCAGGACTAGGACAAGACCAGCTTCATGTGCGCATGGGGAGCGTTTGCATATTTTGTTCTTCCTTTTGGTTTGTGCAATGCACCTGCTACATTTCAAATGAGTAGTTTGAGCATTTTTTAGATCTAACCAATGACTACATGGAAGTATATATGGATGATTTTACAGTATATGGAAATACTTTTGATGAAGCAATGAAAAATTTGGAAAAATTTCTCAAGAGGTGTAAGGAGCATAACATGTCCTTAAGTAATGAAAAATGTTATATGATGATGTCTGAAGGAATAATGTTGGGGTATTATCTATCAACTGCTGGAATTCAGGTAGATCCAACAAAAATATCTGTGATTATAAATCGCCAACACCAAAGAAGCAGAAGGATGTGAGGAGCTTCTTGGGACATGTTGGGTATTATAGAATATTTATACAAGAATTCAATAAGATTGCAGCACCATTATTTGTCCTTCTGGGAAAATATGTTGCCTTTGAGTGGACTAAGAAATGTGAGGTTGCATTCCAGAATTTGAAGCAAATGTTGACTTCAACACCTATGTTAAGAGGACTAGATTGGAGTTTTACATTTCACATTCATATTGATGCCTCAGATCACACCATTGGAGTTGTTCTAAAAAAATATGGAATTCTAAACTATGCAATCTACTATGTCAGTAAGAATCTGCAGCACGTTGAACTCAACTATAAAGTCACCGAGAAATCATTCTTAATAGTAGTTTATCTTATCAATAAGTTTAGGCACTACATCATAGATTATCTACTATTCATTTATATTGATCATGCAACAATTAAATATTTGATCAAAAAACCATTTTTAAGCATTAGAAAAATCGATGGTCATACTCTTAAGAGTTTGATGTCACCATTATGGATAAGCCTAGTAAGGACAATGTTGTAGCTGACTTTATTTCAAGAATGGAGAATAATAATGAAGAACAAGTAGTGGATGAATCTTTCCCATATGAGAACCTATTTTCCATTTCCACTAAAACACCCTGGTATGTTGATATAGCTAATTATTTAGTCTCAGGTAAGACACCTCCACACTATTTATATTTTGAAAAGAAATACATAGTTGAAAAAAGTGTGAATTTTTCTTAGTGTTGAGCAGAGACAACATGTGATACTTAGCGAGAATGCACGCAGGAGGTTCACATGTGAGAACATGGCATAGACAAAGGTGCGAAGGACACGTGCGCAAAAGACAAGGGCAGATTTGGGATTTAGCCATTTTCACATGTACATGCTATTTTTGTAGATGGCGTGTAGAGCACACAAACTAGATAATGACTTGTATGACACACATGGGCTATTATTAGAAGAGTGACTATTAAGTGCTTTGCATGGGTGCGGACTAATAATAGAGTTGCTACATCGCTAGTTATCTAGAAGAGTTCGATTGTTAGCTCACTTGCATGTGTGGCTACTATTGTAAAGGTGCATGGCTATTTTCAGCATGCGACCTATTTTGGGAGCTAAGCAAGCGGTGAAGGTAAAGTCCCCACCCTTATAAATATGTAGTGATCTATGTCGTATTGGATGACTATGTGTGAAAATTGAACTGTTGTGAGATTATGTTGTTAGATCTAATGTGCACATGAGCTTACGGTATTACTTGTTGTAATAAGCTTCTATGTATTTATTGTGTTTAATATAGTGGAGTGTATTGGCTGAATCGTGAGTATTGAGCATGAGTATAATTGGTTCTTGTATGATTGACTTCATTATGGATATTATTTAAATCTATTACTCTTTAGATCTAGGTCCTGGAAATGTTCTATAGAATGTTATATAAATCATGGATCCGAATGCATTAAGTATTCATCATGCTAACATCCTACAACAACAACCATAAAGAGGGGAATGATACCTTTGCGCGCGCTTCAGTGAGCGCTCACTTAGGTTGAGTGATGTGCCAATGCACCTAGGTTATTATTGGTAAATTATAGGATGCATCACTTAGACAACTAGTTTTCTATTTCACACGTGGCGGTGATAATGTTATGAGGATATGCATAGATGATGAGGAAATATATGATGTCCTTAAATCCTACCATTGTGAACCATGTGGAGGACATTTAGTTACAAAAATAACAACACAAAAAGTGTTGACAACATGGTATTACTTATACGTTACACTACATAAGGATGCAACATTGTATACAAGGTATAATAAATGCCAAATAATGGGTAAGCCTACCAAGTTAGATGAGATGCTACTGCAGCCTCAGATAGTATTGCAGATCATTTAAAAATGGGGTTTAAACTTTATTGGTCCAATAGATCCTAAATCTTAATAGAAAGAGTACATTTTGGTGTGTATAGATTACCTCACTAAATGGACAAAAGTGAAAGCATTGCCAAATCAAAAGAGTGATAAAGTTGCTAAATTCTTATATGACCACATTTTCATGAGGTATGGAGTACTAAGAGAAATTGTTATAGATCAAGGTACACACTTCACTACTAAAGTTATTTCTAATCTAGCTAAGGAATATGAAATCAGACATAAGAAGTCTACACCTTATCACCCCAATCTAATGGTCAAGTTGAGGTAACAAATAGGGAAATAGAAGTCATCTTGACAAAAATATTGCACTCCATAGGAGAGATTGGGAAGACAAATTTCCATGAGGTAGTTTGGGCATTCAACACAACTTGGAAGACAACAATAAGCTTCACACCATTCGATATTTGCTCGTATGTTATAAGGGCACGCACACGCTAGTACAGAAATTTTAAAACTGATTAGAATTGCGTAGACTATGCAACTTTAAAAGATGATTTCCTTAAAGAGTTTCACATCCTTGAGTTCAAGAAGAAGAGTATAAGCATGCTCAAGGATACTAAACAAGGTACTACTGAGAGTGTTAGAGAGTATGATGCCCATTTTAAAATGCTTTTATCTAAGATTTATTATGATATTTAGGAAAGCTAGAATGCGCAATTGTTTGTTATAGGTCTAATTACACCTTTTAGAAGGGTGTTATCACATAAGACATACACTGATCCATGTGAAGCACTTGAAGTAGCTTTACATGCTGAGGTAGTTGGAAGTATAGACACTAGGGTGAGCCCATTTTTGGAAGCATAGATTGCAGCCATGGCGAAGCAGTTGGAAAAGCTATCGACAAATTTAGCACATGAGACACGCATGAGGATTTGGTGTATAGATTATGAGGTAGAAGGTCACACCAAGGATAGTTGTCCCCGTAGATCCATGTGCTCATTATTGCTAGACTGTGAGATATGTCATTTAAACCATGATGTTAGCCACTTCCCATTATTACAACGTGTAATAAGGAAGAATGTCTCTTGCTACTATAAAATTTGTAGGTATACAACTCATGACACAGAAGATTGTTGGCTGATTGGTCAGAACCATGATCCTATAAATATTGGTGTATGACAAACATGCATATCGAGATAACTCTAAGGGAAATAACGAGCATCGATTAGGATCACAATCAAGCGCACTATGATCAAAATGAAGGGTGTTTTGAAGGAGGTTGTGGCATAGGTCAAGGATAGCTGGGGGATTCAGAGGATGAGGTCGTGGTGGTGGACAAGGTGAATTTCCTTGTAGAACATGTTATACATGCGGATCTCCTGACCACTACAAGTGTGAATGTCCTCAGAATATTACATGTTCTTTCTGTGGAAAGAATCATAGTTATGAGGAATGCTCAGACCTATATGAGCATCTTAGTAAGTAGAATAAACAAGAAAACAAAGGTGCAGGGATGGTTAGGATACAACACACTGTGGAAAATCAGTGGATTCCCAAGTTGGAACTAGAATCTGAGGCATTTCCTGTAAAGATCACTACCCGTGCTAAAGCAAAGGCACGCCAATGAAGCATTGTAGAAGAATTCTACCATCACTAAGGATGAATTTCTACATGCATGGTACCTAGATCCTATCCATCAGAAGGATTTTTATCAATAAACCATGGAGGTTCTCACAAATCTTCAGGGTGAAATATAGTGTTTAAAGGAGCAATCATGGAAGATGGAGAAAAAGAAAGCAGCAGAAATGGTCCAATCTGATATGGATGACTTGAAAGAGGTGTGCAAGATGTTGTGCTAGGAGAATATCATTCCACTATTATGGAATTGGTTAAAGGGAAACACTCGTGTGTAAGTATTGAGACTGGATGACAGATCCTGCATACAAACTTCCCCCTCATAGCTTAGACTATGAAAAGGAAATCACTTTGAATGTTGTTGTGGATGGATGGCTTTTGAGTAATATATTGATTGATATAGGCATAGAAGTCAATGTTCTTACTTTAGATGCATGGGTACAAATGGGGATACCTCCATTGCATCCATCTTCGAATGTACTATTCATGGCTAACCGAACTAAGGCCACTCCCATCGGAGTTTTAAAAGATGCATCCATTACCATACAGGAGCCAAGTTCACTGGGGATTTTGAGGTTTTGGCACTGGCAGAGGTAGATAGCTTCCCAAATCTACTTGGAGGTCCTTGGTGTTATGCAAATAATTTTGATCTTCGATTCAACAAGGGTTATATAATTTTTGAAAACAAGGAGGAAAGAGTTATTATCTCTTTAAAAATGGAAAAATTGTGCCCTATGTTGATCCTTTGAGTGAGGAAGACTTGAATAGGATTTATGTACGCGCCATCCGGACCCGTGAGGTACTTGAGCCATCTAAGGAAGGAATCCTTCAAAGTGGGAAGATGCACATTTTGTTAGTGATACTACAACCGTTGCTTGTGATAATTAGGCCCATAGTACTTATGATTTGGTAGGGTGTGAAGTAAAGAGCACATTTACGCGGGACAACAGACCACAGTGTATTAGGAGAATTCGTAACAACTCGGTACCTCATTACACTAGAGAAGGATATCCTACTATGTTTCTGCATGCCATGGAGGAACAATGTAAATACCAATTGGAGAGATGGAATATGCTAGCATATACCCCGCACAGACAAAGATCGCGATGGTGGGTGATTCACAAGGATAATCTTATAGAATGGAATGAAATTAAGATTTTTCTTTCTACTAGGTTCTTCTGGAGCAATGCACCTACTCAAATCTGCACTTATCATGGTAATCAACATGTTTAGCACCACGTTCAGTAGTGTGAGAGAATCGGATAAAGGGGCAAGAATATTTATCACCTTCGCTTGGGTGCACAAATTTTATTCCACTTTACAAGGTTATGTGCGTGCTTGGTATGTATATGCAAAACTCCATAGAGAGACTAGAAATTGGTAGGATTTAATTGTAGGAATGATCCAGACGTTTGACTATTTCTCTACTAAACCTCTAGTAGAAGAGGCATTAAGGGTTATAAAGTGCTTAACTATGGGAGATAATGCCAAGGCGGGAGAACTAATCCGGAGTTGTTTGATGAAGAGGACTCATGAGCAAGTTTTGTCTTTGAAGAAACAGAGACAGATGCCACACTACTTAAGCATGCTTGCCTTGAGAAGGAAAAAGGAAAGATGGTCTACTTAGTGGATGATGAAGAAGTATAAAATATGGATGTAGACCATTCAATAGGTAGGTGTGAGGTTTTAGATAGTGCAGATAAGACCACTCGCTTCTATCATGAACCTAAGAAAACAAAGAGAGTGAATATTGGATCAAATGCTAAGCCTAAGGAGGTCATAATTGGGGACTATTGGTCTAACTTTGAAGTGGCAAAAATCATTGAGTTACTATGAGATTATCAGGACTTATTCCCTCGGGGATACCATGAAGTCAAAGGCATGCATGAATCATTATGAGAAATGAAGATAAATCTTAAGGAAGGTGCGAGACCGATCGTAAAGAGACCCTACCGGTTGAACCCCAACTTGCACAAAAAGGTCAAAGAAGAAATTGACAAAATGTTAAAATCTCAAATCATCAAGCCCCGGATGAGTTAGAATGGGTTATCCCAATGGTGATCGATATCAAAAAGGATGATTGGTTAGAATCTATGTGGACTACAGGGAGCTAAATGTTGCATGTGTGACGGATCCCTTTCCTACGCCATTCGTGAAAAAATACTAGAAGGTGTTTTAGGACACGAAATCTATTCATTTACAGATGGATTCTCTGGGTTTCATTAGCATTGCACATGGGGATCAAGAAAAGACTACTTTTACTACTAAATAAGGTGGCTTTGCCTATACTGTGATGCCTTTTGGTCTGAAAAATGCACCTACTATATTTTCACGCATAGTTGTTCAAGCATTCAAATATTTTATTCACAACTTCTTACAAGTTTATTTAGATGATTGGATGGTGTATGGACTTGTTAAGGATCATTGTGAAAATTTACACTTAATGTTTGAAAGATGTCACCAGTTAAGCATCTCTTTGAACATCAAGAAATGTGTATTTGCTACACCCTTTGGAACACTATTAGGGAACATCATCTGCAAGGAAGGTTTGTTGGTTGATCCAGCTAAGGTTGCAGTCATTATTGGCCTGGAAGAGCCTACCAATCAAAGTGAGGTGCGCGGATTCTTGGGTCACACTAGGTATTATAGAAAATTTATAAAGGGGTATGTTAAGGTTGTCACACCCTTAGAGGAGTTACTAAAATGAAAGGGGATGTTCTACTGGGGAGAACTGCAGTAGCATGCATTCAAGACATTGAAGGAGAAACTTACTACAACACCTATTTTGCACTTTCCTTGGTGGGACCAGCTATTTCATGTACATGTGGGTGCCTCTAGCACGACCACCATTGGTGCGTGTGTTGGATCATCCTAGAGAATGTATTATAGATCATCCTATTTATTTCGCTAGTAGAAATTTGACCCCGCAGTAGTAGAATTATACAACTACAAAATGCGAAGCTTTTTCGATGATCTATGCGCTACTTAAATTCGAGACAAGACTCTACTAGCAATACCATTTATGTTTTATATTGATCACATGGAATTGAAGTATTTGGTTATAAACCCCATTTTATAGGGGCACATATGCGATGGGTGCTCTTATTCCAAGAATTTGATTTCACATTTGTGGTAAAACCAAGGAAAAGTAATTTTCACTGCACTATCTATCCGAATACAATTGGGAGAAGAATTGCAGAAATTAAAGATACCATGCCCGATGCAAAGTTATATAGATTACAACACATGCCATCAGAGTTATAAGACATTGTTGTCTTTCTACGAATAGGTATGGTTCTAGAAGGGATGAAATCCTTAGAGAAGAAACAACTTGTTATTCGTGCGGCACCATTTATGTTGATTAGCGGTGACCTGTATAAGTTAGGTTGGGATGAATTCTTACGTCACTATGTGTACTGGAACATGAGTGCACATATATCATGGAGGAGGCTCATGGTGGTAGTGTAGGTTGACACTATGCAGGTGATTCCACTACACGTAAGATTCTACTCATTAGATTATGGTGGGAGACCCTATATAAAGATTGTAAGGCATATTGCAAGGCTTTTGATCACTGTCAGCACCTTGGAAAACTAGGTCAAAGAGATGAAATGCCTCTAAGACCTATTACTAGTGCAGAACCATTTGAAAAATGGGCTATATATTTTGTGGGTCCTATTTCACCAGCGTGTAGGACTAGATCACGCTATATCATTACTTGCATAGATTATCTAACAAGGTGGGCAGAAGCAGTGCCTATAAAGGATTGTATAATGGCTACAACAGCCAGGTTTCTATGGGAAAATATTATTACAAGGTATGGATGCCCATTGAGTTTTACCAGTGAAAGGGGCACACATTTTTTGAATGAGACAATCAAATTTTATTGGATGAATTCATGATTGCACACCATAAGACTACACCATATCATCCTCAGGAAAATGGGACTGCTGAGGCTTTCAACAAGATTTTGAGCTAGACATTGACAAAAATTTGTGATGTTGGAAGAAAGGATTGGGATGATAAATTTTCTGCAGTACTTTGGGTGTATAGAACAACATACAAGCGGTTAAACAAGCCCACACCTTTTCAATTGGTGTTTGGCATGTATGCTTCTTCTTCCTATGGAATTCATGTTACCTTATTTGCATATTGTGCGCGTTGGAGGTCTAGTTAATGAGAAACTATTAGAAGAGTGAATTGACAAGTTGATTGAGTTGGATGAGCGACGAGCAATAGCATGCTAGAGTCAGAAGCAAGAAAAATCCAGGAAGAAAGCATGACATGATAGGCACGTTAAGGATAAAAATCTTGAGTTAGGATAGATGGTACTTCTTTATGATTCTAATTTTTTGCACCATCCAGAAAACTCAAAGTACATTGGTTAGGACCATATGTTATCACTCACATACTTGAAATAGGAGCTTGTCAGTTAGAAATGCTTGATGGAATACGGTTACCCAATTACTTCAACGGGAGTAGGATGAAGCCCTACTATAAATAAGTCTTCTTGGTGTTTATAATAAGGCAATATTGCCATTTAGATTAGGTTTTCAATTATGTATTCCCTTAATGTATTTCCTTATTCGTCACTATGCTTTGTTAATTTAGTTGGTGTTTTGTGAAATAAGTGTGTTTGCGCACCAGAAGCTAATTACCATTTGCAGTATTTTTATGCGTAGAGGACTGCACATACTATTTGTGTGGGGTGGTTATTGAAAAATGGGTACACATAAAGGAACAAATTGCTACATGTGTTATTCAAGTTTTGAACAAAAGATTGCTTCCAAATAAGGACCATAGATGGAGATAAATGAAGGAATAGTATAATGCGAGGTAATTAGCATCCGTAGAGACTACTGGAGAAGGCACAATGATGAGGTACTAAGGCGCATGGAAGCGTGGTGAAGAGAAGCTTGTAGCCGTAAAGTAAGAAGATGCACTAAAAGATTATAGCTGAGGTGCAAAGATGTACCACATGGAAAAATGTGAAAAGGGTCAATTAGTGAGGATTTTTGTAGGTGAAGGAGTGATAAATGCATAATTTTTTTCAAAATCTATATAAATAAGGGATACGAGTTCATTTTTTATGGTTGTAAATTGAAAAATGTGAATGAGCCAAGTGCAAAGCGACTTGAGCAAATCATGTTGAGGTGCGGAGAGTGTGAAACAAGAAATAGATAGTAGATTTATGCACAGAGAATCTTGTGTCCCCATTGGTGAAGGGTTTGAGTGAAGTAGAGCATTGTGAAAGAGCTAGGGCACACAATTTCAACTAGGGCACATGGATTCAAGCTAGGTTTTGAACTTTCTCATTACAGAAGGTAGAAAGCAAGTTTTCACACACTACATAGGATGAAAGCTATGATTTACATATGGCACCAAAGAAAGAACCTTCCATAGAAGCCAAAGGGAAGAAGAAAGTGCAAGCGGAGGTTGAAATTTCTCCCGAGAGTAATTTTTCAGAGATGCAATACCCAGAAGGTGTGATAGTGGGACAAGAATGGGATTCTCACATCCGTAAGTGTAAGATAAGTGATTATAGCCACCACACATCGGATAACAAAAAGGAATTGGACGCGTTGTTGAGTACGAAGATGAACAAGCACACAACAGAGGACATGCCAAAGTGTATGATGACACTTTGGAGAGAATTTGTTGAAGAAGATTGGAGTTTACCAATTGTACTAGCCCCCATATTTTGGAAACTATGAACCTTTGTACCAAAGGGGTTGATGAGAAGGGTACATGAATAATTTTTCTATTTCGTCAGACGAAGGGTAAGGATTACATCCATTTTGATTTCTACTATAACAGATTAAAGGGCACAGGAGTGGATTTGAACAGATTACTTGGACAGATAAAGCGTAAATCTTGGAGACATGGAAGGAGTTATGGCACACCAAGGGTCCGCATGGAATGGATATAGACAAACCAAGAAGTACCCAGTGGTACAAGTATTTGCACATCTAGTCACCAAATTGAATGATCAAGAGAGATGGTCCTGTGAATACAATGTCGCTACACATCAAGCAAGGAGAATGTCATAGGGAATCATTTACAACATATCAGGCTACATTATGGAAACTATCATCGAGGAAGCACACACATGTGAGAAAATCAATTTCAAGTGCTATCATATTGTCCCCGGTATTTATGGAAATTGGAGTGCCCAATGGGCCAAAGAACAAGATTTGGCAAGACTCCCATGCGTAGAATAAGTCCCTTACGGAAATATTTGAGAAGTACTTGTGTGAAGGGTCAATGAGTGTGCCTTTCAAGCAGAGGGTGGATATGTGGTATGACAGGATCCACACAACATTCGAAGAGGAGTGGCACATCCCCAAGGAGTTGCCTTTAGTGGTGGGCAAGGAATTCTAGTTCACGATATATCAACACTTATTCATCACGTGATTTTCAATAAAGGATGGGACTTGGAGCCCCTAGTGTAAGCTACCATATTCCTTCACAAAGGTGCTACTTCCAGTGTCACCATCACCAATACTATATGATGCCCGAATTTTTTTGCATAGACAAGGTAGACTATGACTACCACATGTCATGTAATACTTATGTATGTCCATGTCGAATGCCTACATTTAGAGGCTAATTTAAGACATGATAAGTATGAATCCCATGAGTTTGGTGATTGGAGATAGTGGGGCCACACTTTTCTACCTTCTCGATTAAGCCTAATTTGGAGGGTAAAAATATGTGGAGAACGAGTTCACGCTCCCAAGGCCACCTAAGGGAAAGCATACAGTGGAGAATGTACCAGCTCGGCATCACTAAACCTATAGAGGTAGATGATGAGGAAGAAGAGCATGAAGATAGTGGCAGCTTGGTACATAGAGGACAAAGGCAACCCTTGGATAGGGTAGAATCTAGAGCATGCAAGTACTCTACCCCAGAACAAGAAGAAGGAGATGAATAATTGGAGGTACGAGCAAACCCTGAAGAACACCACTTTAAGAGGGTGTTCAGGAGGATAAGAACTCAAGGTGCTACTCCACAATCAATACGAAGATCACCACGACTCTCTCCACAGAAGGAGAAAGCTAAGAAAAGAAGGATAAAATTGAAGCTGAATGAGGAGGTGGAGGAGTCTGAAGAGAGTGCACTTGAATCTCCTACACAACTAGAGGACGTGGAAGAGCTGAAAGATGAGGAAATGAAATATGAGGATGTGAAGGATAGAGGAGAAGGGGTAAAGGAAGGAGAAGCAGAATAGATAATGCTCAAGACATAGAAGATCCAGCTCCAAATCTTGGCACTCCAGTTCCTAAGGGCCCAAGAACTAAAAGAACAAGTAGAGAGTATATTGTTCTATCTTTGGGCTATGTTGTGGACACAAGTAAAATTTTCCACACCCATTTTCAAAGCACGGTGTGCCCTAAGGAGTTATATTGATGGGATCTGATGGATGAAGACATGGCCACCACGTGCACAAGGAAGCAACTATCTTGTTTTATGTACACACACATGGACGAGCTAGAATTAGACGTATGCAAAGAATCATGTGTTTCAAGAACGTTGAAGAAGGAAGCTCAAGCCAGACATATAACTATTTAACCCATTTTTATGTCTGATGAACAGTATGTATTACCTTGGTAAAATTATCTACAGAGGTGGCACGGAGGAACATAAACAAAGCCGCCACTATCAAAGCTCTAAGAGAAAGGATCAAGGCCAAATATGTAGAGATCACACGCTTGAAAGGAGAGAAGGACTTGGAGTAGAAGAAGAATGGAGTCCTTATCAGCATGACAGAGGAGATCAGAGACCATGTCCTAAAAGTGAGACAACACTTGGAGTCCAAGGTACTGAAAGATTCCCTTTGACTATGCTCATACCTTAGTCGATTTAGTGCTTGAGGATGAACCAGTTCGGATGCCAACACCAAAGGACCTTGAGTAAGAAGTAGAGCAAGCAAAGGATTTAGTAGTGTGAAATATTTCATCATATGAGGCACTTTCCAAAACTTGCGAGAGGAACAAGGAAGAAGCAGACTCAAACGTTGAATATTTGTGTAGCTCTGAAGGTAGTCATAAGAATAAGGACCATGGTAGAGGATAATGAAGTCCTAAAGGCAATGAAGGATGAAACCTTGGGGCACGTGGAGAAATTGGCACTGGTAAAGCAAAAGTGTGAGGCCCTTACAAATGACTCTGGGAGCCCTATAAGAATAGGTTGGATGAACTTGGGAAAATTATAGTGCAGAAGATGGATCTTCTGGAAGGGATAATGTCTGTAATGTCTAACATTATGTTAGTATTACATAATGAAAAGGGAGAAATTTCCCAGGATGAGTTGGAGTCTATTGCATTAAATATTCTAGAAAAGGAAAAGGCCACGCTAAGTGAGTGGAAACATTAGAGGCAGAAATAAAAGAAGAATATCCAGAACTAATTCTTCCAGTTGAAGCAGAGGATGTTACAGAGTAAATAATTATTATTTGTATAGTAATTATTTACATTCATCCATTCCTTATTCTTTATTCATTCCATATTACAAAGAAACCATTTCCGGGGTGGCAATGTAGTTTAGTGTGGGGTAATGTTGAGTAGACAAGGTGTGATACTTAGCAGAAGGCACACAAGAGGTTCACGCGTGAGAACAGGGTGCAATCAAAGGTGTAGAAGGACACGCACATGAAAGACAAGGACAGATTCAGGACTTATCCATTTTCACATGTTAGGGTTATTTTTTGAGATGGCGTGCAGAGCACACAAACCGGATAACGACTTGTGTGACACGCATGGGCTATTATTAGAAGAGCCGCTACTAAGCACTTTGCATGGGTGCGAACTAATAATAGAATTGATATTGCCGCTTATCTAGAAGAGGTCTATTATTAGTGCACTTGCATTTGTGGCTATTATTGTAAAGGTGCATGGATATTTTCAGCATGCAACCTATTTTGGGAGTTATGCAAGCAGTGAAGGGAAATTCCCCACCCTTATAAATATGTAGTGATCTGTGTAGTATTGGATGACTATGTGTGAGAATTGAATTATTATGAGATTATGTTGTCGATTTGATGCACGCATGAGCTTATGGTATTACTTGTTGTAATAAGCTTCTATGTATTTATTGTGTTTAATATAATGGAGTGTATTGGCTGAATCAGAGTATTAATCATGAGTATAATTGGTTCTTGCATGATTGAATTCATTATGGATATTATTTAAATCTATTACTCTTTAGATCTAGATTTGGACATGCTCTGTAGAATGTTATATTAATTATGGATCTGAATGCATTAAGTCTTCATCATGCTAACATCCTACAACAACAACCCTAAAGAGGGCCCGGTACCTTTAAGCGCTTGTGAGCATTCACTTAGGTGAGTGATTTGCCGATACCCGGGTTAGTACTTGTAAATTCTAGGTTGCATCACTTGGATAGTTGGTTTTCTATTTCACACGAGGTAGGATAATGTTATGAGGAGATGCATAGATGATGAGGAAATATATGATGTCCTCAAATCCTACCATAGTGAACCATGTGGAGGACATTTAGCTGTAAAAATAACAACACAAAAGTGTTGACAACAGGGTATTACTTACCTTACACTACATAAGGATGCAACATTGTATACAAGGTGTGATAAATGCCAAATAATGGGTAAGCCTACCAAGTTAGATGAGATGCCACTACAGCCTCGATAGTATTGCAGCTCATTTAAAAATGGGGTTTAAACTTTCTTGTCCGATAGATCCTAAATCTCAATAGAAAGAGTACATTTTGGTGTGTATAGATTACCTCACTAAATGGACAGAAGTGAAAGCATTGCCAAATCAAAAGAGTGAGAAATTTGCTAAATTCTTATATGACCACATTTTCATGAGGTATGGAGTACTAAGAGAAATTATTACAGATCAAGGTACACACCTAAAGTTATTTCTAATCTAGCTAAGGAATATGAAATCGAAACATGAATTCTACACCTTATCACCCCCAATCTAATGGTCAAGTTGAGGTAACAAATAGGGAAATAGAATCCATCTTGACAAAAACTATTGCACTCCATAGGAGATATTGGGAAGATAGACTTCCAGAGGTAGTTTGGGCATTCAACACAACTTAGAAGACAACAACATGCTTCACACCATTCAAGATTTTGTACGGTAAGATTGTTGTTCTCCCTATTGAATTTGAGCATAAGACACTAAGGACTGCACTTAAACTAGGCATAGATTTTTCTGAAGCTCAAAGGCAGAGGATTATCTAACTCAACGAGATGGATGAAATGAGGAGACAAGTTATGCATAATATAGAAGTGATACAAAAGAAAAGGATCAATTGACATGACAGATTCATCAAGACAAGACAATTTTAATAAGGTGAATGGGCTCTCTTATTTGACGCCAAGTACAATGACCACAAGGGAAAACACAGGACAAGTTGGCTAGGCTCATATGAGATTGAGAAAATATTTTCCAATGGAGCTGTGAAACTCACTACCATAGATCATGTGAGATTCAAACTACTGGTGAATGGTCATAGGTTGAGGTTGTACAAAAATCTAAGTGATAGAAGCACCTTCATGCAGCAGTTTAGATGAGGTCAAAGCAGATGGAGATGAGAACATCATAATTAAGGTCAAAAGTTGAACCTATTGGTTCATCTTCTAAAGTTGCTGAAGAATGAGATGTTCAGTGGCCTTGGTATATTCAACTTGCTGAATACTCCAAGGGTAAATAAAAGTGATGTGATCATCCTTCTTGGTGATCAACACCACTCAACTAACATATTTTGTTTTCTTAGAATTTATGTTTTGTAGGATTTGGTGTATTTGTTACAAGAAGTGCATGGTCTCTGACAGAAGGAGATGGTGCAAAGACTAAATGTCCACTTGCAGCAGCATGTAGCAAATCTCTATTTTTTCTTATTGGCAAAACTTATGATTGCATGGATAAAATAAGGAACAAATTACACGTGTGATAGTGATGAAGATGACTAGCACCAAAAAAGACAGTCTTCCCTCTCTGGGAATTAATTGATTTCATTAAGGAGCCTTCAACATAACGTTGCGCATATACTTGTAGTAATCGAAAACAACATCCGCAACATCATGGCACCTCAACATGCAACATCATGATAAATATGCATGCAAAGAAAAGGCACAAATTACAACAAGGCACATGTCATCATCATCCAGTGCATATCTCAAGATAAGTGCACTCATTTCACTTTAATAAAGTAGTGATAGAATGATTATGTTTAATTAATATTTATGTCATATCATGAATGACTTTAAATAATAATTATTATCGCCGCCTTTAAACCCTATGATTTGTCACTCCACGTCACCCCACTCCATCACACCATGTCACCTCACACATTTGCAACATTCAAACAAATTTAATTCATTTCCTTCTTGACTGCATGTGAGTCGGTCGCATAATTCAAAAACACAAGTACTCCAAAACTTTAACACTCACTTGAATTCTTGCATCATCGCTACAAACTATAAGAATTTTTCTCTCAAAGCTAAATAAGTTTGCAGAATTTAGGATGGGAGGAGATCTGATTTTCCATGAGCCTACAAACCATTCACAATTTTGAAACCAGCCACATATATTTCAGTATTTTGAAGGTAGTGGATGGATGGGGTATATCAGTAAGTTCCAGGGTTTCCAAGAACCTATAGTAAAGGAATTTGATGCTACGTTCAAGGAAAAAAAAGCTACTATCAAAGGTTAAATAGTGAAATTAGATGATGAAATTTTAGCTACAATCATACGGATTCCTACGTGTAGGTGTGTTGTTCCCGAGAAGGCAAACCCGATGTAGTCCGACGAGAGTTTAGTGATGTAGATGATAATTTCATGACTGATAGACAAGGTACATTTCACACTTCTTTGAAGCAATTTGGGGTTTATGTTTCCAATTACACTATCAAATACTTTACCTCGTGAGGGTATATACTCTAGTATGAACCTACAGCTTCCACTTCTTAGGCCCCAGAAACCCTTGTTTCTGATAAACCACCATCTCCAGAGAAAAACCCTCGACCTATTTCTCCAGAGAGAATTCTAATTTCTGAAACACTGCTTGAATTTTCAACCCCTGAATCATCCACCTTAAGAGGTAAGAGGAAATGTTCCATACCTACTTCTAAATCATCCTAGTGCACTCCTTCATCTTCCAAATCCACTCGCACCACCTAGGCATTGTCATTGCCTAAAAATAAAAAGGCCACAAAAATCAAGAGCCACAAAGAATGAAACCATAGAAATTGATAGTGATAAAGAAGTGGCAGAGGAGAATATTGAGGCCACATCAATGGATCAAGAAGGTGCTTATGTGGAGATTTAGGAGCCCATGGAGGGTATGGAAGATAAGATAGGGGAATAAAGTAGTGAGAAAATGTTCAGAAGGCCCTACAGAATAGTTTGAAGTTCAAGCAGAGGCAGTTCATCATGGGGAAACCCGTGAGAAGAACGAAGGAGAAGGATTTGTCTAGGAAATAGAATATATAACATTGCTTGAAGTATAAAATGATGATATGAAAGTTGGGGATGATATGCCCCATGTTCTTGAGGAAATTATTAACAATATTGTTCATAGTGTTGAAACAGAACAACCACCTGAGCAGATTGTAAAGGTATAAGATAATCTTCCCATAGTTACTAAGGATATAGTTGAGACCATCTTAGAGCTTGTTTCCCCATTGTTTCCACAAGTTAGCCAACAACTAGAGGTTATCATCAGATAATTTTTCAAAGAGCCTCAAAAACTAGCTTGTAGAAACATGGCCACTCAGAAAACCTTATTAGATTACTGGGTGTAGAAATTTGAAAACTATGTTAATAGGTTGCATAGGAAAATGGGAAAGGAAGAAGGAAGAGCTAATCTTCGAACCGAGTAGGACATTGAATAAAATAAAAAAATATTAAGGCTAAATATAAGGACATTTCAAGGCTCGAGAAGAAGCAAGAAGACACAATTCAGGTGACCAATGAGATAGTTGAATGCAGCCACCTTCAAATATTTATGCCATTTTCTTGAAGGAACATATGTTGCAATTAAATATCACTTACATAAAATTGATATCGCATTTGATATTAGTCAAGCCAAGCCTTTCTTTAGGATATACATGAAAATGCCTCATGAAATTTAGTTGCTTTTATGTGAATTATATCAATACAACTATGCCCTTGAATATGACAGGACTAGATCCCAATACTTTATATTGGAGATGTTCCAATAAGGGCACTGTGTTCTTATTTCAACAATGAATTATACAGAGAGAAGCAAATAGAAAAGTTCACGAAATTGTCAAAGGAGTAGTCATTGATGATCGAGGTGAAGCTTCAAATGGAAAATACATGTAGCACAAAGATATCGACAATGAGTACACCGGATGAGACGGAAGCTCATGATGAAGCCAGAAACCACATTAAATTCAATGGCCAAGAGAAACCACTTTATATTAGATTATTTACTTTGGACGCATATGCTTTGGAAGTCATCCCTTCAACATATTTGAATAATTCCACATGCGCAAGTAGTAGTTTCTTCAATAGGAATTAGTATATAAGAAAGTGTTGAGGCTTTATGAAGCATCCACAAATATATTATATTGATCTTTCTTAAAGGAGGCTTCCCTCTCAAATAGGCCTATGATTTAATATCATTTCAAGTTCTTTTTCTTTAGTTATTTATTACAAGTTTTTTCCATTTCCAGCTTAAATTGTTGTGATTGGTAAAATAGTTTTGTAGGGTATTCACATCCGGTATCAAATCACTTTGCATGGCTAAAAAAGTACTCTATAATAAATTGTAGCAATCTAACTCTACCCACCATATACTCTCACCTCACCTAAACGGGATCTTGGTGATTAGAAAGTGGTCCAGATATTGTTTGCATTTTGTTCTGCATTTATTGAATTCTATTCTCGCAGATCCGGGTCAAGCCGTGAGTTGTGCCATTTCCAGCAATATTGCATTTTTCACACGCACAGGAACTCCTTAACTTTCACACGGAAACCTAGCACGGGCATTGGCTAGAGCTAGGCAACCTTGAAAGTTCCAGGTGGTCTTCATTTTCAAACCACAAGCTTCAAACCATCCTTCATCATTTTCTCAAGACCATTCTTCTCTGAAAACCAAATCGGTCCAAAATCATTTTGTTCTATCGATTTAAGGTAAGGTTTCGTTTTTGGATTGTGTGTAGGGTCTTCGGTGGGTGCTTAGCAATTCTCCAACTCATGAACGCAATATTTACATTTAATTATGTTTTTTAGCCATATCTTTCATATTATAGTTTCATTTGCCCTGAAACTTTCATAGAACACCTAAAATCCCAGTCCGCACATTTCATACATTGAGGTTCTAAGACCCAATTCCACTTATATCACTCAGAAATCATCATTTTCAATTTTTTAGGGTTTGCCATAACTTCTTCAATTTTTACTCGATTGCCCCAAAATTTTCACACATTCTTCCTTTCACTATTTCGCTCCTTTTTTCCTCAAGGAAAAAAATTCTAGTTCTTACCATTACAGCCCCCAAATTACATTTTTCCTCCATCAAAATTGCCTAAAAAGTGCCAAAAACCCCGTCCAAGTCCATTCTCCTCATTTTCTTGAGCTCAAATCCCAATTTTCCATTAGTAAACTTGTTTTAGAAATATTTTTCTATCCATTGACAAAGAAAAACCATGGTTATAGTTTTCACCCGTACTAAAGCACAAAAGTCATCGAGGAAGAACTTGAAACATTGAAAGCCCGGGGCATTGAGTTGGCTCAAAGGTTACATGAATTGAATCAGCAGAGTGATATTTTGATCAAACAATAGAAAATGGAGGATTCCTCACACAGCTCCTTCTCCACCCAATCCCGTGGGCCCAAGATGGAATTTCCAAATTTTAATGGTACAAATCCTATAGGATGGATTTATCAAGCCGAGTAGTTCTTCAACATTCATGGCACTTATTCTGTTAATCAAGTTCCAATCACCTCCTACCACTTGGAAAAGGACACACTACAATGGTACCGTTGGTATCTCATAGCACATGATGAACCCGATTGGAAGAAATTTACATCCCTCATTTTGGGAAAATTTAGTCCCTCTGAATTCGAGGACTTCACCGGAGCTCTCACCAAAATCCATCAGATAGGTATTGTTTGGGAGTATCAATAGGAGTTTGAGAAACTAGGCTAATCATACTCAAGGGCTAACAGAAGAATTCTTCAAGAGTTATTTTATTAGTAGCCTTAAATATCCAATCCGCTTAGAGGTGAAAAATTTTTGCCCCACCAACATGATGGAATCCTTGGGCCGGCTAAGTTGGTCAGAGATAAAATTTTAGCACAATTTCGAATCTCATTGTCATCCATACCAAGACCCCAACTAACCAATGTCCAACATCCAACACCCAAATCAAGCGTCTCACCGAGGCTGAGATGTGGTCTCATAAGGAGAAGGGATTATGTTATAATTGTGATGATAAATGGGTTAAGGGTCACAGTGCATCACACAAAAGCTTTACCTACTTGATGTGGAATAACCACCGTGAGTAGGATAGCAAGGCTAATAGCCAAGACTTCCATGATGCTCCGTATGAGCCAATCTCTCGCAGAGGATTTTGTACCCCGAGGATGAATCAAATATCTCTCCACACACACTATCTAGTGTTACCACCCCGCAAACTATGAAGGTCAAGGGGTGCTTAAAAAATATTCCTCTCATAATCCTCATTGACTCTGGTAGTACACATAATTTCATTGATCCCCACATTGCTAAGCAGCAGACTGCTTTGTGTACCCTTGTTTTAGCTTTGAAGTGATGATTACAAATGGGGGAATATTTCCTTGTAAAGGGAAATTTCAGAATGTACACATTGCGATTGGTGACTACACTTTGCGATTGGATATGTTTTCCCTCCCTTTAGGTGGATGTGATGTGGTTTTAGTTGCACAATGGCTCTGCACTTTGGGACCCATTCTATGGGATTTTTCTGAGCTCTAAATGTAGTTCATAGCTAACGGCCAGAATCACACCTGAAAGGGATTATTTCCGAGATCTGCTTCCATCATCATCTCCCATCACATGGAAAATCTTCTGAAGAAAGGCTCCCATGGTATAATTTCTTAGCTGCACTCCATCCAACTCCAACCCCACTACCGCTAAAGCAACCTCACGGATTTACAAGCCATCCTCAACAAACATGCTACTATTTTTATCGAAGAAATAGGTTTTCCCCTTTACAACCCGAAGACCACCTTATCCTACTCCTCCCGTGAAGCATCCACCCTAACATCTGTCCCTATTGCTATCCACATATCTATAAAATTTTGAAATTAAAAACCTAATCTGGGAGCTCCTCAAATATGATTTCATTCACCCCAAAGACGAACCAAGAATCCTCTTCAATACTTCTTTTCCACAAAAAGGATGGCTTATGGTGGCTATGCATTGACTTTTTTCCTCAACCACCTTACCATCAAGGATAAATTCCCCATTTTGGTCATTGATGAGCTTCGAATGAGCTCCATGGGGTAAAAAAATTCTCCAAATTGGACCTTCACTTTGGCTATCGCCGATTCAAGTGCATCCTGAAGACATTCCAAAAACAACCTTCTACACTTATGAGGGTCACTACAAATTTTTGGTCATGAAATTTTTCCTTACAAATTCCCCTTCCACCTTTCAAGCACTCATGAATAAGATATTTCAACCTTTCCTCCATCAATTTGTCTTGGTTTTCTTTGATGATATCCTAATCTATAGCCGCACATGGGCCGAGCACCTCCAACATATTGACAGGGCATTACAAATTCTAGTAGACAATAAATTATGTGCCAAATAGTCCAAGTGTTCCTTTGGCCTCAAATAAGTGGAATATCTAGGGCACATTGTTTCGCCATGGGGTCCGCGTGAGATCCACATAAGATCAACGTAATGTAGGAGTGGCCTCGGCCAACAACTCTCAAGAGCCTTCATGGTTTCCTAGGCCTTACAAAGTACTACCACAAGTTCGTCAAGGACTATGGAAATATCATGTTCCCCTTGACCGCCTTATTGAAGAAGGATGCCTTCACCTAGAACGCAACAACTGACCAGAATTTGTGGCTCTTCAATAGGCTATGTGTAGCACACCACTTTTGGCCATATCATACTTCACTCAAACTTTCACCATTGATAGTGATTCATGTGGGAATGGCCTTGAGTGTTATCCTTCTCCAAGTAGGTCACCCAATTGCCTTCACTAGTAAAGCTCTTTCGGGCCAAAACTTAGCCTCCTCTACAAAAATGGCCATACCTACTAGGGAATCATTTTTGCATAAAAATATATCACCATAGTTTGAAATATTTCTTGGAACAACGGGTCTCGTCCCCAACACAACAAAAAAAGTCAGTAAACTCATGGGGTATGATTATGAGATAACCTATAAGAATGGTAAATAAATTATTGTGGTTGATGCTCTCTCACGTGCATTTGAGGACCAGTGCATCCCCACATGCGACCATCTCCATTCCCATCCCAAACTGGATGGAATCTGTAAAAAAGGGGTATGCACTTGATCCCTCCTCACAACACCTCATCCAACGTGATTGTCCATTAACCCCACCACCATACCACATTATTCATGGGATGGTGCATTTCTATGACACAAGGGTCATCTAGTGCTTCCCCATTGTATAGACCTTCATCAAGTTGTCTTCTATGAAATTGATGATTCTCCATCAAAGATGACACTCTGGATTTCTCAAAACATATGAGCGGGAATGAAAAAACTTCTTTTGGAAAGGAATGAAATTTTTTATTAAACGGATGGTGGTAGAATGTGATACATGCCAATGCAAAAAGGTGATACAATAGTAATTTTGGGTTTATTGAGCCCATTCCAATTCTGACTAGGATCTAGATAGATATCTCTATGGATTTTATCAAGGGTCTCCCTAAGTTGGGAGGTAAATCAGTGATCTTGGTTGTGGTCGACCACCTCTCCAAATATAGTCATTTTTGTTTCCTTGTTCATTCATATTTAGCCTCCACAATCACCAAGATTTTTCGTGGATCATATTTTCCATCTGTATGGTATCCCTTCCTCCATTGTCTCGATCGTGATGCCACTTTCTCCGTAAACTTTTGGATATAGCTTTTCCTCCACACATGCACCCAACTCAAGATGAACTCCGAATATCACCCCAAATGGATGGCCGATAGAAATTGTCAACAAGTGTTTGGAAACATTTCTTCGTTTCTTTGTTTCGTAGTAGCAACACCAGTGGAAAAAGTGGCTTCCCCTTATAGAGTGGTGGTATAATACCTCATACCACACTTCTACTAAAATTACACCATATGAAGCAATCTAGGGTCAAAATCCACCAACTCTTCTTCTATATTACCCTAGCAGTTTGAGAGTTCATACAGTCAACACTACTCTCCGCAACTGGGATTAGATTCTTAGCACTCTACGAGCCAATCTCCACATGGCACCAAACCGCATGAATCAACAAAGCCGATTATCACCGCTCAACGCACCTTCCAACCAAGCGATATGGTCTTCCTTTGTATGTAACCTTACAAGCAGTCATCCTTGAAGCTCAAATGGCATCATAAGATTTCTCAAAATTTTAACGAGCCATATAAGGTCCTCCAAAAAATTGGTTCGATTGCTTACAAGCTGGAGCTTCCACCTTCCTCCAGAATTCACCTATTTTTCCATGTCTCTTATTTAAAGAAGGTTTTGGGAACCAATGTCCAAGCAAAAACCACTTTACCACAACTTGATAATGAAGGCTCCATACTTCTAAAACCAAATTCCATTCTAGACAAGCAAAACCACCAACTTCACTCACGCTCCATCACGTAAGTCCTAATCTAGTGGCACAAAGACGCAACCGTAAAGATATATCATGGGAACCACTTCTCTAGCTTCAGCAACAATTTCCACATCTAAATATTTGAGGACAAATATTTTTCTAAGAGGGAGGGGATGTTAGGAACCCGTGTTCCTACCCTTCTATTTTCTTTATAGTAGATTAGTTACTTTGGATGCATATGCTTTGTAATTCGTCCTTCAAACATATTTGAATAATCCCACATGTGCGGGAAGTAGTAGTTTCTTCAATAGGAATTAGTATATAAGAAGGTGTTGAGGCTCAGTGAAGCATCCACGAATATATTGTATTGAGCTTGCTCAAAGGAGGTTTCCCCCTCGAAGAGGCCTGCGATTTAATATCATTTTGAGTTATTTTTCTTTAGTTATTTTTTCCAATTTGTTTTCATTTCCAGCTTAAATTATTGTGTTTGGTAAAATAGTATTGCAGGTCTTCACAATCATGGAAAGATACGTAATAAATGTAGGGTACTTATTCAAAGAAGCTAGAAGCATTATTTACACCGAATGACTTTAGGTGCTTATGCAACATCATTCAAGTAGATCCTAAACCAACAGAGGCACCTAAAGAATCTTGAATGAGGACATTCAAGAAGTTAAGTTTGGGGGTGTGATGAGTCATTTTATTTCCTTTTTAAACACCTCATCTATTGTATTTTTTTAGCCAATTGTACCCCTGAACTTGTATTTCCCGGTGATATTGTTGAACATTTCCATTATAACTTGAACTCATGGCATAGATATTAGTTAATATAATTATTACTAAGGTTTACTTTATTTTTGGATTATGAGTATGCATTTATTCTTTTGGTTGCAATATGATGTTAAATGATGTTTTTATAAATGCCACCTTGTTTACAAAGAAGTTTTTATATGCAATAACTAACATGCAACAAAGGATCCATACACAAAAACCAACATGTAGCCAAAGGAACTCATTCGCAGCAGCAAGAGGTCATCCACAAAACCGACATGCATCTAAAGGGACCCATCTACAGAAAGTGTCTGTAACCAAAGGAGGTCACACACATACATAAAATCATGATTTTGAGGATTTTGCACAATGTGGACACTACACCTAAGCTTACATGTATTGATAGAAAAAGCAGTTATGTTAAAAAGAAGAAGACTCAACGTCGTCACCTGATTATGCATTACAACTCAAACAAAGAACTAATTGATTTAACTCATAACTTAATAATTGGTTGATTGACCGATTAGTTAGTTAAGTTATGTGATTGTATGAGAACATCTATTAAATATTTTTGTTGCATGCATGTAAGTTTTCGGGTTATTTGGTTAGGATATTTCACTTAATCCAACTAGAACTACTAGTAGGAATTTATCTCTTCACGCCTCTGTTGTAATGAAAATATATAAAAAGGAAAGATTAATGTTGTACAAGAAAGAAGATAGTAAGACAAAGATAGATCCATAGATGGACAGTTTGATGTGTTTTCCACTTGTAATCTTCATGTTGATGAAATAAGAATTTGAGTGAGGTTAAATTGTTGTAGACACATGCCTTAGGAGAGATTAGCACCCAAGGCAAGGCCCACTTACGGTTTGCTAACCCTCTCCTTTTTTGTTTTTTTTAATTCATTACATGATTAGAATTGTGGTAGTTTATTCCTTTACCTATATTTTGTTTTTACATGCTTTTCCATAGTCATAGTATTCACTTCAATCATAGTCTAGTTCATTTCTAGTTTTGTTATTTCTTAATTGTAGTGACAAAAATTTACCTTTACACTCCTAAAACATTTTTAATTGTGCATACAAAGACCGATAATATTGAAATTTTACATCTATAGGTCTCGATAATTAAATTATTGTAGATTGATGAACAACATATAAATTTTTGCAAGTTAATTTGTACCACCAGAGTGATTTGTGATAGTGGTGGACTCTTGGGTGGATGCATTGGATCCGGGTTCCCCGCTTCATTGTACCAATTTTAGATCTAGTTTTTGGGATGGGTGGTCTGTTTGGGGATCATTCCTCTATTTTGAAGCACTCATTCTTGCATGTTGCAGCCTCTAAACCTCTTTCTGCTACCAAATCCTCCCCCTCGGTTTCCTTTGGGGAGTCGGCATTAGAGTCAAAGTATTTTTTCGTCAATCTGGGTTTAAACTACCTCTTTAATGGCCTCTAGCCTAGTTTTCCACTTTTCCACTCATGGATTTATGTGAACTAACGGCCTCTTTTATCTAGTAAGGTTGAAATTTACCCCGTACAATGGGGTTTTTATTGTGGTTTTCGTTCTATTGTTGATATGGATTATATCCTCTCCAAGCTTTATGAACTACAAAATCATCATTTTTGATAAAACCATGGTTCCCAACATTCAATCCACTTATTGTTACTTTCAACGTCAAGCTGTCTTGATTCACTTATCTCATCGCCCACCGCAATTTTGGGGGAGGAGTGTTTGATTGATATAGGCAATGCTTTGGGTAATTTTTTATCCATTGACTCTAAATGAAACTCTACACTCACACTACCTATGCGCAAATCTTAGTAGATATGGATACCTCTCTCGATCTACCTAATTCTATTGATCTCGTAGTTTTAGATAGGTTTTGGTCTCACCTTTGATGTTTTGGCCTCGTGCATCTTACTTTAGAATGTCATCATATGAAACAAATGTTTATGGAAAAAATTTCTTGGTGGAAAGATTCTCATCCCATCTTGTTGTTTGTTGGGGATAAACCAAATTCCTCTTCCGTGGAGATTAATGAAGATCCTAATTTAGATGGAAACAATATCCAACTTCCTGTTATGACTCACATTTCCTTCTTACTATGGTGACTCGGGAAAGGTTAAAAATATGGTTACTCCCCCTTCGTAGGAGGATTCTAATTGCTCTAAAAACATTCTCTTGAAGGAGGAGTCAAAAGTTGGAAAATTGGAGTCTTATGTTCTTCGTCCTCCAACTCATTCAGATTAAAATTTGGATCCCAATAGGAGTGATGATTGGACAGTTGTTAAAAACAAAAAGAATGGAAATTCTCTCTCTAAAATGAGACTTTGATCCCATGTTCGGGATCCTCTAGGGTAATTTGGTTGTTACAACTAAGGGAATGTTGCCTTTTCTAGTTGTTGTTACAACCGCATATTTGATGCCTATCATTTTTCTCTTCTCATCTTTGTTCTTATTTGTGTCTTCGTGGCCTTTCTCCTTGTTTCTTGTGGGCTTCTTCTCTATTATGCTTCAATGTTTTAAAGTACCTTAAGTGCTTCTTGTATAAGGATGTGGGTCCTTCCAAAACCCCCACTTTTACCCTTTTCCAATATATATATATATATATATATATATATATAAAATAAAATTCTAATTTATAAATTTCCAAAAAAACATTTACTTGGTATGTAAAAATTCCTCAAAAGGGATTGGAAGGGTTCTCAACCCTTAGCCTATGGTTTTCATAAAAACATACTTATTGATTTACCTATGCATCTTTTCACTTATACTTTCCAAAAATATTAGATTTAAGGTAGAATAAAAATATATAGATTATAACTATGCTAAAAAAAAAAAATAATTTTATTTGTTTATTTTCCAAGGTGTGGTGATCTGTCCAATACAAAAATTTGAAACTCCCGCAAACTTGGAATATGTCTCCAAATTTGAAAACATCTTGTTTAATTTTTGTATTCTCGCTAAGGTTAGAAAAATAATAATAATAATAATTCTTGCAAATGTTATTACATGAACTTGGATTTAGGTGGGTTTGTTGCAAAGCCTTCGAACACACCAAATAGGATTTGAAATATTTTAAATTTTGAGAGATGTGATATGAAATATATAGTTTATCTAATCCAAAATAGCAGCAATTACATTAAATAATAGAATAATGCAATAAGCGACAATGTTGCAGAGAACAAAATATAATAAAAACACTCTTATTATTATTCAATATCATGGAGCTTGTAGCAATTACATGGTGACATAGCTTACAATATAAAGGATATTGATCTCCTTAATACAAGGATTCAACTCCAATCTTTAATCCCACAATATCCTCTCTTATCTCTCCTAGAATCACTCCCAAACCCATAAATCTCTCACACAACTCTCAAATAGCTACGTGAGTTGTTTATTCAACAAACTCACAACTAATACAATATTTTATATTATTAATAATGAATTTTTTTATGACTCATATTAATAATATTACAATCTTTATTTTTCACACACAAATATGATATTAATATAAAAATATTAATATCTTACTAACACACTAACTTACTAATGTAATATATGAATATTACATTTAACTATTACAAACAATGATGTGAGCACTAATCCAAAGATTATTCCTAACATTCCCCCTTAGTGTGAACATGGATGAGTTATGTCTAGTACCTACTCATGATACGATGGTTTTCAAAGAGTACCATCAACTCCAACAAGTTTTCTAGTGGAACCATTAACCACTATGTATGTGATTTTCTAAGAGATTCACAAACTCTCAAATTGGTTTTCTAGTGGACCACCAACCACTCCATAGCAGCGTACATGTTTCCCCACCCCCATCTTTACATTCAAGGGAAAATATAAGAAATATCGCTCATGCAGGAGCTCACTTATTACAAGAGCAAACATGAATAAATCATTTGTTCTTATTACATCACACAATGAAAATTAAACACAACAAAAATAAATGCCACAAATTCATTGTGTGGCCCCGTTGCCTTGGGCTTGCGAGAGGTCACTGATTAACCTCCTTCCTCTGTTTCCTCCTTCCTCCATCATTTGTTGCTTTAGTTACTCAGAAAATTTGATCATGAAGCTCAAAAATACCCCACATAAAGCGAATGTTGCGTACAAGTGAAAATGCGTCCAATTAAAAAATTACATAAATGTATTATGCACCACTTTTTTTTTTTTTTAGATCCCTATTTTTATTTCCGCATTTCTCTTAAACTAGAAACTAGGTTCTATAAAATTTTAGCACACATTTTTCAGCTATTAACTAAACAAACCCAATAAATTTCGTAATATTTTGAATCTGGGTTTTTAGATACAATCAATCTATCAAACATTTGTTTTAAAAACAACAAAAAAATTCACTCAACTTACACAGACATTTACGCATAGATATAGGACGAATCTGAAGCTAATGTAAACTGCAATATTGTGTGTCTTGTTCTTATCTTTCCAAAAAAATGAGACATCAATCGATGTCATATGAGTAAACTATGTTCTTTTTACTGTGATGTGTTTGCTAGAAATTTCACATGGGATTCCTTCAACCATCTTCTTCTTCTTCTACACTTGCAGAAGGAAACCTGCTCTGATACTAGATGATATGAAATTTATAGTTTATCTAATCCAAAATAACAGCAATTACATTAAATAATAGAATAATGCAATAAGAGACAATGTTGCAGAGAACAAAATATAACAAAAACACTCTTATTATTATTCAATATCATGGAGCTTGTAGCAATTACATGGTGAGAGAGCTTACAATATAAAGGATATTGATCTCCTTAATACAAGGATTCAAATCCAATCTTTAATCCCACAATATCCTCTCTTATCTCTCCTAGAATCACTCCCAAACCCATAAATCTCTCACACAACTCTCAAATAGCTACGTGAATTGTTTATTCAACAAACTCACAACTAATACAATATTCTATATTATTAATAATGAGTTGTTTTATGACTCATATTAATAATATTACAATCTTTATTTTTCACACACAAATATGATATTAATATAAAAATATTAATATCTTACTAACCCACTAACTTACTAATGTAATATATGAATATTACATTTAACTATTACAAAAATGAGGTGACCACTAATCCAAAGATTATTCCTAATAAGATGGAGATGTGAATGTGAAAATTAAATAGAAGGGGTCCCATTTATATAGTATGTGGGTTATAACCACCCACCAACCAATCAACGGTAAGTATTTAATTAATAAAACTTAAATAATTTTTAAGTAACCTTACTCTTGTTCCATGTTAAGGTCTGAGTTTAAATTAAATAATATAAAGTTAGATTTTGCATTGTGAAATAAATAACATAAGACAAATAACACACTTTGCACATTTGACACATGTTTACGTGGAAAACCTCGTAAGAGATAAAAAACCACAATAAAACATAGATTTCCATTTACCGAGAAACATTACAATTACAAAGTCCAAGAAACCTTATTCACCTCATTCCTCTCCACATTCCATTTCTATAATTTTAATTGATTTTTACCAAGCCCCAGCATCCCTATTTAAGAGGATTTACCGAGTGTGACTTCTCGTGAAGCACCCCTCCACTTATTAATTGATTTTAATAATAAATTTAAATCATAAGAAATAATTTATATTAAATAAATAAAAATATATCATTTTTTATTTTTTATTTATAAACTAACTCTTATAACCTTATGTTATAAGAATAATTAAGAGGGGATTAAACCCTTCTTAATATTATTGTTCTAACAATGTGGCCCCATACCTAGGTACATTAGAGAACTACACATGATTGGCATTGTAGATCTAGAAACCGATGAACAATCCAACTTGATTATCGGAAAAATACCCATGTTCATCACAAGTTATCAACAAATGATCTATGAACACCCACATCCATATAAAATGGTAAGAACCAAGTTTTAAAATATAATGTGCATCCCAACCCTACTCGTTATCCCTTAATGTTCATCCTCCTAAGAAGGATACGAAGAGGATCCAGAGGTAGGGAAATAATCCTCCATTAACTCAAACTTCAGTATCAAAAATTGATATTGTTTCCTAAAAACCACCGCACAAATTATCAATATCCTAAAAAAGGATTCACCTCCATACTTCCTTTCAACCCAAAGGTACCTTCCATGTACCACTTCTACTTACTTGTGAATAGCCAAGAACAACCCTCTCGTAGCTATGTTTGTCAATGTGAACATGGTTAAAATCAGTGATATCCATGTTCCTCTATCCATTCTATCCTATGATCTCCTCCTGAAAATAATTTGTGGATCATGTATTACAATGGCCAAATTTGTTGTAGAAAGGGGCGGGAGCTAGTGTGGTATTTATTTATGATAGAAAGAGATTTTACATTTCAATTTTATAGTAGACTTTGAATGCACTAATAACATGAATAAGTATGAGATTTATTGATTTGCCTCATCTTAGATTGCAGATCGGGTATTTAGAGATTACAAATCCTTGGCAACTCTCATCTTAACACCAACCATATGTCAGAGGTCTACAAGACCAAAGCCAAACATTTGGAACTATACAAAAATGTGACTCGGGCATTGATTAAGGATTTTGATTTCATATCTATTGAATTCATCCCTAGGATTCAATGCCATCTAATAATTCCCATTGCTACTACTTCTACACAATATTGTCCTTTCAACAGGATTCCTAAAGCTAATTATATTGTCTCCTTAAGGTGTGGCCCTCTCATCAAGAAGGAACTCCAATCCAAAATAGATGTAGTCAAACTAGATGAACTTGGATTGTTAAATCTAGACATATTAGAGAAAGATGAAGTCATTCTATAATGATTGCATGCTTACAAACACCTTCCTACCTTACATAATAAGAAATGGTTTTCCATTGCTCAAAGATCCTTCATCCACCCTACAAAGTCAATATTATCATTTGTATTATAAAATTGATAAATATGATTTATCGATTAAATACCTTGACACTTTCAAAACCAAAGAGGAATTTTTGGACCTTCTCATAGTGTCTCTTGAGTTTGAAGAAGGAAATGCTTCCCTCATCGAAGATACTATTGATATAAACATAGGAATGGAGGAAGAACCAAATATCTTAAAACTTGGTTTTTCACTCTCACCACAATAATTCAAAGACCACAAAGCCTTTCCCACTGATTTATCAAAGGTTTTTCTTTCTCTTATTCTAACATGACCCATATTCATATAGATGTTGTCATCCACAACATAGTTATAAAACATGAAGACAAGCCGGTCAAACAGAAGTTACGACCAATGAAACCCAAGATAACACTAATGGTGAAAGAGGAAGTCATCAAACTCCTCAAATTTGGTTTCATTAAACCAAGAGATTATATATATATATATATATATATATATATATATATATATATATAGTTGTCTTGCATCATGCTAGTTTTGAAAAACAATGTAAATATTTACATTTATATTAACTTTTTCAATATTAACAAAGTGTGTCCTAAAAATGGCTTCCCGTTTCCCTCTATCGATGTGATTGTCAATGAATCCACTAGGTATAAACTCTTTTTCTTATGGATGGGTTCTCCAGCTTATAATCAAACTCACATTTCAAAGGAATATTAAAACAAAACTTTATGCACCACCCTACGAGGAAAATTCTATTATATTGTCATGCCCTTTGTCTTAATAATGTAGGGAAACCTACAAATGAGAAATGACCCACGTATTTTATTACTTAATTCATAAGATTGTTGATTATTACATTGATTATCTCCTCATTAAATATAGAAAGAGATAAGACCATGTAGGAGTTCTTAGAATCATTCTCACACATCTCATTGTGTATGGTGTTACCTTAAACCCCGATAAGTGTGTGTTCGGAGTAATATGTGGAAAGCTCATAGGATACGTCATATCGCAAAAAGGTAAAGATGTTGATCCTACTAAGATACATGTTATCCTAGAATTTTTACCTTTGAAAATTGAGTTAGGGATCCAATATTTCCTTGGGAAATTATGATCCATATGGAGGTTCATTCCATACCTCGCCTATGTGGTTAACCCAATCAACAATTTGTTAAAAACACAATGCCATAAAATGGAACCAAGAATGTCGGAAGGCTTAGAATATTTTTAATGCTTCCTATTATCCCCTCCCACTTTCATGGATCCTCGAGATAACACACCACTTATTATCTAATTATTTGTAATTGATGTTTCATCATCCTACATGATTACTCGGGAAGATGACGACGGAAAAGAACGATCCATTTATTTCATCAATCATGTCATATTGGACTATGAAACATGTTATTCTCAAGATAAAAATAATGTCTTTCCATAGGATTTGCCACTAAATTCCTAAGGCATTACATGATAAATCAAGAGACTAGGGTAACTTTCAAATCTTAGGACTCGCATACTTTTTTAACACAACCATCCCTATCTAAGAAAGTTATTCATTTGTTCACACTCCTTGGTGAGTATGATTTGACCTATGTTAATCAAAAATCAATCAAGGGAAAAATCATCATTGATTGGGTGGCATAAAACCCCTCGGACTCGTGGATATCTAGTAGACATTGAATTCATTGATGAGATAGTCTGCTACTTAGATAATCCTAATGTTGCTTTATCTCCCTGGTATGCGAGATATTATCACTTATCGCATTCAAGTGCACTTATCTAGAGGATTTTAATTCCTAATAGATGTGATTCTCTCTGTTTCATGGACATAAAGTACATAATTTTAGATACATTCTTATATAGGAGATCCTTTGATTGCATTATCTTTCATTGATCAATGAAGAAGAGTTTAAGCACATTTTATTCCAATGTCATGATGGGATATACGACAGCACTTTAGTGGCCATGCAATGGCTTGAAAAAATCATAGGATGGATTATTTTTATCCCACCCATGAAAATGACGTTATTGACTATGTTTGAAAGTGTCCTAAATGTCTAGAGTTTGTACATGTTATACGCATTCTCAAACATGAACTTTGGCCTATTGTTATGCCATGGCCCTTTTCTACTTGGGGTCTTGATTCAATTGGTAAACCGGACCCTACTTATATATATGGACACAATTTCATCATTACCATGACAGAATACTTTAAAAATTTGCATAGGTTATGCCTCTCACCATTGTATCTAGTTTAATCATAGGAAAATTTGTCCTAAACCATATTATTTATAGGTTTGGAGTCCCACAAGTTATATTTTTTTAAAACGAGAGCTCCTTCAAGAACCCAAAGATTCAATAACTATGCAATAATTTTTCAATTTCACACCATACCACATCTCTCTATTACCCTCAATCTAATGGATAGGCCAAAGCAAAAACAAGACATCAAGGCTATTTTGATTAAGATGATTAAGAGAAATAAGAGGGATTGGAATTTACAGCTTATATCTTGCATTATGGGATTATCTAACTAACATACATGATCCACAGTGTTAGCCCATATTCATTTGTTTTTTAGGAAAGGTTTTCTTCCATTGGAGGTTTAGCTTCATATCTTATGAATATCGCTCTAAGAGATTCTAGATGAGGACTCGTATAGTGAATCATGCCTAGTTATTTTAGAAATTTAAGATGAGAATTGTCTCAATATTTCATAACATCAATTAGTATGGGCCACCATATGGCTTGAAGGTATACTAAGAGAATTCACACACACCATATTTATGTCGGTCACCTTGTGTTTCGTTAAGACATGATGTATAGACAAGAATATTGGAAAGGGACACAAGTTTTGACTGAATTGATTGGGGCTTTTTGACATCATTGAGGATTTCAATAATGGGGCCTTTCACTTTGTACACTTGAAGGTGAGGATTTTAATGATTCATTTAACTCTCTTCACCTCAAGTGGTATTATGTCTAGTATCTTGTTTTTCATTTCCTTTGTACTTTCACCTACATTATGTGTTGTCTCATCTCACTATGTTAATGTATGAAAAATATTTTTAAAAGAGAGATTTTTTTTTTTCTCTATGTGATGATCCTTTGTCCCTTCATCGATTACTCATTTCACCTCTCGTACTCAAGTACCATTTCTATTTATTAATATTTGCACTACAACTTCGGTTCTTGGTTGGATATTGTCATGATTCCCTTATCCCTAAGAAAACATTAGATTAAGTGTAGGGACTTTGATTTATATAGGTCTATAGAAGCTTGTTTGTGGCACATTCCCTTACTTCTATATCTTTTAGTATAAACTTACATGTCTTATCCCTTGAAATCTCTCTCACTTTCCCGAGTCTTTGGTGTTGAGATCTTGTATCTTAGTAGTTACCCAGGGTCAGGGTGTGAGAGAGAGGTTTTTCTTCACTTTCAAAAAGTAAAAAAGGAAAAAAATAATCTTATTAATGTATTCACCATGTTACTCACCCTTCTTGGTATTTGGTAATGATCCCGCATATTTTCTTATTCGTATGAGGCCGATTTGAGATTAATACCCTTACTCACCCATGTTTAATCATTTGTGATGATCCCATACACCTTCCAGGTCACATGAGTTTAGATATGAGGAGTCATATTCAAAAATAAATAAATAAAATTGAAGTAATAAGAGCTTACAAATCCCATATAAATGTAATGGTTTACAATAAAAACTAAGAGATAACCCCATTTCCCATTGTTTCATGATTGGCTTCCGAAAGGTTTAAAACTAGACATCTATATCAACTCATCATCTTTTCTCCCTAAGGTTTTATCTAATCTTAATCATGATCACTAATCATTCGGTTGCTCATATTTGTGTTGTTCACCAACATTGTTACCCTTTCCCTTTTCCATGTTTTTTGTTATTGCATTCCATTTTATCCATCTCGCCACTTTGTTCCTTCATTTCATAAGATTCATTTGTAAAGTCACATATATTTATCTCTCCTGCAAAATAACTAGTCAGCGTAATATTTAAATTTGTGCTCCATCTATTACATCATCATACATATAAGTCTTAAAAATTACAATGTCATTCATCCATTTTATTACTCGCTACATTGCATATATTCATTACCAAAAATAATTTAAAAACATACATAATCAAATGAGTATCATAGCATCTTGTAAACAAAAGTCTATTATATATGTAAGCCAATCAAAAATTTGTAAAATATTTCATTTCATCCACACTCAAAGGGTAAGTGTGGGCTCAAAAATAAAAACATACAATAATGGGGCATCCAAGTGCCTCCATGTATAATATGCACCATATCATCTAATACAAATAGGGTTGATGATGTGACCCTCCAGCTAAGTGATTTGGAGGACACTTGGTCCTCCATCTCTATGAGCTTACCATATAATGGTAAGTGGTCCTCGATCAACTCCTATGTTGTGACCCTCTCACATGTGGTGATGGTGTCACCTATGTTTGTTTCCTATTTCTTCAATAGGTTTTGTGTCTTCCCGAACATGTAAGCATCACCTCTCTAAGCATATAGATCTCGATCTCTAGTGTTGAATTCCTATCCCTCTTAGAATCCAAGATTTTTTCCCTATATTATCCCACTCCAAAGAAGTTATTGGGTTACCCAAAGTGCTTTAAGGAATTTTATAGCCACCTACAACTCACAAAGATTCTTCCCTAAGACTAGGGAAAACATATTGACCAAAGTTTCTCATATAATTTTTCACCACTCATCACTAATCTATGCACGCACACGCGAGCGCACACACACACACACACACACACACACACACACACACACAAAGGCATAGAGTCCAAAAAATTTCTCCAAAAATGATTCAAGTGGCCACTAGATGTAAAAATGTCACTAACATTGTCATAACAAGTAATATTATAAATAAGACTATGTGTGTGGATATAAAACAAATCAAAATGTGTTACTTGGGGCTCCTTCATACCACTTTGGGTCCAAACTAGTGTTGTAAGGCTCATATTCATCATCATCCTCCTCCTCCTTCTCTTTGAGAGGTCCCTAATCCTCTCTAGCCTCTTTGCTCCCTACATTAGTTCCTCTCTTTCTATCTCCACCCTCACCATGGCCAATAAGGTGTATCACCTGCATGGGTGTTGGTCCCCGTCCATGTCCTAATACTAATGGATGTTGCCTAAGTGGTTATGGTTTTCTTAGTGGTGGTGGTGGTGCACCTCTCCCTCATTCTCATCTCATGTGGGTTGGTGTTGCTCTACCTACATTTACAACGATGGGGACATCAACTATCAATGAAGACTACTCTAATCTCCTCAATCATGCATCTCTTGGCACTTGTGCACCACGATACACCAATGGTATATCCGGAAGTGCAATAGCCATTGGCTTCCCAAACTACTAAGGTACCCTTATGACTGGGTGTACCTCCAAATATTCTAATTTTTCCTTATCCTTCCCCACAAGGGAGAAATCCATCAATGAAGCACCCTCCTTGTCAAGAATGTCATATCTCCAAGTATGGATCAATGATCATATTTACATCAGCCAATGCCACTATTACTCTCGTAATATCTCTAAAAGGTTCCATGTTCCCAATGATGTGTTTTAATCTCTCCCACTAGACCCACTAAAATTTTCATGGAATACAATCATAATCTCTTATACATCCATATCATGACTAGTGTGGGATATCTCAAACCTTAACCACTTAATATGACTACCATGTATAAATCCCTATAGGTGTGGGACAACATATCTTTTTCCTATTTGAACCTACACCCATGCTCCTTAATCTCTCCAACAATGGGATCCCAGATGTACATAAGTGTCCATGTGCCCTTGTCCTCAACAACTCAGGAGAACAAGGTGCCTATGATCACTTTGTGAAAATCTAGAATTTGAGCATTCCAAACTTCAACTAGATTCACCCCATGCTTGGTGCCACCTACTGCACCCAAGCATGACCAAAAAAATTTTCCCACTCTAAAGTCTAGGTTGGATATATGCTATTTGTCACCGAAACCTCTCTTCCAATGACCAGGAGGCCTATAATCCTATACACATCATATAGAGTGATATTCCAATCTCCTTCCACTAAAGGAAACTAGAAATTATTCCGCTCTGGATCCAATTTTTGGAAGCACAATGGAATGAGAGGGGCGGTGAATCATTCCTTCAAAAACCTTTTCTTAATTCTTTTTAGTTGCATATACCATTCAAACCATCAAATTAACATTCATTAAACACCAAATATGATGTGGGAAACCCTTAAGGGGAAGAAAACCCACTTAAAATTTTGAGGAGGAAACAACCCCATAAGGTGATCAAGCACCAACTAAACCACCTGATGATGAATACCATTAAAGATATGTTACGGCTACAACCGATATTGATCACAACTTCAACTCTACACTCTCTTCTAATTCGCTTAGTATTGCTTCTTCATGGACTGATTAGATAAATTAACATTTTTCACTACCTCTCAACACTCCTCAACACTTCATAATCTCTCTCATATTTCTTGATTCCCTCAAACCTCTATCACACTCTCTCTAGGCTTACACTTTTGGCTCTCTCACAACTAGTTCAAAAATGAACATGACACTCACTTAAATACAAGACTCTTCTTCTAAAACATGATAAGTTGGCCATGACCACTAAATTCGGTCATAAAAACATAAAATTACATCTACACACTCATATAAAATCATAACATAGACCCATATAGGTTGGTAATGCACCAAGACACTCAAACTTGCATAACTAGGCCAAGAAGACCAAATCCTTCTCCACCGAGCACACCATGAACTCCAAGGGATAACTCCATAAATTTAAAGGCTCCAAAAGTTTCACACAACTAAAAAAAAATCCTCTCAAAATCCTCCATTATCTCAAAAACCTATACATCATCCAATTTCTCCAAGTCACGGCCAAGTAGAATTGTTTCTTACTCAAACAGGCACTTTCAAAGAGACTAGTCTTCAAAGATGAAGACCAAACACTCGCCAAAACCTCAAACATGGAATGTAACCATGAATTGGAAATCCATTGACCTTAAAAATACTTCTAATCATGTTATACATAATGACTCAACCTATAAATCCAATATAAAAACTTATCCTCTCAAGTAGCATAAAACTCACTGAAATCAATTTTAGAAGTAGAATCTTATTTCACCCTTTCTGACACTTTCAAGATCTCTAAATGCATAGAATAGGATAAAATTTCATCCATATTCACTCTCCAATGTATATCCATTATTAACTAGCTTCAATATATTGGTCTCTCAGACCAATTTCTCCAAGGAACCATCATTGTCCTAAACCAATCAAACTAGGTCAACTTGTGACCTCAACCTTGCCACAAAAACTGATATGAAAATCTCAACCAAATCATCCAACACATCATATATGATTTTTAACATACCTCCAAGGTCATGAACCATCTTCACCTAGTCCACAAGTTCTAAATCATTTCCATTCTCCAAATGACCTACCTTCTAGCCCTAAAAAAGTCTTCCCTTTTAGACATGTGCAGAGCATCAAATGACTTCACCAAGATCTGAAAACACTCCAAACATCTATCATAGCTCCCAAAACTCATAACACCAATTTATACATTGGATTAAATGGAAAACATGAGAGTAAACTAAACTTTCTTGAAACTAGAATATTTGAGTGGGCTCCACCTATAGTCATGACACCAAACCACCACCATCTGAAAGCTAAAATATTTCTCTCCATCCTAAAATCATCACATTTGATGATTCAATTAATTTTATTCTCATACCATTAATATTTCTTTCATCACTAGTAAACTAGGGTTTATGGAGGGTTTATGACTACCTTACCTTCTTAACAATTGTTCATAAATATTAAGGCCTCATTTGATCTCATTCCAACTCGATATTTTCTTAAATCCATGTGTTAACATCCTTGAAAGGATCACATACTCATGAAAACCTTACACATGCCAACCAAGATGATTTCTCTCACTTCGAGCTAGAAAATGCACCCTCTTGAGCTCGATATAGCCAAAACCTCATAACTTGTAAAATCTTCTTCATACTTGACCTAAATTTTTTCCCACAACACCAAGAAAACCTCTGCTAACTTTTCTAATGCTCACATTCTCATAAATAGCTCTGCATCTTCTCCAACACTAGGAATTTCCCAACTATTTCATAAGAATAAGTCATGTTTGGACCAAAAAAGTAGATGAACCTCATACCTTAGCTTGAAACCACTTTAAAAGGACATAACACCCTTGAGAAAATAGATTTCACGCCTCTTCATGCCCTCATGGGCTCACATATCTTTGTAACTCACTTTCATGATCTATTAGGCCTCCAATCACCTAGACTAGGTCTAGATGATCACCTACAAACCATGCTCAAACATGTACTTGCACTCTGAGACACATATGAGTGTCTCAAAAACTCTCCTCATGATTTCCATACCTCTATCATGCCTATCTAGTTGCCACATACTTTCATTCCATCACCTAGGTTGACTAGACCTCATTATTAGGCCTACTAGACCAAGTAACTTACACTATTGTCACTCATGTAAACTTGTGCTAACCATGTTGATTTTACCACATCATTACATACTTGCTCACACACCTAAGACATCATCATGACACCCTATAACATCCTCCTTTTTCATTAATGGACCATTTACATCAAATAAAACACTCAAGAACTCACATGCCAACACCCATATGTAAGGATGTCATATAAAATATTGCTTACATGATCTACTAATGGAGTCTTAGCTAATCTCAATAGCCATGAGTTAGCCAACAACATTGTCTCATGTGGATTCAAATGTCCTATCGTGGATTATAACTAATCGATCTCTCTAGCTCTGCTCCATCTAACATAATGGATCTGTAAAATACCCAAAATAACAACAAATGGATATTTGAAAACAACTAAAATGGAAAAAAACTAAATTCCAAGAAAAACTAACATTCTAACAAGTTTTTTATGCAACCACCACTTCATGTAGATAGTGGTTATGTATTTTCCACATGTGGTTATAAAATTGTCGTGGTGGTTTTGTGTCTAACATTGAGAGCATGTAACCTCTACATCAGTTCCAACAATGCCATAGTGTTTGCGCTTTTACCACTATTAGACACATAACCACCTACATGCGGTTACACCCACACCATGGTAGTTATATATCCTTTGTCTCGCATGGACCAATGGTTCCATCTTGTGAGTGGCGGTTTCATCTACCATGGGAAAAAATAAACTTTAAAAACTACCAAAAACCCTACAAAATCCAAAAAGTTACACATTCCTAACCTACACATCCTAACCAACATTTTGTAAACACTCATTTTGGTAATTCATGTCTTACAAAAATGCAAATTGTAAAACATGTTTGCACTAGCCTATATTTTTCCAACTTATCCAATTATTCTATCCCTAGCTATATCTCATTCATTCTTTCTTAGACACGGCTTATTTGTTCACATAATGTCATCAATCCATAAAATCAAGATATACCCTCGCATATTACAATCCTATTTTTTAAATCCCTCACACATGCATCCCGAACTAAAGCACCTAGAAAGGGCCATAACATCCCTTCATTATGGACCTTCCTATCCAATTTGGTTCCTTTCCCTCTAACATCTCTTTTTCTTATTTCAATCTCTTTAGTACCTTCCTAGTCGATTTATTCGATATTTTTGTATTCATAATACATATATAAGTAAATTATTTATCTCCCATTAAGGGGGAAATTGATTCTAATTGGCACATAAGATCCCAATGAGAAAACGTTAAGAGAAAGCATAAGCAAAGTTATCCCAAGACTCCTTGAGCTTCACGTGCTCGCATACTCATTTTAGGGCATTCATCCACTTATATTTATAAGTAAAAAGGTAATATATAAAGATCAAGTCAAGCTTGGGAAAGTATCAAGTATAATTCTATTATTACAATATCATGGTTATTACATTCTAGATATCACATGCTAGGTGAGAACGATGTGTGGTTTGAGCCCTCTTAGAAGTAATGAAAACATTAGTGGTACACATGGGTTCCCATAACCCACCTAACATTTATTTTGTAGGAATCCATGGCTATCTAGGGTTTTGAAGGTTCAATAAGCTAAGAAATGAGCATCACTCAGCTTTTAGAGAGATCCAAGTTGCACACATAAAAGATGAAGGAGAAATACACGCACCCAAAAATTATTAGAAGTAAAGAGTAGAAAAGGACATGAGTGTATGGAAAGGGCCATATTGAGGGTGTGCTTTATCTTGTCTCATCCACTTTGGTCCAAGAATTCGTTTAGGACATATTTTCGAGTAAGTGCAAGGATATATTAGATCATTTTCAACCTGTTTCAATCATCAAACCAACATATATCATCACATGAAGAAGGATATCAAATAAATCACTTTTTATCCCCTATTTTTAGTACTTCGTTGAATTTATCTATCATTATCTATATTTTTCATGTATTATCCTGATGTTGCTACCATTGGCTTTAGAAACTAGTTTATTAGGATAATATTCAATCGCATTACCCCTAGAGAGATATTAACCATTTAGGTTAAATCATTTAGTGAACCCAAAATTTTATATTGTGTAACGAATCTATCTTCTTCTAGGGTTTCTAGCAATTCTTCATCATGGTTGAGGCTCCTCCTGAGGCATTTACTACTAAACATTCCAATTATCTAAATGCATATATCGTTGCCAACTCTCATAATCTAGATCTTTTCTTATATTTCATTTGTGAGGAATCACAACATATCCACACTTCTACTCGATGTCACGACCACATTGCCCACATATTCCATTCTCACTTCCTCTCCTCCCACATCCACAGGAGAATCTAGTTTAATGTCTCCATTCCTATGTGTACCACTCATTTTTATTCTCCTCTTATCTCTCACATTCAACCTAATTCTTCTTCTAGCACCCATTACTTATAATCCTTGGTGTGTTATCTACAATCCCAAGTTCTTCAATTACAACAGGGTGTCACTACATCCTCTTCTTCTAGATAATCCTCACTTCTTCTACATAGTCCTCTTATACCCAAAGTTGCATCGTATCCCCTTCCTCCCGCTTTTTTTTAACCTAAAATTATACTTTTCAATGGTGAAGAATATCCACAAGACCATCTTAGATCATTCCATGTTGCTCGCTTATATTATTCTTTCGATGATACATTATTAACATTTTTTTTTCCTACAACTTTACAAGATTATGCATTACAATGGTTGTATGATTTGTTTGTTCATTTTGTAAGTTCTTTTAATCCATTAGAAAATCTATTTTTATCTCATTTTTCTATTCCCATTTGTAATCAAATATCTTATGCATAAATGGATAAAATGAAACAAGGACCTAATGAGAACCTTAGTGACTATGTTCTGCATTATAATACCAATCTTAACAAAATAAACAATGTCGTAGCTGATTATGAATTGTAAGACCTATTTTTGCATATCCTTTTGCCTCATATCCAAGAGTTATTCATAGTTGATACCTTTTGTTCCTTTGATCACTTGTGTTATATATCCTTAAAGACCCTGAAGGCAAGATAATTTCCATGGGAAAACTTAAATATAGTGATCAAGCCTCTAATCAATCTCATGCTAAATTCCAAAGCAATTCTACTTTCAAGATTAAACTTGTTGAACCAAGAGTTGAGGCCAAGGCCACTGTTAATGCAATGTCCTAACCAATGCAGCTCCAACTTCAAGATCCTCGACAAAATTTTACTAAATTACGCTTATACCACCTTAGGTGTTGTTGCAACAACTCCTTACTAGTAATCTTATCTCTCTTCCTCCACCACTCGAGTTAGATTCTAGTTGTCCTCAAGGAGAGAACTTCAATGAAAACTCATATTGTGACTATCACCAATGAAATGGACGCTCTACAAATATATGCTAATAAATTAAACATATAATCCAATATATAATTGATTATGGTGGAATTGAGTGAGATGAGCATGTTACGTCTAAACCTACCAATGATAATGTTAAGCTTAAAATATTTAATGACCCGCTTCCCCAACATGACAAATTTGCACCTAAGGCTACTATTAACAATGCTTATAACGCAATTCTTCCTCCTCAATCTACCAATTCCCCTTTATATTTTTTTGGTGCTAATGTTACTTCTCCACTTTTCATTACCTTTATTAACATGAACTTCCATGCTTCTTTCAAAACTTCAAGGCTTCACACTAATACATCTATTGATAATGACATTGTCAATAATGTAATGATCAATCTTAATTTCAAGCATAACATGTGTTCACTTCCTCTTCTACATTTTATTGGCTTCCCATTATCCCAAATAAATCATAAGTTTCCTACCTCCTATGGGTGTATAAATCTTTGCATCACATTTGGGCCTCTCCTATCTACTTACCTTTTATTATCGCATCATAAGTCCGTAATTATGACATGCTTTCAGGTCTTCCTTGGCTCAAGGCTATTATGGTTGTCTCGTCCATTATACACCAATGTATCAAGTTATACCATAAGAATCAGGTCATTACTATGTAAGGTATAACACCTAGAACACCTTTACTTATTTCTCTTAAAGCTTTGGCATTACCTACCACTAATGCACCCCCATTATAGTTAGCATTGTTCTAGTACAACCACATTTGTAGTCACTTCCATAGAAAACCATGATGATCATATGATGATTTTCCACACACTTGTAGTGTTATTTTTATCCTTTCATCATCAGTTACTGGCCCATGTATGTATCATGGACTATCAATTCATATCACTCACTCACGGTGCATTTCTAGGTCTTATATCCGTTCACATAGGACTAGGTCATCACACGGTGTTCATGGTACACACCACACCTCTACATCTTCTTATAGGTCTATTTCACCTTCTCCATGGCACAACTCCTTAAGATGTAACCTTCCTACACACACTATCCCACACATGGTCTCACATGACACTAATATCTTCACCATGATCAAATGCTTCCTTCATTCACAATGGTAGATAGTGGGCCTTCACTCAATATACTCATTGGATAGATCATATGATACTTACACAATGGGGGTTCATCCAACTCCCCCACCCCTTGTTTCCCAATGATGCACTTTGTTTATAGGTCCAATTTGACTATCATGGGAGTAGCTACACACCCAAACCTCACTTTACCCACACACGCTGGAGGTAACCTTTCTTTCCCTCTCTAGTTACCTAGTATCTATTCATCAAAAGCCCTAAAATTATAAATATTTCCACCTTGTAGGAATTCTTGGATCACCCTTCCTTATATTCAGAGAATAGGTTTTCATCTATGGCCTTGAGGCGGCTAAAAATACAAAAATATTTGAATATTACTAAAATCCAAAACATTCAAATATATATCAAAATCCAAAAACAATTGCATCACTCTTGCTTAGTTGTTTATATTACATGCTTATATTATTCATGTTGCACATTACTTCTCATGTTAGCTTGATATATAGTATGATATATCCTTTTTCTATGCACATGTGCATTTGCATGGTACATTTAGTAAAATGCATGCTACACACATATTGTCACATGATGTAGGGTGTTTGACACTGCTCTTTACCAGTTCTTCCATATCTACTAGGGGTATCCATTTTTACATTTTCTCATAAGCAAGTGATATTTTTCAAACATTTACTTCTCTACTTTTATTTACCTCATTCATCGTGCATACATCATGTCATACTATTTATTATTCTAACATGATAATGGATGCTTCATGTGTAGTATTAGTTTTGCATATCACTTCCAAACTAAGCTCATATTCATCCTATTTCTTGTTTATTACTTTACATAATTCCTTTGTGTTTTCATGTGTTTGTAGAAAATTCTCTATATTACTTGTTTGATTAATTGTTGGCCTTGATTGCCTTGAATGTCTTGCAAAATATTTATTGGTATCCCATGTATGCGTATATTGTTTTCCATGACTGATCTCCTTGTGTGTCCTAGTATGTTTTTATTTATATTGTTTTCCTATTACTTTTTACTAATAATTTACTATTTTTATATTGTATGTGTCATGGTATACACCATGCGCACTCCCCTTTTCTTGTCCAAGAATCCTACAACACACGTCCACATCACCTATAGGTCTTATTGTTTGGATTGCACTCACATTTCTTCATCTCACGCACCCTAAACAAGGGGGACACCATCGGGTGATATTTCATCCTCATAGTAGCTCATAATCTAGAAACATAATAATGGGTACAAAATTTGTGAGATCGAAAATGGCTCAAAAATAGAATTAGGTCACGAAACATAAAGGGATGAAAACGTACATAAGGACCATAGCATATGGATGTTATGTCCCATTCCATATGCTTCCATTCTGGGGGAAGATTCAATAAATTTCTCAATTGGAAAAATTTCTTAGGGACATATACAGGCTTTCACTTAGTTTCAATGACAGAATGCATGGTATAATTTAGGTTATGGTGTCACCAAGGGTACGTGTAAGCTAGCATTACCCTAATACATTATGTCATCATTTGTAAATCAAGTGGGTTTGTGTTCATCTAAAATGGCACTTATATGTGGGTCTTGGGAAGTTTCACGGTGACTATTATCCTCGTAGGATTGAATTCCCATTGCTTATATTTTTTGGAGGGATGTGGAGAAACTAGAACACTCCCCATATAATTCTCTTCACCATGCACGGGTATATTTTCACTTCAAATGAAATTATTTCTATTCTCCTAGGCACTTTCCATTTGGGTACTGATCACCCCCAATTCCTTCCAATTGGATCAAACACAAGGTTAAATAAATATCCATGGAAATGGTAGCATGAGCACTCTCTCCCCTCTCTCATAAAACAATCAGTATACTCTCTCTTTGATTTTATTTTCTACTTTACATATTGTTATTTTCACATTGAATTCAAATTTTTCAAGTTCAATTTCATATACTATGGAAATTGAATACACTCTTTTCTATGTAGGTACTCATCCTAGAAAAACAAACACAACTAGAGCAAAGACACAATCCTAGCACAAACACATGGTGCTCTAGGTGAAGGAAAAGTGTGTCTACACACTCAAGTGACTTTTCCTTTAAGCATGTAATTTTTAATTCCATAATTAAAGGGGTAAATGTAGAAACTCATTTTGGTAATTCATTTCTTGTAATGACATAAATTGTATAAGATGTTTGTGTTATCCCATACTTGTCCAACTTAGCCAATTTTGTTATTCCTAGCTATATCCCATTCATTTTTTCTCACACACATAGATCATGTGTTCACATAACATTCATATCAATCCATGAAATCATATTATACCCTCACATATTACAATCCCAGCTTTCAAAGCACGCACACATGCATCCCATACCAAAGCACCTAGAAAGGGATATAACGTCCATATGTTATGGCCCGTCCCTATCCGTTTTGGTCCCTTTCCCTATAATGAATCTTTTTTTATTCTAATATCTTTGGTACCTTCCTATTCAGCCTTATTCGAGGTTTCCATATCCGGAACACATATATGATAAATTTATTAATCTCTCATTAAGGGAGAAAATTGATTCTATTTGACACCTAATTTTTCAATGAGCAAATACTAAGAGAAAACACAAGAAAATTTATCCCAAGACTCCCGTAAGATTCACATACTCTACATACTCATTTTAGGGTAGTCATCCACCTAGATTTTCAAGTACAAAGGTAATATATCAAGGTCAAGTCAAGCTAGGGAAAGTATCAAGTACAATTCCATTGTTGCAAGATCATGGTTATCAATTTGGTTGCATACATTCTATATATCACATGTTAGGTGAGAACAACATGCGGTTTGAGCCCTCTTCAAAGTAGTGGCTATGTCGGTGGTGCACAAGAGTGCCCATAATCCACCTAGTGTTTGTTTTGTAGGACTCCACATCCATATATGGTTTTGAATGTTTAATCAGATACATAGTGAGCATCACATAGTGTCGATATCCAAGTTATGTACAGAGTAGCTTAGGGACCAATACACAAACCCAAAAAGTATCAGGAACATAGAGCATAAAATAACATGAGTGTATGGAAAGGACCATATTATGGGTTCGTTTTATCCCATCTCATCCACTTTGTTCCAGGCACTCATTTAGGACACAATTTCGGTGGCGAGGATCTATCAAATCATTTCCATAATTTTTCAATCATTAGACCAACCCATTTCAACACAAGAAGCGGGATATCGATAATTCACTCTCTATCTCATATTACTAGTAATTCATTACATTTATCTATCATTATATATCTTATTTCATGTAGTGTGTCTTTGATATTTCTATAATTAGCTTTAGAAACTAGTTGATTAGGATATTATTCAATCAGCCGCTTCCCCAGAGAGATATTAACCATTTTATACACTAGTTTTAAGACCAATGACACCCCCAACAATAAATCAAACTAAAACAAAATTTCCCTCCTAAAACAAAAAAATGCTAATAAATCACATGTACATTTTCCCCGTCTCGCTCCCCACTTGCTGCTACTACCATCTTAGTGTTGTCATCGTCATGTGGCCTATCTCTATTCATCAAATAGTTTTCAGTTCTCCGAGCTCAAAATCATAACTCTCCCCATGAAAATGATTTCCAAATTTAGAAATATTTTTGAATATATAGGAGTTAGTTTTGGCCAAAAAAATTGAAAATTTTCTAATTTTTGTAACTATTGTGTATGATAGACACCATGAGAGGTATATAATCAACCTGAATTTGGATATCCATGTTTTTTTATGTTCATTATTGTATAGTTACATTTTCAAATGTTTTTGCATGTAATAGGTGTGCATGCAGAAAGGTAGTATCCTCAAACCCCACCCAAAAGTAATTCCTCGTATTTGATTTTGATTACATAGTCATTTTCTACTTTTTTTTTTATATGATGCACTTGGTTTCATTTCATTTTGTTTTATAGGATAGACGTGGGTTACTAATGGATTCATTGTGCTACAAGGTAAGTGAGGTAACTTTTCTATATTTTCCTGATTTTGGTTCTTACTTCTCACCATCACACCCTAGCCAACTCATGATAGGGTTGTTTACCTAGTGGGGAAGTTTGTATCTACCCCATTTTTCACAAAGCTAGATTTAAAATACCCAATGATGATTATGAGGATCACAAAAACTTGAAAATATGTTTTTAAAAACTCAAAGTTATTGCCTAGTTCTTGTTTCACCCTTTAGCCTCTATTACGCCCTTTATGGCCCTTCTCCTGGATCTCTCAAGATTTCATTTTCTTCTTTATTACTTTCCTTTCCCCTTTTTATTAATCTAGGATGCAACTATCATGGAATTTTTACCACAATTGCGGTGGTTACATAACCGACTCAGTGATTTAATCCCACACCAAGGCATTTTTCTTCCCTACCAACAGCTTTCATAAACACCACCTTCGAAACTAGAAATTTTGTCACGAGTGAAACTTAAGTCAAACTCTCACTTCCCATGCATTAAATTGTATCCTTCTTTTAACGCGTGCATGTCTTTTCCTTTTTTTTAACACCTAGTTCACTCCACCTACCCTCTAGCACTTGATTTTACTCCTTAAGTGATTGAATCTAAGCCTTAGATTGATTTTTGATCTTGAGTTAGGATTGGAAAACACTTAGAGGTTAGTTATTAGGAAAAAAATTATGCTCATTTATTTCCCCCTGAATTTTGAAGCTTTTTCAGATGGAATTGTTGTTGTGTCATTTTTCACCTACAAAGAGAGAAACCAAGTCTAAAAGGAGATTACTTCTAGTACTAATCACCTTAAGGATATTGTATTTGTTTGTTGTCACTTCAAAAGAGAACATCAGAAATCTATACCATTATTTTTCCTCCTTAAACAATCCATATATTTGTTGATTTATCCCTCTTTTAAAATTGCATCAAGCTTCCACTTTCTCTCCGTTAAACAAACCATCACCACACCGGTCATTGAGAACATCAATTGAGTAGCCCACTCGAGGGTATAGGCACACAAAATTCAAATCGGTACATTTTTTTGGTAGAAATAGGTTGGATTTGAATTAAGTTTGTTTATTTGTGCAATTAGTTTACATTTACATTCCTTTCTTTGGTTTTTAATTAGAAAATCAACAAAAAGGCAACAAAAAAATTAGTTATCTTTATTTGATTGAATTTATGTTTTGTAGTCAAACCTCCATGCTCTAGGATTCTCCCATCTCTAGGATTAGACCCTAGATTTAGAGTAGGACCATAGTTTTATTATATTTAAAATCTAGGATAGTTTAATTTCAGAGTTTGCACATTAGGAAACACAAAATCCAAAAAAATAGCTAGATTTACTTATGAATTTGTTCTAGGATAGATACTTTTCAAATTATAGAATAGATAAAACACATCTTAGATTGTAGATCACAAATCCACACAACACTTATCTTCTAAAGAAAAGGTTAGTTTGGAAAATGAGACACTATCAACAATTTACAAGCCCTAGATTTGAAACAATAGTTGTTTAAGGATAATTATTGTTCCCATATCTTGCTTTGTGGCATGTTCTAGCCTAGTAAAATATAGTTTAGCTTGCTATTGTATTTTTATATTAGTTCACACATTCATTGCATGTTTTAAATTTTAAAAACACCAAAAATATTGCAATTCACTTCTTACAAACTAGAGTGGTAAAATAAAAGATTTGTTGTTAAATTTCTTTTGCATGTAATCTGAAATTTAGCATTTAAATCTTTTGTTTCAACAAGTGTTTTAATGACTTTCATCTAACTTAAGTGTTTTGAAACAACTCATAAAGTTAATCAACTCAAATAAGCATGAACATTAGTCATAAAACTAAGTTAAACACACCTAATAACATGGTTTAGAGACCCAAACAAGCCCAAAACATCCACAAGCAAACTTGCAACAGCCATAACACATAGTCACGCTATTTCTGGGGCAATAAGATAATGAAATGAGACAAGGATACGTGTTGATCCATAGCATAAAAATTTATACTTTTGATAAAACACTAAAACCAAACATATCCATGGATCCATTCCTATCCCAAGGTCACTCTACAACATCCTTCATTAAAGTATTTCTTTGCGGTTTGTTCCCCATATAAAGACGCACCGTGTACCAATTGTTTCCTATCAACCATGGATGAATATGGATAGTCAAATATTCCCTAGAAGAGTTGGAAACTTTTCTCATGTTCCCACTCCACTCGAAACCAATACCTCTAGGATGACATAATATCTTAGCTCGTGTGAGAGGTGTTTCGTTCTTCACCTTTCCCCACGAAAATCATCCCACAATTAGTTATTCTTGATGGTGAAGCCTCACAAGATAACCACCATATTTTCCACCTTATTATACACAGTAATACCATTACGTATATGAGTATTCTTCACTTATTTTATCACCCATTACTCTTTTCCACATGACCTTGTCTCGACCAAGATCGGCCCACCTCTAGGGAATGTTTCACCCAAGAAACGAAACCAAACATCCCTCCCTTCATCGACCAAGACATAGACATAGGGCTTTGTCTTTACATTATTATCAATCACACCATCAAACAAGATCAAGTTAATATGAGTATTTTTACCATCAATAAGTACGTGTTTCTTTCCCGAGAGTATAGGTAAAGGTATATCTTTTTGGATTATTTGTATTCATGTACCCCCACTCTTACCACCTCATACCATTTACAGCCCTAACCCAACACAACCTTATCATACTCTACGTCAACTACCCCGGCCCATACTCATGAAGAGTCGAGTGAATATGAAAATCCCTTCCACTTTTTGGCATGTACGGTACTCAAAGACAATAGTATTGATATGTGGTGTACCTCAACTATGGGACTTAATCATTTTTTGATTAAAACACTTGTGTAATGTTTGGAGTGACTTTGTTATTTCTAATACATGGATCTATGATCTTTGCATGCTTGGAATGGATGAAGATAAACTATTTGAGTGCCTAAAACTTGTAGTAGGGATTGCTCTAAATAATGTATAGTTGAGTTAGGAATATTTAGGAACCCTTTAAGAACTCTTGGAAGTATGTTTGTAATATTAACTTGTAACAATGGTAGTTGAGTTAGAAATTGATAATGAATTGCTTATATAGCCCTCTGTAGGTGAGATATTATAATAAGGCCAACCTAGGAATATGAAATGAAGCAAAGAATGATATGAAATTGAAATCAAATTGGTGATTTTGAAAGTGCATAACCTTATATGTCTTCAAGACCAGACCCTACATCATGACCCTTTTGTATGTTTTCAAAATAGAGAGAGAAACACTAAAACTGAAAGTTGTGTCATGAATATAAAATGTTTAATGTTTCTTTCATTGAATGATATTCCCATAATTAAGGACATAGTAGAGTGTAAAGATAATCAAGTTGTAAAATGGCTAGAGAGATGAGGAGATTGGATTCTAAATGTGATAATTTGTCTTAGCAAGGATACATGGTCAAATTTGGCATTGCACAAGGACAAGTTACCAAATTTATGTGTCTACACAAAGATAGAGAGAGAGTTTAGAAATTAAAAGGAGGAATCATTTATCCAATTATTTTATCCTCATGGGTTGAAAATTTTGTTCCATTGATAATGAAGAATCCATATATCCATGTCTACATGGAATTTATAAATTTGAAAAAAAAAGTCTTTAAAAGACAATTATTCACTACCAACATAGTCCACTTATTATCGAAGGTCACTAGATCTAAATTGATGTCATTGTTGGAAATTTTCTCTAGATATAATCAAGGTATAGTCAAGAATCATAGAGATACAAGATAGCCTTTACCACCTCTTGGGGAACTTACATGTATGTGAGGATGTCGTTTAGTCTCATTAATGTTGGTGCTAAATTTTGTAGGGCGATGGACACATTTACAAGCTTGATTAATGAGATCATGGTGGTTTATCAAGATGATATTATTGTTTTCTCAAAAAGAAGAGTAAAAAGGTTGATCATTTGGGGGAAATCAGAATTGTAGAGAGTATGGGATATCTCTCAATCTACAAAAGTATATTTTTGGAGTGGAAATAGGAAAAATTCTTGGTCACGTTATTTCAAAGGAAGGTGTTATGACTGATCCAGATAGAGTTCAAGCTATAGATAATATTCCTCTTCCACACTCTAAAAAGGGGTTCCGGTCATTATTTGGGAAAATCAACTTTGTTAGGCAACTTGTGTCTAGTTGTTTTGAGATCAAAATCACAATCACTAGCATGCTAAATAAAGACAACATGATTAAATGGACCACATAGGTGGAAGAATAATTTATTGATATAAAGGAGGATTTTAAACAAGTACATGTGCTTGGGACTTCAAATTTTAGTAAGGAATTTCAAGTTTTCTATTTTTCCTCTACACATATAGTAGTTGTCATTTTGTTGCATAAGAACATTAAAATACATGAGCATCCCATAACATTTTATAGCAAAGTGTTGCAACACATTGAGTTGAGTTATACTCTCGTGGAGAAGTAAGCTTATGCTTTGATTAAAGAAGTAAAGAATTTTTATCTTACATTCTCAATTTGAAGGTGAAATCATATGTACCCCATAGGATGGTGAAAGCTATTATGAATCATTGGAAACTTCAAGTATGAGATGTAAATGGGTAAATAAATTACAAAAATTGGCATTGAAGTGCACACAACAAAGTGGGTTAGCGGTCAAGGATTGCCTATATTGTTGGAAAACTCATATATAGACTTTATCTTGAAGTGAATATAAGGGATGGTAATGTTGTACCATCTTGGGATGTGTTATGTAAATCAGATTAGTAGATAGATATCATTTACTATTTGAGAAACTTGATATGTTCTTCTAATTTAGATAAAGTAAAATAAAACTATCTCATTATTTATTCTCACAAATATGTTTTTACTAAAAGAGGATTAGCTTGGAGGAATCCAGAGGAATTCTTATGAGGTGTGTCGGTAAGGAAAAATATATGAAATTGATCAAGGAGTTTCATAATGAGTTGTGTGGAAGCCATTATGTAGCAAAAGTCATTGTGCATAAAATCATTAGAGTTGGTTCTTGGTGGACTTCATTTTTAAATAAATTGGTAAAGAGGTAAAGATGTGCAACCCCTGTTATAAATTTGTAAGGAGATTGAAATACTCGTGTGCCTTACATCTCATTTTTTTATCACGATGATTTATTCTAGCAACGGGAATGGATTTTGTTGGTGAGACTAGTGATAAGTCCAATTGTGGTCATAAATGGATTCTTGTGGCCACAAATTATTTTCCAAAGTGGGTTGAAGTTTTCATAACGAAGAACACAAATCACTTTTGTGAAACAATATAATTGTTAACTTTGCAAGTTACCCTTGCTAGAAGGGCCATTAATTTTTTTGCAAAATCCTTTGCCCTTCCTTCCTTTTCCTTCAAAAATTTGAAAATTTTGTCTCGAAAAATGCCTATGCCATCAGGTTTTGGATTTTTACCGACATTTTGCATGCGAGAATGAAGGAAGAAGTATGAATTTTAAAGTCCGATCCGATCGGATTGCGGAAATCGAAATTTAGAGTTGTCGTCGTGTTTTGCACGGAAATGTTCTCCTGAAGTCGAAGTCCGAATTCTAAAATTTGGAATTTCAAAGTTTCAGATTTCAAGTTCCAGGGCATTTTTACATGGAAGATGAGTGATGAAGTCCAAAGTCCAAAGTCTGATATTTGGAAATTTAGGATTTCAAACTTCGTGAGGTTTGGTTGCGTGGGCATGTGGTTTGTCCGAGAAAATTTGGAGTCTGATCTCTGAAGACATTTATTTCTCAACTACCCCATGCATGTCGGCTTAGGGTAATTAAATTTGACCTCCCTATAAATATGGGGATTTTTACTAGTCATTTTCACCGGATCAAAAGTACTCTAACACCCTGATGATTACTACGACCCTTCACCAAATTCCCTAAGTGATTTTTGAGGCTAATTTTTATATTTTCTTGGTATTTGTAAGTCTTGTTTAAAGTTTTCTTTTATTCATCCTTGGAGAACTGTTTTGGTTTTTATTCTTCTTCTTTGGTCTTCATTTTTGTTCCAACCCCAAGTATGGCTCCCACTGTTATTTTATATTGTTTGTTTTTTAGTCTAAATATGCAGAATTGTGTGCCAAGGGAGGAGAAAGTTTCTTTGGTTTGGAAAATCACACTTACAGAGTCAATTTTCTCAAATTCTAGGGTCAAAGTTTTACATATTTTGGATCCTAGGAAACATCAAAGGATTTTAGAGTTCGGACTTGGAATCTTTGCATACTTTGTAGTTTTCATAGGTTCGAGGTCTTTGACTTCGGAAGTTTTCTACTTTGGACTTTGTGGCTTTCGGGAGTTGGAATCTCTTTAGACTTTGGAGATAGATCATTTCAAAGTTCAAGATTTCATAGGTTAATAATTTCGGAGGTTAGTAGGAATTCAAAGTTTGGAACCCTTCAACTTGGACTTAAAAGATTGACCACTTGAACATTACAATTTTTGGATTTCGGAGATTGTTGTTTTTGGAATTCAGTGAATAAACGATTTTAGAGGCTTGTGATTTCAAACTTCGGACTTCAGGGTTTTCAGAAGTCTAGGTGGTTTTTTCAGGTTACTTCCCTTGCTCACACTCAAGTTCCAAAGTCTAAATTTTTGAACCCTCTAACACGAAAATGTTTGGTTCTTCATCAAAAGGAAAATACAAGATGAAGTACACCTATCTAAGGGTATCTCCCCCTTCTAGCATATCTTCCAACATGGAAAATATTGGAGACACTGATTTCAGGCACATAGACATGGTTGAGTTTTGGCAAAGGGTTAAGGCCCCAAATAAGAAACCTTTGATGCAAGAAATCTATGATAGTGGGCTTCCTCTTGCCACTACTTTTCTGTCATCTTTACAATGCCCCGAGTTTATACTAGCTGCAGCCTAGCATTTCAACAAAGCTACCTATACTCTAAAAGATGAGGATGGTAATGTTGTGATCGGGTTAGATAGTGATTTCTTTGAATATTTTTTGAATCTCCGTAATGTGGAGGACTATTCCAAAATCTCCCTTGAGTCCGCAATTGAGCATTGGGAAGAGGAAAATGAAGTTTGAACAAAGGTTGTTGTTAGGAGTTTTTGGCCAAGACTAAATGTACCATGTCAAGGTTTCCTAAGACAATTCCCCACTCAGATTTCATTCAAGAGGTCAATGATATAATCACATTGTTGAGTAAGGTTTCGGTCTTCCTGTGGCCAGATATTTTCAAGAGTGGATGTTCCTTTATATAGCCACAATTAAGAAGAACAAATAATTTATTCAATGGGGGTGAGCACATAAGTAATTCAATATGTTTCCAATTGGGAGACGTGCTAACCTCAAAAAAATTCTTCATGACTTCTTATCTTGTTTATGTGGCGGCTACAATGAGAGAGTATCTAGGGTTGGATCCAAAAGTATTCGACGTATTGCACAAATATATGACTACTACCGCAGCTTACCATGGAGGAAGGTTCTAAACACTTCAGGAGAGTGAATGACGCTTTCTTCATTGTCCTTTTGTATTATTTTGACAAGAATTTGTATAATCAAAGGATCTCGATGAAGCCTGGCAAGAAGTGTAGGAGTGGGGAGGAATTTATCTACAGTTCCCAACATTTACTTACATCAAAGTGCCAGGGTTCGAAGTGCTCCAAATAAATTGCCAAGATGTCCAACCGACAAGTGGGTGTTGATGGAGTTAGTTCGACAATTACTTGATTATCACAAAATCCAGCATAATCGACACAAGGCAGGAGTCCAGTTTCCCATTACCATAGGGAAATATACATGTGCAAATATATATAAAGCCAAAAATGTGGAAGGGAAATGTCCTAGGTTACTCTAAGGACTTTCCATCCGAGGACCAACTTTGATTATTGGGATAAGTTTGGCAGAACAGGGTTAGCCAGTGTGCATATACCCCAATTGGAGGATATTTGGATTCACTACCAGGATGAAACTATTGTAAGACAAAGGGAATTTGAGAGATTAACCTTGAGTGAAGTGGTTTACTATGGGATTGCAGTTGTTCTCGAAGGTTTAAAAGATGACGAGCAAGTATTGGATCCTACCTATAAAAGAGATAATGTTGCAAATCAATCGTTTCCATAGATAAATTTGTCAAATCAAGAGTGCAGCAACACAAAGGATACATCAGGGACCAATTTTGAGGAGGACCTATGAATGGTTAGAAACCTTGGGAATCACACCCAAAGTATCAGATCAATTATATACATAATCAATACAAGCCCATTCAATGATAGGTCACCTACTCCTTCTAAAGGTAAAAGGTCAACTCTCAAGCCCATTACTAAGCCACGCAAGATCTCTTTTGTTCTCAGAGGTTTAGGGTCTTCTGTTGAGGCTCCTACTACCAAAACCACATCTCCAAAGTTGCAGTCTATTGAAGTTATAGATCTAAGTGTCTCACCAATTGTGTCTCAGGTATCATAGTCACCTCTTTCTTCTTCTCTCCCATCTTCACCACTTTCAAATCCACTTTCCCCTACATCTTTCACCCTTCCTCCAATCTTGTCTTCCATTTCTTCCATTCTTGTTTCTTTCACTACATCTCCCTCCATGGCTCAAGTGTTTTCTTCCCTTCCTACACTCTCAGTTGGAGATATCTTAGGGATTGGATCTCCTCTTTCCACCCCTCTTCCACAACCACCTCTTTCTGTCTCCATGTCTATTTCACCCACACTAGAGGCCATTCTTTCTACTCCACCTTCTATTGTTACCACATCACTTCCACCTTTTGTGACTGAGACTAGTGCCTTAGTGTTATCAGTTGCTCCAAGTACCATTGTGACTATGCCAATGATATCTTCTACATCATCTTCTTCTGTACCGAATGGCTGCATAGGAAAACCCCTAAGTAGAAGAAGAAAGTACCTATTGTTGATGTTGTTGACTTGAGTGTCCATGACTCCTAAAAGGCAAGCCAAGTGGCCAAGGATTGTCTCCAATCTACGGTTGATCAATCAAGAGAAATATTTATGGAAATAGTACTCCTTGTCAGTACGGAAAACAAAAGAGACTATAACGGCAACCGATTATCAAATATTTAGGTTTGCACTAGGGAAGGCTACTCATGAAGGAACTAAGCAAGATGTGCAGTAGCTCTAGAAAATTTGTTTCAAAAGTATGAAAAGGATAAGGCAACTAAAGACAAGCTTAAGGGGAAATTTGAGCAGCTCACGACTCTTCTAACCAAAATCACACAACCTGTACAAGCTACGACCGCTCTCACCATTTCTTCAAGTTTTGATGATACATCCTTCCATGTAGTGGAGAAAATTGGGCAGAAAGGGAGAGTAGTCGAACATGGATGGAGTGTTTGATTCAAGATGCCAATCCATTGATTAAAATTGTTATGGATTTGTATAATGAGTTGTACACAGAGAAAGTTTCCGTTATGAAGTTGAGTGAACTTCTTACTGAGGACAGTGACAATCTATCTCTTTCTCTAGAAACATGGAAAGTAATATGAAGTGTTGACTCAAATTTACTTCTAAAGGAAGGTGTGATTGATGATGATTCAATTTTTTTGAATTTCATAAGGCTATGGAATTTTGAGTTCAGGTGTTATGAGATCTCACGGTGAAACTTGAGGAGAAATGAGTTGAAGCAGTAGATGGATTGAATGATATTTCAGAAGAGTTTGAAATTATCCACTACAAGTTCCTAAATCAAACCATTGATGTTCTTCCTATTGATCAAATCATTGCAAATTTTAAGGGTCTAGTAAATGAAGATGAAGATGTTACAAAATCTTTTAGCATTGATTTTGTTTACAAGTTGGTTTCTTATCAGAACTTTGTGAATCAACTTAAAAAGATTGTCAACAAGATTAAGAGGTTGTCAGCCAAGGTTGCCAAAGAGACTGAGTGTGTGGATGTGATAAATCGTTATGTGTGTGGACCTAAAGAAGAAGAGGTCCAAGGGATCATTAAATGTTTCTTTGATTACAGGAGAAAATTATCCATGGAAGAACAAGAAGAAGAACCAGAGGAGGATAAAGGTGCTGTCAGCCCCAACTAGGCTTGGCAGCCATTGTTGAGCAGTCTCCAAGCTCTAGGACTAGTGGAAGTTGCAGGGTTGACTTGGTCAACCTGTGCAACTAATTTTGCTATTTTTATGGGAGGTTGTTCCCTATGTTATTAATGCACTCTATTTTTAGTTAAGTTAGTTAAAGGGTGGAGCTATAATCGCTCAACCCTCTGGGTTATAAATAGATAGATGCATTATGGATTAAAGAATCTTAGATCTTTTGTGAAAGGGCTCTATTATTTTGATAAGTCCAAGAACAGCTTCAAGCCTTTTATATATATTCATAACACTATTTTGCCTTCGAATATCTGGTATATTGTGCAACTCTATGATTTGTTAAGTACTTGTGAATGTTTAATTCCTTGTATGTGATGAATTAAATTGCCTTTGCATCAATCATCTTAATTCAATTATTGGTGAAGTTGTAATACAAATATTTATGTTTCAGTTGTGGAAAATCTTAAATCCCTTCTGTTGCTTTTATTTTTATGTTACATCGGTTTAGTGATTGAGAAGATCTTTAGGAGATGTGCATGTTATGTATTGTTCCATAATATTGATTATGCAAGTGAAGTAGATATTTTTGTTCCGTTAATTCTTGGTACATCACCATTTTATGTGTTATGTGATAATATTTCTATCCCTTTTCTCGAGAACAAAGTAGATTAGTTTCATTTCAAGTGTTATAGCCTTACACCTTGATCTTAAATCAAGTGCACCAAGTTTGAAAGGAATTCGACCTTCTCTAGAGGTTCATCCCAAGGCGACAAGGTCCCACACCTTGGGGATGTTCCCATGTTACATGGGATCACCTAGATATTCCACGGGTGCATGATCCATGTGACAACAATAATTACAAATTTTCTATACCTAGTAAAATTGTAGCAGTCAAGGTTGTGTTTCGTAGTTTTGTCTCTACTAGAAATGTGTGAAAATTTTGGAATTAATCGACATATTCTTCCAACTACTATCCACAAGGAAATGGACTAATTGGTCTAATAATAAGAATCTAATTTGAATTATAATAAGGACTTTGGAGTTGAACAAGAAAAAAATCGGAAGAGAAACTCATATTTGTTATTTGGACTAATAGAATCACCCCAAAGAAGTCTACATGCAAAACTCCCTTTGAGGTTGTATATGGTACAAATGTCACACTACCTAAGGAAGAAATAGACCCCTACGTTAATAGAATAAAACAAATAGTTTATTTGGATGAGGTACAGAGGCAGTTACACAAGAGTTGTGAAGATGTAATATTTTTTAGTGACACGTTTAAATAAACTTATAAATAACTTATAAACATGAGATATATAATGTATATTCGTTAAATACTAAGTTGACCGAGCTAATTCATTTGGTTTTGAAGAGTAATTTGTTTGCATTCTCAACCAATGTAAACAGTCGCTACCTTATAAAGGATATTTCATTTGTGTGGAATATAGCTCAGTAAATATTTTTTTAAATACAATTGGCATTGAAAATATGAAGTGAGAAGGACCTAAATGGTGTTGGGTTTTTAGCCTGTAAATTTCAAGCAAGTCTGAAAACGTCAGATACAAATTTGTAAGCTCCTTGGAATACTGATATTGCATTTTTTTTTGGGTCTTTTATCATTAGGTTTTCCCATGTTAAAATACGTGTTCTAAGTTATTTAAATTTCTATTATGTGTCAGTTATTTAATTTCCTATGATAACTCTTAGAAACTACAATCCTACTGTAAATATTTCCAAAATGGCAAAATTGGAAAATTGAAAGAGTGGACTCTATTTGCAAAATTTAATATTTTTCCCAAATTTAATTACATAGACCACGATGTAAAACTCTTATTTTTCAGCCATAAATTTTGACCGAGAGTTCCACTTTTATAATGGTTGGTGGCATTGGAAAAATTGTCTAGAAAGTTTTGTAATTGTCGGGCTTTTAAGGAGAATCGTTGAGAAATTTACAAGCATTTTATGACAGAAACTCCATATGTTGTTGGTTTATTGTGGTAAAAGGAATTCCCTTCAAATTGTTATCAACTAAGAAATTTTGCAATCGACTAAGGTAATTGAATATCCTATATTTTCGAGTAATAATTGTGCTTCCTCCATTTCAAACTGACGTTGGACATCTTTTGAGCAATCCAGGCATGTTTTGTTCTCTTCACTCATTGGTGAGATGTCTAATCTCCTCTAGTGTTTCCATCTAGCTTCTTTCTATCCATTGATCACTGCAAATAGAACATTATAAATACTTTTACCATCCACTTCTAGAGCTTTCTACAGAGAAGGAGAAATGTTATATATTAAAGGACAAATCCTTCATTTTGATCTTTTGGCATATTAGAAAATTTTGTTTCCTCATTTTTGTTTTTTTGCTAATTTGAGCAATTGGCAAGTAGTAGTCATTTCAATTCAAAGTGTAATTTATCCTAAGGTGTTGAGCATGTATTGCATCTTTATTGGGGGTCGTTGAATTTGAGATCACTATTTGGTAATGAAGTTGTTAATGGCATGTAGACATTTTTAATTGTTGAGTTATAAGATCCTTGCATGAAATATTTCCTATGTATTTCGTGCAAGTTGTTTTAATATTTTGTTTTAATGCTTTATGATGCAATGTTCGACACATAATAAGAGGTTTATGCAATATTTACTAGTTATAATCTTCAATTATGGTGGAACGTGCAACCATTGTGTAAATCGTTGTCTTTGGTCCAATTTGTTTGAACTGTGGAAATTGGTTTCCCAATGGATTCTAGGCATAGACCATGGTTAATTTGACCAAACTTTTACATTATCTTGATTAATATTTGTGGCTTATTGAAGTATCCATCAAATCCTACAAATACCTTTGATATTTAAGCTATTATAACTAAGGATTTAGTTTGTAAGCTCTTCCTTGTTTACTATACTTGTTATAAGAGCAATGAGCTAATGGTTCATGGATATCTATTTGCAACATTTTCCCAATCTTTAACATGTGTATGACTTTTTCTACTACCGATAGCAAATTGGGTGAGAAAATCAAAGTGGTTGGGCTTATTAGTTGGATGTTTTGTACCTCTCCCGATGATTTTTACCATTTTTCATACTTTTGGGTCTCTCGAAGGTCTCTACCTAGGTCTCACAAAGCCTAAAGAGTGGGAGTTAACCACCTCCTCATTTATCGGCTTCAAATTTGCATGGAACATAGAGACCCACATGTAAGTTCGGTGAGCCAAAGGGCCCTAGTATGAAAGAGGTATTTAAATCTTTTGAAAATGGGAGGAGTTATAACCCTTATTTAAATTATATTGGGGTGAAACGTTACAAGTGCACACGAAACAATGTAGGAGGTAATAGACGGCTATAAACCTTAATTATGACCAAAAAAATTTGATAAATACTACCATTGATGGATGGATGGTATGTGAAATACTAGACAATCCGCACATAAAGTGAGCATCCTTACAAAGAAGGATGAGTGGAGGAAAATGGGGCATCCATCACATAAAGAATCACGCATTGACTTTTTATGTCCAACAAAAAAAAACATGACTAATATGTGGCGAGATAAGAACAAACATGGAAGAACAGATATTTGTCAAGAGGAAGATGCAATTTACAAGGAACGATGCTAGTCGAAAGTGTTAAAAATTCATACGAAGAAATTAATTAATTTCATACCAACATTGTCTACAATGTTATTGAATCTATATGAGTGACTTTTAAAACTTGAAACCTATATTAACCTTATTTTTTTGTAAGCATTGTGTTCATCTTTATTTTACCACTTTTCACTACTCAAAAAGAGCATACTTAGTTCCTAGAAAATAAAAGGATTTTTGAATAGAGAAATCAAAATATTTTTGGACACAATTAAGTGTTCACTTGTAAAAAAATGATCTCAAAGTTTAATTCATAAATATGGATTTCAAAATTTTCAAGTTATGCACTATGTTGGTGAATAATGTATTGAAGTATCCTTTAGTGTCTTAACATACAAAACAAGTGTCACGTAGTGGCTTATCCGTCTTGAAAATATTGTAATTGAAATTATACATGTTTAATTGTCTCTAATAAATATTATACGAACAAGTATCGTAAACCTGTAAGGTACACTACAAGAAATCTAATATAAAGATATCTATTATCATTATTATAGATAATTATATATAATTGAAGTGAATAGATTTTATACTATCAATTGTCCTAAGGGTGCAAGGTAAACAAGTAAACAAAACATTACATGAATTTTTATTATTTAAATATGAAAAAAATTATATATAAAATTTGAATATAAATATTATTATTGAAAGTATTTTTAAAAATAATTATGATCAAAACAATGGATAAGAACATAATTTGAATGTTTTCTTCCTTACTATTTTGGACATATATAGTGTATGATGGTAAACTTTTTATATGTATGACATTGCACATGTGGCTTTGTAAATAATGTTAACATATGACTCAAAATGGTTAGTCATACTAGGATCATATATGGATGTCGGATATTTGTATTTATCCATTTGTGACATGAGAAAGGTTTTTATATAGCAAACATATGATAGTTTCCGGTTTTGCCCCAATTTTATTGTATTTTACACAAGTTGATCGATGCAGGAAGTTTTCTTGGGATGGTTTCTTTTTTATTTTAATATGAGAATTGATCGATACGGGAAGCCCCTTTTTTATGATGAAAATTGATCAATGCAGAATGCATTTTGTGTATTTTGATTGGGTAGTCATCCTTCAAGGAAATGGTCTTGACTTTATTTGACATAATTCACTTTTTAATAACTCATCCTTCGAGGGATCGGTCTATATTTTGATTGTATCCATCCCATAGATATTTTTATTTTTGATCTGAGGGCAATCTTGGGTAACTACTTAAAATGGAATGAATAAGTGTGAAAGCTACACATATGTCCTCATCATGTTGTTAAATAGGATGAGATATGGGGATGGTGAGAGTAATGATTGTGGGGTTCCCTAATTATGAGCAGGGAACTTTTCCATGAGGAATATGCTATGAGCAGAGCCATGGTGCCATATTTAAGGTCATGAAATGCATACTAATAGAAGATATCATAGGATTCCAAATCATTATGAGGATGATAGGATGTGTGGGTTGATGGATGGAGATCGTAGTGTGACTAAGGTCTCGTGAATTGATAAGTTAACAATAGAATGACCACAAGTACATGGCATTAAGAGGTTCCTTTTTCAGCTTAACATCAATGGAGACCAAACGATAATCCCCGGACCCATATTTATGAGTGATAATATACGGTCCAAGCCAATTTGGAGAAAACTTACTCTTTTCCATGTTAGTGACATGTTGATTTTCTTTGAGAACAAGATCACCAATGTTAAAGTCACATTGTTTGAGATGTTTGTTATAGGATCATTTGATTCATTCTTGATAGATGTTGATTGTTTGAGGGTAGTTATACATCGTTCATTTAACAATTCTAGTTGTGATAGGCATTCTTGATGATAATCCTCATCAGGGATGAAGTCTTTGAGAGAAATGCGTAAGGATGGGATTTGGACTTCGAGCAGGAAGAATGGCTTTGATGTTGTATACTAAGGAGAAGGGTGTAGCACCCGTAGGGTCCAAAATATGGTTTGATATGCCCATAATGCAAATGGGATTTGAAGATGTCAATTTCTACCAGCTTGGTCAACAATTTCATGAGGATTTTGTTGTTTTTGGATGCTTTGGCTTGGATGTTTTCTTTTGGATAATAAGGATACGAAAAGTTGAGTTTGATGTTGTAAGTGTCGCAAAAGTTTTTGAAATTTCTTATTTTTGAAATATTTTCCATTATCTGTGATGATTTTATGAGGAATACCAAAGCAATAGATAATGTGATGATGGATGAAATTGATGATTTTATCTACTTTAGTGGAGATAAGGGGATTTCTTCCACCCATTTTGTAAAATATTCAGTTGTTGTGATGATGGAATTGTGTCATTGTGATGAGTGAGGGTTAATAAGGCCAATAAGGTCAAGTCCCCATTGTGAAAAGGGCCAAAGATCTTGAGTGGGTTGAAGAGCATGGCTAGGGATATGTGTGAGGTTGGAATGTTGTTGACATTTGACACATTTCTTGACATAGTCACAACAATCTTGGTTAAGCATGGGCCAATAGTAGCCCATGTGTAAGATATGTTTAGTGATAACTAAACCGTTGAAGTGTCCACCACATATGTCATCATGGACTTCTTGGATAGTTAGATGATCCTCCGGAGTTTTAAGACACTGAGGAGGAGGCCATCAAATCCTCTTTTGTAAAGGATACCCCATAGTATGATGTAGTGGATATGCATTGTTGAAAATATATTTTATCATTTTGGATAGATCTGAAGGTATTTTACTAGTGGAAAGATAGTCATATGTTTGGGTATACCATGTGTTAGATGATTTATCTTCTATGTGATTAATGGTGGGAATTTTAGTGTTGGTATAAGAGGGTTGATTTTTTGTGTATGATGATGAAGAGTTTGGAATCATTCTAGTGATAAAGGGATGAGAGAGGCAAGTGAAGCCATGGTCTTGTGAATTTTTTAGATGATCGAGGGGTGGTTTGGATTTTGTAATGGTCAAAGAGTTGTAGTAAGTCTTCGACAATGGTTTTGTATTTTTTAAGACCTCATTTTTACATTGATAGATCCTTTTGATTTGATTGATGACAAGTTGTGAATCTTCATAGATGTCAAGAATTTGTACACCAAGAAAGGTAGATGGTCTAAAGTCCCATGATGAGAGCCTCATATTCCTCCATGTTATTAGTGCATTAAAAATTAAGTTTGAAGGATAACAGAATAGGAGTGTCCTAAGGGGGAATTATGAATATTTTGGTGCCTCCCCCTATCTACATTTAGACCCATCGAATAACAAGGTTCATTTTAAGAGGGGTATTGTCATGGTCGAGAGTGTTGATAGATTCATCGGGAAAGTGTTTGCAAGGTAATTGATTAGAAGGAAGGGGAGATTTTGCAAGATGATCGGATGACCTTCCCTTTAATGGATTTATGAGAGATAAATTTGAGGTCAAATCAGTCATGAGCATGAGCCATCTGGTGATATGATCATTGTGATAAGGCTTAGAATGCATATATTTGAGTGGATTAAATTTTGTGACAATGTAGGTTTTGTGATTGAGGAGGTAGTGATGGAGTTTGGAAGTTGTGAAGTACAAGGCACAACACAAATTTTTGACTTCTAAATAGTGAGTTTCATAATCATGAAGTGTGTGGATTATGTAATAGATAACTTTTTCCTTACCTTGTTCATCTTGATGTGTCAGCATGGCTCCCAAGGCATGGTCAATCATGGAGATATAAAGATAGAATGGATCCCCCTCATCACATGGAGGTGTAAGCACTAATGGAGATAAAATATATTGTTTAAGGGCATCGAAGGCCTATTGACAATTTCATCCCATTTAAAGTGGATGTCCTTTCTTAGAAGATGATGGAAAGGTTGAAACGGTTTGATAGTTGAGAAATGAAATGACAGATTGATTGAAATTTCCTTGAAGGCTACGAAGTTGTTTGAGATTAGATGGTGGAGGCATTTTGATGATGGATTTGACTTTAGTGGGGTCAAATTTAATTCCCCCTAATAAATCACTATAAATCTTTTTTCTATGTGAGAACCCCAAATACACATTTAGCATAGATTAATACGAGAAATAATTGTAATAGACATGAAAAGATCACATCAAGAATAACTAGGTGGTCTCTTTGGTGTTTGATTTACCTAAGAGATCATCAACATAGTCTTCTATGGTTTTGTGGATGAGGTCATGAAAGATGTAGGTCATGGCGCATTGATAAGTAGCTCCTACATTTTTTACAGGCCAAAGGGCATTACTCTATAGTAGAAAGGTTCCCCATGGGGTGATAAAGGATGTCTTATGTTAATCTTCTAGTGCAATGAGGATTTGATTGTAACTAGAAAAACCATCCATAAGAGACAACATCTTGTGTCATGTTGTTAGATCAACGAGTCGATCAATGTTTGGTAAGGGAAAATCATCTTTTTGACAAGTGAGGTTAAGGTCTCGGAAGTTAGTACAGATGCACAATTTTACAAAAGTGGCTTTAGTGATGGGTACAATGTTAGAAACCCATTGTGGATAATCAATAGGTAGTATGAAGTTAGTTGGAAAAAGAAGACGTTGAATTTATTCTTTGACTAATAATGTGATGCGAGGATGCATCCTACAAAGTTTTTACTTTACTAGTTTGGCATCTATGGGATAGTGACGATATTATGGATGATGATTTTAGGGTCTATACTAGGCATATCACTATAGGACCATGAAAGGATTGACTATGTTTGGATAAGAAAGTGGTGAACTATTGGAGTTCATGCAAGAGTCTAAGGCTTGACCAATCTTGACAATGTGTGGCTTTTGTGATGTGTTGATATTAACATCATTGGTTGATTCATTGAGAAGTGTGGATGTTTCAAAAGGCATGTATTTTTTAAAGATAGCTATCCTCAACACCCAGATAATTCAAGATAGTTGTTTGTCATCATGAAATGAAGGATGTCGATAGTAGGGGAATATTCCTCTATCATATGTGGTAATGTTAGGGGAAGGGTTTTATTTTTTTTATTAGCTTGATAAGTTAGCGGTCTAAGTGTGATAGTATTGATTAAAAAAAAGTTGAGATGGATATATATATCATCATGTCAAAGGGTGAGTCTGATGGTGATGATGGGTGTGGTTGAGATTTTGATATTGATGGTGATGGGTTGGAAGAAGATGTCTTTAAACTAAGGCCATAATTCTCATGGGGCTTCCTCCATTCTTCAAAGGGTAAGTCATTCGGGCCTTGTTTGTATCGACCTAGACCAAATCCCTTCCACACGCAATGGTGGAGGTAGGTTTGGAAAACTTTAGTTTGTTTAAAAACAAAAAGTCTGAGGAGAATGGTTTTATGTGTGTTTGATCCTCAAGATGAGATGGAGGGCATTGAATACCTCTGTAAACAATGTTATGTTCAAAGAAAAGGGGGACCAAAGGAAATAATATTTCCTACATTAGGTTCATAGAGTGGTTTTTGTCAGTCTCCCATACGTTTTAGGCATAGGGAGTGCATTAAGAGCTAGAAGGTGATACTCCCCTAGCGAGAGATGTTGTATGATGTCTTTGAAGGATTGATCATCTAGTATTTTGGATGAGGGGATGGAGGAGCTTGTAGAAGATTGATATGAAGACGTGGATTTTTGTAATGGAAGTAAACACATCATTGGGTCCATAGGTCATGTGACAGGATCTGAATGGATTTGGATTGGTGGGGAATGTAAAGGTTTTACCCTCATGTTCATTTTTAGACATCGATGCAATGTGGATGGGATACAACGACATAGCACATATCCAAGGATGACCTAGTAATATGTTATATTGGAACTCTCCTTCTACAAGATAGAAGATCTCGTGAAGGATTTTAACACCTATTTTGATAGGTAAAATGATTGTGCCTAATGTGTGGGCCATATTTTCGTTGAAGGCACGTAGCACAAAAAGCGATTAGGTGAATATAGTGTTGTGGTAATTGAATTTTTAAAGGTGTGAGATGATATTATGTTTATATTAGCATCGTTATCAATCATTACTCTTTTAACCAAAGTGTCATTGATTTATGCGGTATAAAGAGAGGAAGATCATGGTCTTCAAGCTATAAGGATGGAATTTTAGAGTTATCAAATGTGATGGTGGTAGAAATTTTAAGGGCGCAAAAAGGTTGGTAAATGGTTGGGGTTCATATGGTGGTACTTGAAATGGATTGAAGAGATTTAATCATGGATTGTCAATGTTGCGGGAACTTTTGAACTAGCTCATAAAGAGACATCTTAACGGGATCTTAATGTAACTGTTTGAGACATGTGTTTTGTATGGATGTAGTGGATTGGGTTTGAGAGTGTGAGGATGGACACTTTGGCTTTAGAAGCGATGATGAGTTAAGATGATTCGGGAGGAGTGATGGAGATAGATACTTTAGGTCTGTTTTGATTCATGGATTTCAAATCCTGAGTACGTACTTTTGTGGTTATATGGACATGACATCTATCCAAAGGAGGGGGCTTTACTGGAGGAAGCCTTGCTTTTAGTGGATACGATGTTAAGTGATGGTTTAGAATTGACATGTTTAAGGATTTGAGAGGTGGATTTTCTTTGACATTTGGGTTTGATTATATTGAGGTCGGGAGGTGGATGATATTTATTTGTGGGAGAAGTCCTTTATTAGCGAGACTTTGAATGATGGCATGGAGGGCTTTGCGAATCCTTGTGTAAAGTGTCCCGATATTTGATGATAAGTGCAGAATGCCTCATAGTTATACCAGGAAGGTTTCCACCCCAAGAGATCAAAGTCTTAATAGGTGGTAGTGTTATGATTGATGATTGGATAATTTTTTCAAGGATTTTAGTGTAATATCCTTGACGTGGCTGACTGAGATGATGATGAGGATGATGGATGTTGGGTATCATTTGATGGTTTATAAGTATAAGATACTTGAGTCATGTTTTGTGTGGCACGTTTAGGTGTTGGTCGAGGGATAAGTTTAGATTTTGTGATCATGATTGTAAATTTGGATGAAGGATGTGATCCCCAAAATAGAGGGTAGGGGTTATATCTTTTGTGATATGATTGTCTGATGAAGATTTGGTAGGGCTTATTTTTTTAAGTGGATGATTTATGGGTTTTTGAATTGGATTACTAAGGTTCTTGATTTGATGTTGGATGATGATGGTCTTGGAAAGAGTTGTTTAAAATTTCAATGATGGGTTTCTTCTCTTGTGATTCTGAAGGGGATGATAGGGGAATTTTGTGTACTAGTAGATGTGGTAGATTTTGGATGTTGTGATGTGGACATAATCGAAATATCGTAGTGAGGAGATCCGAAGAGTCACGTTGTTTGGTTGAATTTTAGCTACTGTGGAAAATAAATGGTATTGTGGTGTAGGTGAGAGTTTTTTGAAATGTTGATGATATGATGAGATCCTATGATTGGATTGAGGTTGACTACTAGGTGGGGGATGATTTGAGAAAGGTTGTTTAAACACATCCAGGATTTGATTAGGAGGTGCGTTCGGGTTATCAAGTTGTAATTCACCTTGGTTGATAAGGTCTTGGAGGATGTTTCTAAATGAGTGACACTTTTCAATGTCATGTCCTCGGAAATGATGGTATTTACAATATTCGTTATCCCTATACCATGATGGCTTAGTTGTGGATTAGTCGATAGGTCATATGGGAGGGAGCTTAATCATACAAGTGACCAAAATTTTTGTCAAAGAAAACACTATAGGATTCCCCCAAAGGCTTATATTTACTTTGAGGTTGGGACCGTTCAAATTCCGAATGACCTTTGGATGCAATTTTCAAAAGAAAAACATGTTTGTTGATCCTTTAGATTTTCATTGCTAGAAGATGTTTTAAAAGGGGAATCAAACTTTGGTTTCTTAGATCGAGTTTGAATTTACCATCCTCAAGGGCACAAAGTTCTAGTTTTTGGGCCATGGTAAAATCTCATCGAATGTTTGGAATGACTAAATTTGAAGGGTTGATGATATGTGTTTGGCGTACAATTCGAGCAAAGAACTCAATCAATTCATTTTGTGGAAGTGAGAAGGACAGTTAATTGATGATCCTCGCCATCTAGTGATGAAATCAATAACGGAATCATCCTTGAATTGTTTGATGGCATATAGGTCAGTGATAGATATTTTACGAGAAATGTTGATAGAAAAATGTTCTAAGAACAATTGTGCTAGTTGTGTAAATGAATAGAGGGAGTGTTGTGGAATATTGTTATACCAATCAAGGGGGGGACAACCAAGGACATGGGAACATCCTCAACATGAGGTCTTAATCGTGAGTGATGAGATAACAGCATGATAAAAGGCCCTGATATATTGTTGTGGGTCCTCTTTACTTATAGAACTTGATGAACTTTGGGAGTTCCCAGTGTGGAGGATAGGCCTTGAAAGGAACGGATGGATTGATAGGTTCATTGCAGATTTGTTCGTAGGAAAGGTTGTTTTTAGGTCCTATGGTGACGGCTTTGAGGTTAGCTATTCTACTTAAAAGTGCATGCATAGGATCGTTTTGAGAGATAGTTCAGTGTTTGAAGAGGAAGGGTTGGTTTGGTTATAAGTGAGAGGGTTTGATTGTTGATATAAGTGATATGGTAATGAATTATTTTGAGAGAGGGGAATGTTTCTTGGAATGTTAAGTGTATTGAGAGACTAACAGTTGTGAGGAGGATTGAATATATTGGTATGGTTAGATTGCGATGGATTTTGATGAAGAGGGATATATGTATCCATAGTGTGAGACACCAGAGAGGAGATAGGCTATGAAATAGGATGAGCATTGGTGATGACACTCGTGTTGATGGGTGGTAAGGATGTAGGATAAACATCACTAAGTTTTGAACTATGGATGTGGGTTGTTGTGAAATGTTAGGTTTCTTGATGGCCAAGGGGCTTGTGGAAATGGGTATACTAATTTTCGAGGGAGGAAAAGGAGTAGAAGATGTATGACCGACTAGGGTTGAATTAGAGTGGAGTTTTGGGCACCCTGTGGATTAGCTGAGGATGCGGATGCTACAGTCCTTATTGACTAACCAAAGGTGGTGTAGTAATAGTGGGTTTTGAGCACCCTAAGGGCTCAAGATGCGAGATGGTATGAGGCCTTCTTGAGTAGTTGTATTTTGTGATTATATGGAATTAAGTTTGAAGTTATCACCAAGAGCGAGATATGAGACAATAAAAGATGCACCCGAGTCACTAAAGGTGGGGTAGGGAGCAATATGCTCTATAACTAGTTGATAATTAGGGTCGTAAAGTAAATGGAATAATATGTAACGATAGTGATAGGTGGGTGATATTCTGGATTGGGATAATGAAGATGAATGTCCTTTTGCATGTAACAAGGTGACTACTAAGGGAAATTATATTGGAGTCTAAGAGTTCTACAAATACTAAGTCACCACTTTGGAAGAACTACGGAGGGTCGAGACAAGGAGCATCTAATGTTTTAGACTGAGTGCTTTGGGAGAACATGGAGGTTCTTGAGTTGATTCTAGGGATTGTTGAAGTGGGTTTGACATGTTTGGGATGTTTTGAAGATGAGATTATTGCCTAGTCAAAACTGAACTAAACAAACAAGTAATAAAGAAAAAGAAAGATGATTGTTTTTAAAGAAATGAAAGCCACACAATCACAAGAAAACTTTTATTATCTTGATTAATTTAGAAAAGTGTGAAATGAAAAGATGGCTTAAAAGGAATTAGAAGGGATGTTTGCTAAGGTTGGTTTCAGGTGTGTTAAGGCTAGAGTCCTCGATATACCTAAAGGTACAAGAGAGCCCAAGTCGTGTTGGTGTCGGTATGAGGCGTGATATTAGGGCATACCCCCTCACTTCATGGTCTCGCAACGATAAGGGTGTCGGGTGCTTAGCCGATATACCACTCACCAGCTATCTATACTGGGCCAAAACAAACACTGCTTCGGTTTCCCCCTTGGTGATGAAATCCAAGTAGGTAGACCTAGAAGGATTGTTTTAAATGCGGGTTTGATTTATTATGTGGTTTGGTTGTGTGTGGGGGAAAATTGTGAATGCAATTTTTAACCCCTAATTAAACTATGTGAGCAAGCAAGAATGAAGGTTTATTTTAAGACCAAAAGAAAGATTGATTTTGATGAAGACATATTAAACAAAGAATGTGATACTGAAAGGAAAATGAAAGAAAAGAAGTGTACATGTGTTCACTATTCCTTTTAATTTTTCTTATTTTATGTGTTCTTGAAGAAGCAATACCAAAGCACTCCAAGCTGAAAAGTTAGATGATTTGACAAAAAAAGAAACAAGATACAAGATCTAATCAAACAGGACTTAAGGTCCCACCGGTGCCAAAATGTTTATGGTAGATTTCGGTTTGTTAATTAACAAGACACCAAAAACTCGAAGGACAATAGGGTTTAATGATACCTACATTGACAATACACGGATGAGATGTGTGAATGTGAAATGGGCACAAGACTTCTACTTCCAAAGATATGAGAAGAATCTTCACACAAATGGATAACTAGACAAGATAGATATTAGATTAGGATATGATGAGTTGTTCGACAAAGGCCGATCTCAGAACTAAAGGGCTTCCTTGAAGAGTTTCCTTGAAGGGTGTCAACTCGTTTTACAATCAAGTGATAATGATAGCAAGATAATTGACGATAAAAGGATGATTAGAAATCCAAAGGGATAGAGAGATCCTACTTCGCGTGATAGGTAGCCCAGGTAAGGGCTACGGCAAGCTCAAACTCCACGAAGTAATCAAATCACTCCTACTCAACGCGTCTTATTGTTCTCATATGACTTCTAGTTGATCTTTGATGTCTTCGACGTTTGGTGTCAAGGAGATGGCACAGAGACTCAACTCGTGTACGATGTCGAATTGTTCCCATACTAGAGGATGTGAGATAATAGGAAGCTCGTAGATGCTTGTAATCAAATGTTCTCCGACTGTACATTCATCTACAAGCAAAACAACTTGGAACAAACTGATTAGATGAAAAACAAATTGATATAATGATTGCAAATGTGAGAAATATGATTAAAATGGCAAAAGATAGGGATCACTAGTGATTTGGGGTAGTTATTGGAGATTCAGATGAATCAATGGCTATTATTGTAAAAAAGGTTGATTCCTTGATAAGATACAAATTGGATGTGAAACAAGTGATTTATGGACTGATATGGTCTTTAATATGACTCGTTGATAAACTGAATACGAAAGTAAATGACAAAAGCTTACCTTTGATGAGGAATGTTAAGAGACGATGTTGTGGGAGTCTTACAATATTTGTGAAGGCTCCGAGGATGTGACCGAGATGCAAGGGATGTTAGGATGTCTGTAATTATGTTGTCTAGGTCGTCAGAGAACTAGAGCTTCGCTGCTAATGCCGAGGATCCCTATTCATGAAGTTTGATGATCCTTATATAATCGTCAACGATTAGTTAGATTCGTTGGCAACACGAAAAAGTGGGGAAACTCACTTGGAAGTGGTTTCAACCACTTTCAAATGTTTTAATACGGATATGAGGATGAGTTTTAGGTGGTTATGGTGGCTTAAGTGAGTAAATAAACATTTACTAAGGGGTAAGATGTGATTTTACGGGGTGAGGACATGGTTTAAGAATACTAAGAGAGATTTAATATTTTGAGTGAAAATGTAAGGAGTGTGGATAGGTAATGTAAGGTACCGAAACGGGTGTCTACATATGGTACTATGCAACTAATGAGAGAGCTCCAAGAGGCGAAATCGAAAAATTGCAAGAGAGGACTCTATTTGCAAAATTTAATATTTTTCCCAAATTTAATTACATAGACCATGGTGTAAAACTCTTATTTTTCAGCTAAAACTTTTGACCGTAGAGATCTATTTTATAATGGGGGTGGCATTGGAGAGCTTGTCTACAAAGTTTTTAATGGTCATGTGCTTAGGGAGAATCGCTAAGAAATTTACAAGCATTTTATGATAGAAACTCCATATGTGGTTGGTTTATTGTGGTAAAGGAATTTCCCTTCAAATTGTCAATAATTAGGAAATTGTGCAATTTGACTAAGGGAATTGAATATCCCTTATTAGCTCTATGTACAATCCACATTTTTGGACAAGTGACAACACCCTTCTTCTTCAACTCCTTGATTTCACATAAGTGCATGTGTTCCTTCCCTTTGAGATTCATTTGTGTTTTATCGGGAACTATTTTGAAGTGCAATTGGCTTGTTTTCAAGAAATAATTGTGCTTCCCCATTTCAAACTGACATTGGACATCTTTGAGTGATCCAGGCATGTTTTGTTCTCTTCACTCATTGGTGAGATGTCTAATCCCCTATGGTGTTTCCATCTAGCTTCTTTCTAGCCATTGATCACCGCAAATAGAGCATTCAATACTTTTGCTTTCCACTTCGGAGCTTTCTACAAAGAAGGAGAAATGTTATATATTGAAGGACAAATCCTTCATTCTGTCTTTTGGCATATGAGAAAAATTTGTTTCCAAAAAGAGCATTTTTGTTTTTTGCAAATTTGAGCAATTGGCAAGTAATAGCCATTTTGATTCCAGTGTAATTTATCCTTAAGGTGTTGAGCATGTATTTCTTCTTTACTAGGGGTCGTTGAATTTGAGGTTACTATTTGGTAATGAAGTTGTTAATGGCATGGAAACATTTTTAATTGTTGAGTTATAAAATCCTTTCATGAACTCTTTCCTATGTATTCCGTGCAAGTTATTTTAATATTTTGTTTTAATGCTTTATGATGTAATGTTCAAATACATAATAAGAGGCTTGTTCAATATTTACTCGTTATTACCACGATCATGGTGGAACGTGCAATCATCGTGTAAATTGTTGTTTTTTTTTCATTGTCTTTGGTCAAATTTGTTTGAATTGTGGAAATTGTTTGTCCAATGGATTTTAGGCACGATCATGGTTAATTTGTGTCTTATTGAAATATCCATCAAATCCTACAAATCCCTTCGAGATTTCTGCTATTATAACTAAGGATTCATTTGGTAAGCTCTTCCTTGTTTACTCTACTTGTTATAAGAGCAAATGGCTCATGTATATCTATTTGCAACATTTTTCCACTCTAACATTTGTACGACTTTTCCTCCTAGTGATAGCAAATTGGGTGGGAACCCAATGATTGGGCTTGTTAGTTGGATCTGTTGTACCTCCCGAAGGATTTTTACCATTTTCATACTTTTGGGTTTCTAAGGGTCTCTCCTTGGTCTCACAAAGCCTAAAGAGTGAGGAGTTAACCACCTCCTCATTTATCGGCCTCAAATCAAGGCTGATTTGAGAAGAAACGCCTCACTACAACAATTCACCTTTGTTTCTTCCTCTAAATCCACAAGGGTACAAATTTTGGCTCCAACACTACACACATCAAGTTCATTTCTCAACCCTAGATGTAAGAAGCACCAGGAGAACATGTGGAAAGGGCCCTCTCTACAAAAGTTATTTCCTACTCTAATGTCCTAACACATAAGTTGATCTTACAAGTGGCCACATATGTAATCAAAAAATGATAAGGGGAAGTGCAAGCTACATGGAACATTGAGTCCCACATGCAAGTGCAGGTAGCCAAAGGATCCTAGTATGAAAGAGGTATTTAAATCTTTTGAAAATGTGAGTAGTTATAACTCTTATTAAAAGTATGTTGGGGTGAAACATTACAAGTGCATAAGAAATGATGCCGAAGGTAATGTATGGCTATAAACCTTAATTATGACCAAAAGCTTTTGATAAATACTACCATTGATGGATGGATGGTATGTGAAATACTAAACAAGTGCACATAAAGTGAACATCCTTACAAAGGATGAGTGGAGAAAAATGGGATGTCCACTATTATAACAATCACTCATTGACTTTTTATGTCCAACAAAACAAAAGCACGACTAATACCATTGATGGATGGATGGTATGTGAAATACTAGACAAGTGCACATAAAGTGAACATCCTTACAAAGGATGAGTGGAAAAAAATGGTGTCCCCACTATTACAGCAATCACCCATCGACTTTTTGTTCAACAAAACAAAAGCATGACTAATACCATTGATGGATGGATGGTATGTGAAATACTAGACAAGTGCACGTAAAGTAAACATCCTTACAAAGGATGAGTGGAGAAAATGGTGTCCATTATTACAGTAATCACCCATTGAGTTTTTATGTCCAACAAAACAAAAGCACGACTAATACCATTGATGGATGGATGGTATGTGAAATACTAGACAAGTGCACATAAAGTGAACATCCTTGCAAACGATGAGTGGAGAAAAATGGGGCGTCCACTATTACAGCAATCACCCATTGGCTTTTATGTCCAACAAAACAAAAGCACGACTAACACCTCGCAGATAAGGACAAACATGGAAGAACAAAAATTTGCCAAGAGGAAGATGCAATTCACAAGGAACAATGCAAGTTGAAAGTGTTAAAAAGTCATACGAAGCAATTAACTAATTCCATACCAACATTGTCTACAATGTCATTGAATCAATATGAGTGACTTCCGAAACTATAAACATATATTAACCTTATTTTTTTGTAAGCATTGTCGTTATCTTTATCTTACCACTTTTCACCATTCAAATAGAGCAAATTTAGTTCCTGGAAATTAAAAGGATTTTTAGAATAGAGAAATCAAAACTATTTTTGGGCACAATTCAGTGTTCACTTGTAAAAAAATGATCTGCAAAATTATGGAGGGGCTAGTAAACAAAACAATATCCCATTAAAACCCAACAAAATTAACAATATTCCATCATCAAGATTAATCATGTACAGGAGCTAAGGCCTCATCACAGAATGATACACTACTCTTGGATTTCCCAATGCCAAAAATAAGCTTAGCATACTAACTCATAGAAAAACTGCTGGTGAATAGGATTGAACCCAATTTAAATTTCAGCGCAACCATGGCAAACTCGCACAATAACAGATAGTCCGTTGTAGAAACTATATATAAAAACTCAATCCTCATCTGCAGGTGCTGCTTTATCCATCTTAGGGCCACCTGCCTGTTTAGCCATGATGATCTGCAAGAAAATGAATAAGGTTACAAAATAGAAGAAACCCTGATTGCATCCTTACTGTAATTCCTATCAATTATCCATCAATATCATATATTAAAAACAAAAAAGTAGAGAATTTTATACTTGGTCTACACGAAGAACTGTGCAAGTTGCATCGGCTGAGTACTTCAAAGCAAAAACCTGCAAGTGGAGGATTGTGTAATTAGGTTGTATGTAGTACAGATCTCCAAATTTGGAGATGCTACCTCTCATTTGACATACTCGTGTTAGTTTAGAAATAAACAAATAAAACCCACTCAGATAGCATCTGCTTAAAATGAACTCATGGAGTTGAAGATAGGACTGTAAACTTATCAACTTTCCGCTAAATGTTCAAAGAAACACAAAACAATGCTTAAATTTGGACAGAAATCAGTCTCCACAATGCCAAAGCTTACTATCCACTTACTTCGTAAGATAAAGATCCCAGACACCCTCACTTGCCATATCCTTGCAAACTCCTTGGTCTAAATCAATTCCAACTTTGGTATTGCCAGCAGCGTGTTCTGCATACAATGAGGAAATGACCTCAGTTGCATTTAGTCCAGCATTCTCAGCTAGAGTCCTCGGAACCATCTCAAAGCTCTCAGCAAACTTTCCAATTGCATACTGATCCAATCTGGAACCAATCATAAAGCAAACTAGGTAAGACGACAGTATTCCCTACCTCAATCTAAAAAAGTATTGATTTCCTACTTCAAATCACAATGCACAATACTGACTGACAATTTAGTAGTGGTGGTTGTGAAATGGGAAAATTAATCGATTGATAATGCACAGCTTGATTCAATCCACATTACATGTTCTTCAAAAGCTTGATCTTGCACGCACATGCAAATACACACATATAAAGAGAGTAAATCTTTGGAATACTGTCTGCAAATTGGGGGATTAGTCAAGCATTACATAACATCTGTACCATAAAATGGCTTCAAAAAGCAAAGCATGCGCAATACGTCCTTGTACAGGATTGGATGCATTACCACCTCTTGGTCCATCACAATTGAAAATCTTACAGATTTCTCCATTACAAAGCCAGTCCCACCCATAAATCCCAAATGCAAAAGCATAGTCACCAGGAGACGGGTGATACTGGGCATAGGGAGGGGTAAATCATTTTGAAATAGGGCATGAAATAGGGTGCAAGAGTGTATGAATAAGGATATGCCTATATTACATTTAAATATAATCACAAATAGATGCCTATATTACATTTAAATGTACAGGGATCGGGCACGCCAGAAAAATTCAAAACTCAGAAATCATCTGCTCAATAGAATGCAAGGGGTGCTTTACAAGAAATTTGTAAGTCTCATTTACAAATGGCAAAATGACCGGAGCATGTGCTACTGCTAAGTTTCATTTTTGTACAATATACACTTATATTCCAAAGCGGGACCAATTCAATAGGTTCTCTTTGGTCGGATATGGAGAGGAAGTAATAGCCCTTCATATTGGTACTATTTTCTCAAGTAAAACAAGATAGTTTTTCACAGGAAAAATCTCAAGCACTTGGAAAATGAATAATCAAACAAAGGCTTTCTGATCAGCAAAATGGTTTCCTGCTTGCAGTCCAAAGGTGGGTAAAGTCAGTAATGTCACAAGGAAGGAAAACATGAAACCATTCAAGCAGCCACATATGACTTATAACTAAAATTGTGATAGAAGGGTATAAGCTCCAATTGAAGTGGAACTAACATTATTTTTGTACACTCCTCATGAGGCATTAGATACTTAAGAGTTTAAGTGCACTTAGACCCTGGTTTGTGTCCCTTTCAATATTTTCATCTGATAGGCCTGTCTTTCTACATGCAATATCTGGCACCAAACAAGAGCCATTAATCTTAAGTTGTTAATGGAGTTTACTGTCACCATGCAATCCATTTCATAACTATTGCATTTGGAAAAGTTAAACCAAATAGGACAAAAGAAGATAAATCCGCTCAGTTTAGAAAGGTAAACAAGAGCCATTAATCTTAAGTTGTTAATAGAGTTTATTGTCACCATGGAATCCATTTCATAACTAGTGCATTTGGAAAAGAGAAAATAAATAGGACAAAAGAAGATAAATCAGCCCAGTTTAGAAAGGTGTCTACATAAGTAGTTCCAAAATACTGGTGTAGAGCAGTCATTGGTACTCAGTCAAATAGTTTTATGGTTGTAATAGATACCCTGTCTCTTTGTATGCAAACTCCTTCAATCTTCTTGCTAATTCAATTTCAGTTGCGCCAGCCCCAGGAAGAATACGACTATCCTTGCACAGCCTAGACAAGAATAGAAATTAAAATTTGCTTTACATAGAATGGAAAAGAGAAGATTGAAATGCAAGAAAAAGTTTAATAAAACAGAGGATGGAATATGTACTATCTAGCAAAATCAACTAGAGAAGTGAAAATGTATGTGAAATTTATGCTTAAAACAACAATCCAAGGAGAATACCTTGTAGCTATTCACCCCATCATCAACTGCTCTCTCAAGATCATCCAATATACTATCTGTACTTCCACGCAATACCACTGTTGAGACCAAGTTTCCACCTTGTTCATTTTTCACAACAGTTACCTAAAGCATTGTAAGACTGCATGTGAGAATGTGTGTTAAGCTGACAACTGAGCTACTGCAAGATCCACAGGAATGGAAATTGTAACAATAAGAAGCATTCTTCTTCGACAATCCATATTAGATTTTGTGCCTCTACAAAATGGAACTTGAACTTACTCTGGCACCACCAATTTCTTCTACTGAAATAGAGTCAGCAAACCCCAGCTCATCTGGGCCTGGCTGGCCAAGCTTCACCTGCAAGTTGATGCAATACCTTACTTTACAGAACTCTGTGAAACTTGAGTTCAAAATCAACATACATAAAATGGTGTAGTATTGCTGTTAAAGTAATACTCACTAATGACACAGCACCAGTTGTACGACAGAATCGGCGCAGTTCAAATTTTGAGCTTATCTTCAAAACCATAAGCCTGAATCGAATGATGCACAACATCATCAATTAGAAATGGTTGACAAAACTTTACATCATTTTTGGCATGAAACATGTTTTTAAGTGTTCTCACATCAAGTTAAATAAGATTTTAATCATAGTACAAAAACTCCACGAGTACTCAGTTGAGTCACAAGTACTCACACATCAGAACGCATGCGAGTATAACTCAACTGCCAAGTTTTGGGTGAGGGTCCAACAGAGAATCTCACCAACTGCACGAAAACTTAAAAGACAGAAACGAGTTGAAAAGTGTAAATTTTGAATTTTTGTATCATTTTCTGCTCTGTTTTAGTCCTGCTTTGGTCTTTTCTAGGATAGTGATGAGTACAACGGGTAGTGGCCAAGGGTTTATATAAAGAACATTTAAGTAATAAGCTAAGTTTGTTTTATGAATATAAAGTCCAGGATGTTTGAGAGTAATTTCATCTCTAAGAGTTAACATGAAGAAGATAAAGATTGGATGATGAATTTATTCTGAGAAGAATGCTTTACCTTCCATTTTGAGGGCGGTGAGAAAGGGGAGAAGTTAAATTTGATGGATTTGGAGTTTTCTATGATGATGATCAATCATTATACGATATTATGGTGTGCATGGTACTTTCATTTCTTGTGGTTCTTACAATAATTTTTCATGTTTTTTAAGTGTTATGACTTTATATATTTATTTTATTTGCCAGAGTTTTTCTCAAGTACAAATCAAAAGATTGGGCTGCCAAGTCAAGCTATTGAACTATGACTTTAATTATGAATGGTATGTGCTGAAACCTAAAAATATGTCCGCTGGGGAAAATAATATTAGCAATGTTAAAGAATAACATGCAATGATACAAGCCATGATTGGTGTGGGTGACTATATTGTTGGCAGAAAAAGCAAGGTCTGTAGCAGCTCATGGAGGTGCTCTTGGGCTTAAAGCCTCTTGAAACAAGGCTTGATTTATCACAATCTCAGTAAGGATCTAAACCTAACCAGGTACAAATTTGATCAATATATAAGGCAAATGGAAAGCCAAAATCCCGTGTGGATTTTTCTAAAAGGGGACTCCCATACACCAAATTGATGTCTTGTTTGGCAGTAACCTGACAACTACCTTTACCTTTATTACACCACAAGTTTCTGCATTATTTGCTATCCCTGGCTTTGTTGGAGGAAGGATTGGGAATTTCCTAGTATTGGTTGGTACATGGTAGTGCATGCTTCCTCGAATCTTGATTCTTGCCCATTTCCTGCCCCAAATCTCCATTTATGATCTAAGATAGTTTCACAAAAGAAAAAAACAAAGAGAAAACGCTGACCAAAACCTTTGCAATCCAATGAAAACAAACTATAGCCTCAAAGTTTAAACCTGAAATCAGGTCATTGGGTGTTTATATGTGGTTTGATTGGGATTTGACCTACACTCCAAACAACTAGATTCTCTACCATTTACAAATGGACAGCATGCTTCCACAATGTTAAAGAAAAAATGCACTAAGAATACTAAATGAAAAATAAGAACATAAGACAAATATGATCTGTGTGGGTTATGTGTGCATCGTTACCTTTAAAGTTTAGTATTTGAGCAAATTAAAAAAACTCATTTGCCAAATTCCTCTAGATTCCCATTGTAATGTTGATTATCAAGCAGAGAGGATTACCAGCATCAATCAACCCTTTAACTTTTTGGCATATTGCTGCAATCAAATAGTACATTATGAAAATATCCCTTTCAAATACAGGATTGCTTTGAACACGAGCATCTACCCTACTCATGTCTATGGGGTCAAAAAGAAAAACTGAATACACAAAAATGGAAGGAGCCACAAGGTAAAAGTGCCTGTCGAAAAATGAATGAGGCAAAGACGAAAACAAAGCTAAGAACTAGAAGAAGAAAAAGAAATGATCAACATTTCCAGAACAAGTAAAACACATAAAATGCAGCAATACTTTTCAGGCTCTAGAAGAAATGGTTGAAGCAATGGCTACAGTCGTTCCCGACTGTAGTGATCAGGACATAGAATACACTGAGAAACAAAGCAGAGCAAGATCTTCATACTGAGAGACACCAGTAGGGAATGAACATGCACAGAAATTAAAATATATATATGTTTTGAGAGAATTAGTCCCCAAAAGACCTAACTATAGATTTTCTATTAGCCTTTTGGTACAAGTTAACAGAGCTTGCATCTACAGAAGGGCATGGCATAAGATGAGGTCTCTGGGTCAAATCCAGGAGATTGTTCATTATTATTTTTGACGAAAATACCGGGATGAAGATTTGGCTAATTATTTTCTGCAATCTTGTCCCACCCAAGCAGGCATCAAGCATCAATTCTTGATGAATTCGTAGAGCAAACTTACCTGGCACTTGCTGTTTGTTTAGTAGCAGAAAAAGCAAAGTTGGATTGGACCTCCTGGCAGATCATATTTGTTTATCTCCTTGTTTTCATCATGAGAAACCAAAAAATACAACCCAAAACAAATTTTGCAATAAGTAGATCTTTTTAGAGTTTCATGGACATCCCTTTTGCATATACCTAGTGATTTTCATACAAATTTCAGATCTAAAACTACTGGTACATATTGAATGGTTTGGAAAGTTTCCCAAACTAGCACAGATATCTAAAATATATCTATCTGAATATTTCAATAGATATCAATTTCAAGGTTCTCATCTTAGATTTTTCAATTACTGCATTGATTAGTAACTTTATTACATTCTCTACTAATTCCCCAGGCCCAAACATTATCATATGGCCAAGATATTACTATCTTTTGATTTATTTCTTGAGAAAAAGAAAATACATTTAACTGACAGTCAAATGGATGTCCAATATAAGGATTAATTGCCACGTGACAGTCAAATGGATGTCAAATTTAAGGATGACTTGACACATGATGGTCAAATGGAGGTCAAATTTATGTTGAGAACAGAAGTGAACAACTCACACCATTACACTACCTAGCTGTCATTGTAGGAACGCCTCTTAGTATTATTATTGTGTAAAGTGTTGTGATCCCAGCCATAGCTGGCTGCGCCGGGACAAACCCTATGTAAGAATCCTAGCTCTGAAAGTAAACAAAATTGAAATTCTAAAAATTCTGGATATTTTGTGTAAAGTGTTGTAAACCCAGCCATAGCTGGCTGCACATCTGCAAACACTATGTAAAAACCTAGTTCTGAAAGTACACAAAATTGAAACTCAAAAATTCTGTAAACTATAATAAACTCTAGGTCTGAGACATTAAATCTAGATTGATTATTAAAATGAAAAAGGACAGGAATTCTGAATAAAAGATTGAAATCTAAAATAACTGCAAACCTTCAATCTGAAAAACACTGAACAACTTAAACTGTCAAAACTAAAATCTGGAGATGCTGAAAACCTGAGTCGGAGCTTTTCCTTTCTTTATCTTTGGAAAGAGATAGAACTGACTTATTGCTGAAAACACATCCAATAAGTGTATGTGCAAGAGGAAAACTTTCTCGAGAGTGTACAGATGCCAACTCAAGCCGAATCCAGGATAGTACAGGTGCTGCCTTGGACAAAACACAGCCATAAGCCCGTGCACAGATAATTTGTTTACAAAAAAATCCACTACTACAGAATAGGATTGTTGCTATATAACGACTTCCCCTTTGAGAAATTTTCACTTCTGCATATGTGATAACTTTAAGTTGCTTTTGTATACACCTCATTTTTTACGCTTGTTAACCATTTCTCTTGTGCAGGGGCTGCTGATGCATTTTCCTCCTAAGCGGGTGCCTCAAGGGGCCTGCTGGGATTGGGGTGTGATCAGACTTGGTCACGTGGGCTAGAAAACAGAATTTGATAGATTCTGTTATTATTCCATAGATCCCTTACCCTTGCCTCGCTTCCTCCTTTTGTTCACACATTGTACCCGTTATTTTACTTGTCTCATTGAGTTCACTTGTTTATGCTCATTGCATGCTCTTATTCCTGCCTTTGGCCATCTAGGACCTTCATCATCACCCCCATTTATCTTCGAGCTTCCATTCCTCATTGCTTTACACCTCATGACGTTAGGGTTCCCCCAAAGCCAACACAATTGCCCATGGGCAATATTGTTGGGTTTGGTTTTTCCTTAGCTGACACCATCTCCCACGGGCAATGGCATCAGGTTTATATTCCCCTCCTCTTCTGTCATTTAGATCACCATCATTCATTATCACTTACACACACCACATTTTCGCAATCGCTCGCACTTATTTGTTGGGATTTAGGTCTTGGAGCTTACCCTCTTGCATTTGGGTCACCATAGTGAGTTAGGACTAGAAGTCTTCTTGTTGAGATTTCCCTTCTCCACCCATTAGGATTCTCTCTTGGTGAGATTGCATTAGCGGTTACACCGTAGGTAAGCATTTCTAACCCTATGTCCTTCATCTTATGTTTATTATTGTGCGGATGATTGATCATTCATTGCTATAGATTAGGGTAGATGCATATTTGCTTTGATTTGTCTTATTATATTACGCCCATTGGATTTACCCATCTCTTGACTCACTCCTATTCTAAATCCTAGCAGGATACCTATCTTTATCTTAGATATAGGCCTTGGAAACCTATAGCTATCATAGGGTTAGGGTTACTATCCTCTAGAATTACGACACTAGCGCTCCTTGAGCACCTTTGGTATTCGCATTGTGTTTCCAAACTTAGATTTGATCCCTACATTTGACAACCCATCCAAGGACTTATCTTTGCCCACCATACACTTTGGTGAACCTAATGTGAATCTCACTCGCCCTAGATTAGGTCACATTCATTGTGCTTTTTCATTTTCCCGCTCTCCATACACAATTGGACACTCGCAAATCTCTTTACACCGACAATCCTATGTATGCCTAGATTTCCTAACCTTACGCCATCAACCACTATGTAATTTATGCAATTTGTGAATCCGGTTTGTTTCATAGCTCATTGTTTGGAATTTCCCTCATACACCAATGGCCTCTAGGCATCTTTGAAGGGCCGATCCTGTTAACCTCGCATTCCCGGATCTCTAACACCATCGACCCATATGCATCTTTGCACAATCGATCATGTTAGGGTTTTGGGGTAAAATTTGTGTTTCGAGAGTCTCAATCCACTCAAGTTTCCTATGGGTTGTTCTTTTACTCTTTCTTTTATCCCAAACAATGTCACTTCACCCAACACCTCCTAAGCCCATTCTTACTTCCATCAAGATTGACCCCATTAATCATTGTGACTCTATCGACCTGCATAAAAGAGCACAATCAATGCCATCTGAGACCATCCTTTCATCCATCCGGATCGACAAAATCGCCACCATGTGCTTGCGTGTCAATCTAGTCTAAAATAGCTCCTCCCCCTCCCCACACCATTAGCCTTTGTGCTCCAACATGGCCGATCTAGTCAAGGCCCAACCTTACAGATTGATTGTGATGTGCTAGAAATTCAAAACAATGATACTAGAAAAACAAGCAAAAATATGAACAATGATGAATACTTCACACCCAACAAGGGTAATTACTCAAAGTTTCTCAAGACATATATATCCTATGGACGAGACAATCCTAAAATTTCACTCAAAACCCATTAATCATTCCAAGCCTCCTACAACTGAAGCAACCCCCAATCTATCACCAAAAACACCTCTACGAACAAAAACGATAAGTCTTCATCTAGTGGCCCTAATCCACCACTTGATCCTAATCTCCTAATTATCAAGTTGGATCAAATGGTCATTATGCAATCTTCCACTACTTCTAGCATGTTTCAAATGCAAAACAGATTTTAAAGACAACTTCTCAATCCTCGCAAGTCCTCATCTATCCTAATCAATCTTCACCACCTCCTTTGCCTTTGGATGCTAATGGGAATCTCATCCCTCCTCCAATCCGCAATAAGGTTCTTCAAACACTACAAAATGAATCCCTAGCTCCTTCCATAACTTCTATGGACATAGGGGGTGATATCTCCTACCATTTCTTATGATGGATCAATCAATCCAGCCATCTATCTTAAAAACTTTGGAAACATCTACAAGGAGTGGATTCAAACCAATACTTATGCTACAACCAAACTCCTTGCAAAAACCTTTGTAGGAGATGCTTTAGAATGGTATAATCAACTTCCTTCACACTCTATTGTCGATTTAGAAACTTTAGTCCAAGCCTTAGTGAAAGAGTTCCACCAATATGATCTTCTTGAAAATACATTTCAACAATTCATCAAATTAGAACAATCCCCTAACAAATAAGCCCATGATTTCATCAAGCGATGGAAGGTCTTATCTAATCAAGTCAACCATCATCTTGATAGTATAAATATTTGTCAACTTTTCCTTAAAGCTCTTGTTCATGATCTCGATATAAGTTCCGATCCTCTCCCACAACGTTGGAAGAGGCTCTTGAACAAGCTAAGCGGCAAGACTACCTTATACGAGAATTCAAACAACCTTCTACACCATCAAACACCCTCAAATCAATGTCTAATGCCATCAACCCTCAAGCCCTTTCTAAAGGCAAATCTATGCACATTCCTCTTCAAATAACAACCGAAGCACTATTTCTCATAACCCACACCACTGCCTTTATCACATGATGAACTATTACAAGTTCTCTCCAAACATTCCTCCTACCAAACAATCACACGAGCCCTTCAACCCTAACTCCTTTCGCTAGTGGCACGCCACTATTGGCCATTCCCACGAAGATTGTCGGGATCTTAAAAAGGTTACCCTTGATTTCTTTCTTGGACCCCAATTTGACATCGATGATATTATCCAAGAACGTTATGAGAAATATCAATCCCTCATGCAAGCCCATGAGAACCACCAATCTAGGACCAACCATAACAAAGAACACATGAACCACTTTATAGGTACTATTGAAGGGTCCTATGATCATAACTACCTCAATTCACAATATGTCAATGCAACTAAAGTTAACTACCTCATAACCCACACCACCCACCTTTATCACATGATGAACTATTACAAGTTCTCCCCATTCCTCACAACATTCCTCCTACCAAACAATCACACGAGCCCTTGAACCCTAACCTCTTTTGCTAGTGGCACACCACTATCGGCTATTCCCACAAAGATTGTCGGGATCTTAAAAAGGTTACCCTTGATTTATTTCTTGGACCCCAATTTGACACCAATGATATTATCCAAGAACGTTATGAGAAATATCAATCCCTCATGCAAGCCCATGAGAACCACCAATCTAGGACCAACCATAACAAAGAACACATGAACCACTTTATAGGTACTATTGAAGGGTCCTATAATCATAACTACCTCAATTCACAATATGTCAATGCAACTAAAGTTAACTACCAACGTAAGCCCACACATAAGGACCCCGTCTACAAACCCAAAAAGCCTTCACCTACTAACCAAAAACTTACTGATACATCCCATGCACAATCCAATGATGAACCAGGCTCCATCATTTGAGTCTCATCCCAAAAGCACTCTTCCCTCAACTTCCCAAGCTTCTAAGTCTATAGCCATAGAATTTCCCAAGGATGATATGATTAACGATGAAATATTATTCCTTGTTGACGATCCTCCCCTTCTTATTAGTGTCATCATTCACAATGCCCAAGTAAGACGAGTCTTGGTGGATGAAGGCTCGAGCATTAATGTCGCTTCCCTCTCTCTCATTAAAAACCTCATATTCTCCAAAGGTGATGATCTTAAACATACCCAGCGAATTTGTCATGGATTTGGTAAAACCCGTCAGAAACCGTTTGGTTGTATCTGGCTTCCTATTATTGTAGGACCCAAGACCATCCACACTAAGCTCATGGATCTTGATAGACCTCTTTCTTATAATATTTTACTAGGTAGATCTTAGACACACCGCATGCACGTAATCACATCATCCGAGTACTAATGCCTTAAATCCATTCATTAAAACGAATGCTTTAAGCATGATGTTGAGCCAAATCCATGGGACACGCAGGTACCCTTCCCCAATAATCCCTTATGTATTCCTACACTACTACGATGCATAGTGTTCCATATCCTAAGTTCTATGACTACGGATCACACTTATCGTCACTCTTACTGCCTTAGATGACGACGAGCCTAATGAACCACAAAACATAGCTAATAAAAATTGGCTACCACAATCCATCACCGATTGGCTTCCTTCGATTCTTTTACCCTAGGACCAATTTCCTTGAATTAGAATCAAGAGCCTCCTCAGATCGAAACCAAAACCTCCTACAACCTTAAGAAAATCTCTTTGAATGTAATGAATTTGGAATTGCCAAACTATTCCATGATTATCCACCTCTTTCTCCCGATCTTTCAATAAGTTGGGAATATCTACAAAGAGTCTTATTTTAACACTATCACCCCTAATGACACCGACATACTTGCATGCATCATTCTCGCCTCTCCTATGAAGAGGATTACATCATGTCACAATCCCAACCTAGACACCCCTGTGTTCTCCATTATCAAAAGAGTCCGACTAGAATGCATATCTTTACTTATAATACCAAAGATGATTGACATTTCTTTTGGGGCATCTCACAATGCCACTTCTTTCACCATGCCATATTTTGGGGCACCTCATGGTGCCCACCCTACCTTCGAACCACTTATCCAACTCCAAGAAAAATTCAAAGAATAACACCTCTATATGAGCATTCTCCAAATTAACTATTTCATCGGACTACTATTTTACTCTAATTTCACCCACTTGTGTTCATCTTTCCCACTTCCTATTTTGGATACTTTGGTAATTTATCTATCTATATGTTTAGGCTAGTTAACTTCACGACATCACATCTTAGTTAGTGCCTTCTATCACACTTTACTATCCTTATAGCATCTACCCATTGTATTTTGCACTCTTCAACTTGATATCCGCCTATTGGCTATCATCCTTCCCATGGCCTCCTTATCACCTCATTTTTTATGCTTGCTAGCCATTTCTCTTGTCTTTGGGGCTGCTAATGCATTTTCCTCCTCAACAGTGCCTCAAGGGGCTCACAAGATTGGGTTGTGATCAAACTTGGTCACATGGGCTAGACCATAGCATTTGAGAGATGTCCCTATTATGACATAGTTTCGTTAGCCTTCCCTTGTTTCCTCTTTTTGTTCACACATTGTACCCATTATGTCTATTTGTCTCATTAAGTTCACGTGTTTATGCTCGTTACACTCTCTTAACCTTGCCTTCAATCATCATGGACCTTCGTCATTACCCCCATTTGTCTTTTGGCTTCCATTCCTCATTGTTTTACACCCCGTGACCTTAGCGTTCCGCCAAGGTCAACACCATCACCCATGGGCTCAGATTTGATTTTTCCACACGGCGATGACGTTGGGTATATATACCCCTCCTCTTTTATCATTTAGATCAACATCATTTATTATCACTTTCACAAACCACATTTTCGCATTAGCCCGCACTTATTTGTTGGAATTGAGGTCTTCGAACTCACCCTCTTACATTTGGGTTACCGTAGTGAGTTAAGACTAGAGGTCTCCTTGTTGACCATTCCCTTCTCCATCCATAACAATTCTCTCTCGGTGTTGTTGTCTCTGGGGAGGATCATGCATTAGCAGATCACACTGCGCAAGGAAGTATTTCTAAGCCTCCTTGTCCTTTATCTTATGTGTATTGTTGTGTGGATGATTTATTATTCACAGCTATAGGTAAGGATATTTTGATTTATTATTTTGTCTGATTATATTAAGCCCCTTGGCTTTATCCATCTCTTGACTCGTCCCTATTTTTAATCTTAGCAGGGATCCCTATCTTTATCTTAGATATAGGACTTGGAAGCCTATAGCTATCCTAGAGTTAAGATTACTATCCTCTAGAATTACGACACTAGTGCTCCTTGAGCACCTTTGGTATTTGCATCGTGTCTTCGAACTTGGATTTAATCCCTACATTTGAGAACCCAGTCGTGGACCTATCTCTGCCCATTATACAACTTTTGTAATTACACTCCTTTTGTAAACCTTTTTCACTTGTGTATATGTGATAACTTATAATTGTTTTTATAGTCACTTTCCTTTTGTTAACCTTTTCACTTTATGCATGTGGAAAAGGTAACTCAAGTTACTTTTGCTTTTCTAACAAACAGAATGTACATCTAAAAGATCAATAAACAAAAATAAAAGACTTGACAATCTCTACAGAACCCCAGCACTGAGGTACATTTTTGATATCACACCAGAAGAGTTAGGATACATTCAATCTTTCCTAAATAATTAATTTTTCTGAGTAAGTTGCATCTTTTGTAATCAGTAAAATATTAGTTGAAAAGGATTTCTAGTAAACACAACTCTGACAAGTGAACAATAGGCCCCAAATTTGCATTAAAATAAGGAATGGTGTTTCATTATTCTTAACAATGTGCATTTGTATTTCTAATTCTGCATCTAATCTTCACAACTTACGTGGAAAGAATGCAATGGGTAGGAAACTATCGGCATAATCAAGCATTAATAATTATTAAACCATAAATGCAAGATAAAAAGTGAATCATGGGAGATCTGGAAGCAGGATTCCACTTTACTTGTAGCGCTCACAAAAATGCAATGCCATTTCGCCAACTGATCCTCCACTCACAATGACTTTGGCACCAGCATCAGCAACACTTTTGATTAATTCTTCTACTTTTGCCTCCTCTGATTTTGCATAATTCTCTAGCTGTTGTGATACAACAGATTACATTTAACATCATTCTGTAAGCAAATTATCATACATCAAATTAGCTAAAAATGCACTACATAAACAACTTCAAACACTTGCACTCTCCAGATTAGTTTATATAAAAGATGGTCATGTGCAAACTATTCTTTTTCGTGTCACGGCAAGTAGTCTAGATTATCATCTATGGTTCCAGAGAAAAGATGTCCTCCTTACCATTCTTAATGGGATCCAAAGCTTTACTAAAGTATAAGACAACAGAAATTTGGAAATTTTAATCAACTGCTGAGGTTGAACCCAAACTTAATCTTGCTATTGCACTGAAGTGAAATATAAAGTTACTGGGGCATCAATATGTATAAGAGTAAAGTTGTACTACATGCTTCAGGCAGATGTGGATCATGTGGTGCTCACAATTAATTACATTAAATGAGCTGAGTGAATCACTTTGAATCATGACGGAAGACAACTTGAATATACAAAATATAGCATGCCTCAAAACAATCTAACTACTGAGGTATCTACTGATTCAGTTTACAGCCTCTGTTATACAGATTCTAGACACAAGGGGAAAACATAAGGCATATCTATTCTAGCATTTTGCAAGAGTAATATAGATGTGATATTTGAAGTGTAAAGGCATATTCTATTTCTGAAGCACCACCATACCAAAACCCTAGGTCAAGCATTTATGAATTTCATTCTAGGGTATACTAGTTGTCGCACACATGTAAAGAATAAGAGTTGGGACAAACGATTGCTCGCTGACTTGCACAAGTGCTGGTCTTCATTCTGTTTATAAACCAGGGGACTGAAAATAATTTGGAGGGATAACACAGTCCCCCCTTAGCATCCTCTGTTTTTGTGGATTTTATGAAGAGCCAAGCACAGATTAGGGATTCTACACAAGGAGACTGATTTCCCGGTGATTCGTGAATGATGGAGACATTCTAAGACGGGATTTTACACATTAGGACACCTCACAGGCAGTCGTCAGATCAGAATTTATTCTGCACACTCTGCACCATTTGCAGCAGAAAGCGGCATTCTGCACAGGACACAGAAGCAAGTCCCTGTACTGCCACAGTCTAATTTTTCTGGGGCTCACTTGCACTGATTCATGGACCTGTTCTCTCAGTCTGCCACCTGTCACTGTTTGTAGAATCATCTAAAATCAGGTATTATCTTTCAACCCCTAATTTTCCTCTAGTACTTAACTGTTTTATCAATTTCCGGATTTTCCAATTATTTCTTTAGTATCTGATTTCATGTATCCTAGATTAGAATTTCCTTTCAATATGCAATTAGGTATGATTTATTAAGTTATTTCAGTAGCTCCTAGTTGCATAGCTGTGTGTGTGGTTAGTTATTGCATTCTTAGTGTAAAACCACTTCCCCACATACATTCCACATGTCTTTCGATTATAATAGCCCCATACATTTAGCAACTTGATTTTTTTATTTTCACTTCAGGTTTCTGCCAGAACATTAGAGTGCAAACATAGGCTAGAAAAGAATAATATTTATTCCAAATGAGAACAAGAGGATTTTCTTAATTGTTTTTAAACACCCAGTTTCCCTTCTCTACACTACTTTATCAGTGCTAACATCCAAGTGTTATTCCCCAGGGTTCAAACAGCTTTAATTGCGAAGTCAAAATCACCCCAGCCATAATGCACATAGGCCATATTGACTTCTACTTAGGTGTAGAAAACCAACAGTATTAACCACCAACAGAACCTAATTTCCCGTAACTCTTTTCAAAGATAAACCAGCATATGCATGAAAGTATATAATTTTGATTTTGATAGGTTTCTCAGTAATCAATCCAGAGTACTAATTAACTTCAACAAAAAGAATACCTGTTCGGCACTCTGAATCAGGACAGTACCCTTAGTTTCTGTAGCTGATGTATCCACACCACCACCAAAGACTGCAACCTGACAAAACAAAAGACCAACAATGTGTTTTAATAATGTTTACATCATGTGGAAGTCTGTTCTAAATAGTAAAATCGTCATCATAGAAGCAACAATATACAGCAAAGTAAGTAAAAGGGGGTAGGATATCCATAGACAGGTAATAGAGGACAACAGGATCCACATTTTCCAAAATGAATGTGTACAAAAGTATTCTTTTGGATCTTTCCTCGGCTATTTCAACCGATAACATACAGCATGCAATGAGACTGTAATTTCTCATTATGGCCGTCCTGATACTGCAGGCTAAGCTCCTCATAAGATCAGAATTCACATATCAGTCACAGAACCTTTACTTATTTTGGGGGCTGGTAAAAATCTCAAGCCTATGGTGTGTTTGTTCAAGGATGACCCAGGCTGAAGGCTTCAGTACCCTCTGCTTCTCTCATGAGCCAAAAGGTTATTCTTGTTCTAGGATTGAGTTTTAGGTGACAAGGACAGCTTCCCAATCTCCCACTTCTCTCTATTTTTTGTTTCCTTGAGAGGAAATGCTTTAGGCACTCCTTTTACTGCCATTATTGTCTGTCATACTTTAAATGCTTAGCCTTTTTGACTTTGGTCATTTGAAGGTGTTAAGAATATGCTTTTGTCTCATTCTCATGGATCCGGGGTATCTCTCAGGTTGCATGAAGTACATCTGTATTCCTCTTCTAAAGCCTCTCTGTAAAGTCCTTTTCTTAAAAGGCATCACACGCCAGCAAAACAGAAAGTACCTCCCAGAGTAACACTTGAAATCTGGGGAGGAACTTCAAATCTCATTGAAAGTTCCCCACAAAAATCATTTTCACTGCTGGAAAGAAACCAGGAAAAGAAAAATGTCTCTGTATGTTGGTTATGTGTAAAGATAAAAATTCGTGGTAGGGAAGAAAACTGAATGAAAAAGAACTGGGAAATTTTTTCTTTATCTCCGAGCATAACAGAAAACTTACAATAGAACGAGCAAATGTATATCAGAAGACATCAAATATTACATATGGAGCAACCTAAGACATCGACAGTAAAGTGCTTGGCTACATGTAGACATGAAATCACGCACTTTCTACTTACATCACGCATCTAGGTATTTCATTATATACATGATTCCTAAGCAAGAAGACTAGACATTAACAACACTTATTTTACTCTTTCATTGCTTTTATCTTTCCCACACTCTTGTTATTTGCTTTTCTAGAATGACCACTTTACTTTTGGACACTAGACAACATGTGACCCAGCTCTGTATTGACATTATATCTTCCAAGCTAGAATGTTTCGAAGTCTGCGGGTACAGGTACGGTACACTGAAATGGCAAATTTTTAAAAACCTCGGTATGGTACACTGTAGGTACATTCGTACAAAATATTTTTAAAAAGTAAAATATATATATATATATATATATATATATATATATAAAAATTTAAAGAAAACAACAAGCTTATAGTCTCAAGTCTCAACAACCTATAAAATATTAGAAGCCAACAACAAGCTTATTATGAATCAGAAGCTATCTAAAGCAAGATTTCTTTGACTGAATACAAGAAGACCACAAAACATTAAATCTATGAGTCCATCTACTAATGGGCTCACAAACATTCCACTTATTGTTAAGGCCCAGGGAAAGGTTTGGGGAGAAGGCAATCTTTTCATAGAGTTGTTTGGAGGTAGCCTCTTGGAGAAGGGGCCCTTTGAGCCACCTCATAGTATCCCAAAAGTCATTCTCATCCTCCATAATTAGTCCAGTAGAGGGAGCTGTGAAAGCATTTCTGAGCATTGTATACATTCTGAACTGAGATTGAGGAAGCTTATAGAAAGCTTTAAGGTCTGTCCATTCCATCCACTTCCCAAATCTGTACAAGTCATGAAATATTTTAATTCCTTTCTCAAACCAAAGGAGGGCAGAGCAGCCTCTTGTCAAGGCAAGGATCTTGTCATTATATTTCAGATTCGACAAAATCGATTTGTAGGCTTGGCACCTAGTGTCAAAGGAAGAGAAGATAGGCTGCCCAACCACCAAGTGCTTCACTTGTTCCCATGCCTTCCAAATTGACTGAAGAATAAAGGACCCATGAGGAGCAACAAGAAAGCCCCCAAATAGTAAGTCAACCAAATGAAGTCCTTTTCATCTCTCTTGACCCTTCGGAGCCTATTGGCAATATTGAATCTCACACGAACTTTCCAAGGTTCAATTCCAGTCAAAGCCCTCAAGTTTTATTTATTTTTTGCACTTTAAAAAAAAAAACAATGTGGGTACATTGTGGGTACGTACCCACAGGCCCTAGGTACGTCCCGGTGCGGATTTTAACTCAGTGGTAGAGTAACGCCATGGTAAGGCGTAAGTCATCGGTTCCGTGAAGGACTCTCCTTGACTGAATATATTATTTCATGTTATGGTACCCGGCATAGTAGGAATACTCGCCAAATCCAAATACTCGCCAGACCCCAAAAAAAATCGGGCAAAAACTCGCCAATATTCGGCCAATACTCGGGAATACTTGGCAACTTAAAAATACTCAAATTTCTTTAAAAAACATAAATTTTAAGCAACACATAGCTACAAAATGTATCAAATGAGCCCATAAAATGTTGGAGAAGTGTTTTCTATTAGATTTGAATACAAATACAATACAAATCGCATCATCATGCGAATACGACAACCGGCTGATAAGTAATATGAATTTATGATGATTGACATTGAAAAATATCATCATAAATTTCATATCTATGCAAGTTACAATATACAATAAATTACATTTTCGACCAAGCTGACAGGTGGGACGATTAGTCCGAGCACGGGAGAATACTCGTCGAGTTTTGGCGAGTACTCGCCGAGTTTTGGAAAGCTATCCAGTATTTTTAATTACTAATTTGTCTACAGGCGATCAAAGCTCATGATTCTTTCATAAGATTGCAAGAAGTTGCTTGGTCCAAAAAGGTACAAAAATGGATTTTATGAAAATAAGAAAAATATTGTCATCAATGTGTAGAGCTCGAGAAAATATGCACTTTTAAAATGGCACCAAACAGAGCCACAGAATGAAGGTTATGGCACATGCAAGTTTTTGCTGCTACATCTTCCCGGACCCTTTCCAAAAATGGCAAATTTTATTCTATTCTTGTGTTTTCTTCACCAAAAATCCAAAAAAGGAAAGAAATGTTGTCTTGGCGAGTTTTCTGGCGGTTTACTCGTTTTGCTTGTTTTTTGGCGAGTTTTTGGCGAGTTTTCCTACTATGGTAGCCGGGATGTACCTGGGGCCTATGGGTACTTACCCATAGCATACCCGAAGCGTACTAATACCCGTACAAATGCCCGGTACATATTAGGCATGTTACGGGGGTACTTGGCATTTTCGGGCAGTCTAGCTTCCGAGCATCAAGGACACTACCACCCGTTAGGACATGAGCGCCACAGCGCCACTGTCCCCCTTTGGGCACTTCTATCCCTTTCCCTCCTTTTCTTGATTTTGAATTGCCACATCATTTGGTATCTTTTCTAGAGTCTTTTTATCACTTTGGGTCAGCTTTTCAATTGTTAATGACGAAATTCAAACAAGGGAATCATATATATATATACATGACTTACTACTATTAGGGGAGGACAATTTGGGGCTAATACTTACTATCTACTACTTGGGCAAAGAGCAACATTCAAAGACTGCATTTGGGTTGCATCATTCACTGCATAGGAAGGGACATTTCTGAATTCCATCTCACACATTCATCTTGGGGGTAAAGTAGTTGTAGCCTGTTATCTTGGTGCAACTGGCACAAGGGCAACCTAGCTTCAAGGGACATGATTCCAATCACACACACACACAAGAACTACATAGAGTCTGAAATGTAGTGCAACGCTCGGTGACAATCACATTGGGGTGACTGCCAAGGTCAATCTGACTCAAGCATATGCATTATTTATTTCATTTAATGTTTGCTTGAGCTTTGTGCAGGTAGCTAGGGTTTGTTTTGCAGGTACAAGTGCGATACAGGAACCCTACAGCGAAGTGGATGCGATAAACAACAAAAGGAAGAAGCTAAGTTCAGACTGTGAAAAGACCTGAAGCAGAGCTGTTGCAAGGACACTAGAGCCCAGATCAGACATTAACACTTGGGGCGGTCTTGTCCTATTGCGGGTGCTCCTTTCCAAAGATGTCTCAGGTCTCAGTTTTCTCAACAGAGCTCACACAGTCCAAATCCAGCTTGTTCCAGTCATCTTCTAACCTAGAATCAACCCAGATCTCCCAATACAAGCTAAGTCATTCTCATTTTCCTATCTTGCATACTTGCTTATACTTTGCATGCTAGATCTTGTTTGTCATTGCTATATTCATTTGATCTCAATCCTCTAATAAAGATTTAAATTTCTTTAAATCACTACAGTAAAAAGAATCAACTTCTATTACTAAAAAGTCAAAGACATGTTGCCAAACTCAACCAATTCTTAATATTCTAGGCTATATTGTGTTGAAGAAATCATACCTTGCAGATACGACTAGGCCACTAAACAAAAACCTACTATAGTTTATGTTGCAAGTATAAGAGGTAGTTAATGATACCCAAAATATTATAATGAATTGAATTCAGACATATAACATTGAATTTTAAGATGTTGGATTTGAAACTAGACCTTGACTTTCTCCACGTGCTTGATGGTTCCAACAGCATCATTTTTCAATACCATACCAGGAACCACACTGCAGTCATGCAATCCTCCCCCAGAAGTTTTGCAACTCGCACATTATCCACATTGAAATTCACAGGATTCTTTGGGCAAACTTGAATGCAGGCCTGCAAAACAGATCTCATTAGAATGATGTTATTCTAACTGAGACAACCATTCGACATGCAAAGTAGCATTCTTACATCTGCAACAAGGGGACACAGAATACTTTCTTGTCCAAATTGTTTACTGGCAACGGGAGCTTTCATTCTGAGGGTCACTTGCTCTTTATCCTTAATGTCCATCTTTTCTGAACCTTGTTCTACCAATTCATCTAATAGCTCAATTGTCTGAATAAACGAAAACAAGAGTTACAGATTGATAATACTCAAAACAAACTACATAAGGTATCATAAATTTTGGGCAAAAAGCAAATTAAGAGAAAGAAAATGTCTTGGAATTTAAAAATTCATCGAATTGTGCATTGAAGAAAAATTTGACCACCTTGTTAATGGCTTTTGTGTAGCCACTGATTATCTCACTAGGATGCAATCCCATCCTAATGAGCTCTTCAGCTCCTTGAAGAAGCTCTCCTGCAAATGATATAGTCAAATTGGCACCATCTCCAATTTCTTCCTGTTGAGCTTTAGCTGCCAGCACCAGGAGCTTTGCTGCAGGATGCTGCACCTCAAGTTCATTTACAATAGTGGCAGCATCATTTGTTACAAAAAGTTTATCCAGGTGATTAATGACCATTTTATTCATACCTGAAAAAGAATCACCTCATACATGTTAAAAGCAAGAATAACTATACAATTGAAGTAAACCAGTGTGCTAATGACTACATTTTGCCACTTGCCTTTGTTGATGCAAGGCAAATTTAATATTCCATGGTAAATCTAATAAAACTATTCAAAAAGAAATCTTTGAACCCTTTAGACTTTAATTTTACAAGTATAATTTGTCACTTTTGCCATGTTCAACAGCATAAGTACCTGAGGATAAAATAACATTAACTCCAGACTTTAATTTTGATTCCTTCACAAATATCAATTCTCGTGATACCTATAGATTTTACTTTAAATGGTCATTTACATCAACCCATCTGTTTTTTAAACATGTTACTTCTTGATCTGATTACAATTAGATGCCTTTATCAATATATCTGAGACTCAAAATCATTTTACACAGCAAATCACCACACAATTTGCTTCAGACCTAAGTAGCCAATACATTTAGAATACGGCTACAAAGAATACAGTACACAGATATGGCAAATAAAATTCACCCCAGATACAGCTTTGGAGACAGAAGCACATAAAATATATATATATATATTCTAGCCTGATAAATAGGAATTAACCACAGGGTATGCATATAAACAACAAAATAACCACAAAACACTACTGATAATTTATATAATGCCAAGTTGCCAACTGAATGCTGAATGACAAGTCACAAATGTCATAATAGATATTAAATTTAATTATTACATCAAAATCAGCATTCAACATTCAACATATTCATCCTCTTTATCGATAGCACAAACATCAACATCATGATGTGGTCTAATGGACTTGAAGCACTCACACTAGCAATCCCACACGGATCCAGTGATGCCAAAGAAGTAACAAACCTAAACAAGCAAGGAAAGATAATTATGCAATGAGAGGGATGAGAGCGTTGCTTTTGTGTTTTGTGTTTTTGACTTTTAGGGTTTTCATTGTACTTATTAACTTTTGGTCTTTATGTTATAATGCTGAAAAAAATTAAAAAATTAATTAAAAATCACATCTTTTTCCCCAGATATGCCTCAACATGTCTGCAGACATATCTGAACATCCTGGACGTTTCCACAGGGTACCCAGGCATATCAGGACAGTTTGGGATGTATCTGGGGCCATACCTAATGCATACTGTATTCTTATCTGACTCTGCGGTCTGGCATATCTGCTACTTCACTTCAGATTGATATTTCTATTTGCAGGGTTTTTTTCTCTAACATTCAAAATTTTCAGGGAAAATTGTTTGCTTACAAGTTTTTACTCAAGTCATTCTCACAGCAAATCACATGAGTACTTGTTTCAGATTGACTTTTTATATGCTGGGTTTTCTTCTCAAGTGCTTGAATTTTTCCAGAAAAAATGATTTGATCAAATGTTTTTATAAAAACCAGATATATGACTGTGAAGAAATTTCATCAGACTTATTACGACTACTATGATTTATCTGATGATTTTAACTACAATCTGGAGTCATTGAAAGATGTGTAATCAGATATGTAACAAACTGTTTCTCCAAATACTGAGACCTGTACCTTCCTTCTGGAAATACTATAGGGGCCAAACCCAAAACGTGATGGGGAAAATGCAACTGGAGTAACCTGAACAAGGAAAGGCACCCATTCTAGCTGCAAAAATCTAAGCGAACTGTTGAATTAACCAACCAAGGCAGGAGGCAATATAGGAATGACCCTCGAGGGCATCTGCAATATTTTGAAAATGAATATCCCTCGGTAATATCTTTTGTATGTTCGGGCTGAGCTAAAACAAATGTTCGCATGATATTCCTAAGATAAAACTCAAGATGTTGGACACCACAAAACTCAGTATTCTATAAAATAATGTCTAGGCAGAATTAGGTCGACTAACACCAGCATTGCAACAAACGACAAATCAAAGGGGTTGCATAGGTGTTTCTTGACATGACAAATTGCAAATCTGGCAAGCAGTTCAATAAAAACAAGAATCGCTTCTTGCAGCACCTTCGTAAACTTAGTTTGAAGATTTTAGTTTCTACATTTGCTATGAGCATTCGACTCAATTCTTCTCAATGTACCCTCAAATTTAGTACATTGCATTAATATGTATTATACTGTTAAACTATGGGGGAACCGTAAATATTAGAAAGTAGCATAAGATCATATTAGATGAAGAATACCTTAGGATGAATGAGAAAGATGATTGTATGACAATGAATAGAATGGGCAGATGCCTATTCTCATAATAGAGGATATGGTAAATGGGCATATGTCCATTCTAGACATTCAGACAATATAGAAGGAATGAGAAAGATTAGTTGAAGTTTTTGTCCTAGACTTAGACACTGAAAATTAAGTTTTAACTGCTGACGAATGGTGATTAACCAAAAGAATGAATTTCAAAGAGAACTTGAGAACCCAAAGATTGTAATCCAGACTACACTACAAGAAAAACGTCCAGACAAATGTCTAGTGGTAAGGTCGAAGTAATTGCCATGTAAAGAAAGTCCTAAGGGCAGTGTCTAGTGTTAAAGCAGAAGTGATTGCCATTGAGATTGCACACCGGATGGTTATGTGGCTAGATAAGCAAACATGTGACCACCACACGGACGGTGGCTGCAAGACCCAAGAGACTCTTGAATGGAAGATATACCCCAAGAACATTGTTCCAAGATGAAAGATTTTCTGTATTTGACAGTCGGCTACCTACATATTGTTACCCTACTTGCCTAACAAAATAACAATCATACAAAAAAATCTTGAATGTCAATTTTGGAGGGAGAGGATTTGACCATAAATTCTGCCACCTAAACAGTGTTTCCCTACTTGCCTAACAAATTAGCAAACGTTAAAGAAATGAAATATTTTTGACTGTTAATTATTGGAGGGAAAGGATTTGACCCTAAACATTTCAAACAGATACTTACTGTTATGTACACTCAACAACCCAAATATACTTTCACAACCAAAGTTTAAGTTATGCCAATCATGTTTTTGGGCATCTGACACCTAAACAGTGTTTCCCTACTTGCCTAACAAATTAGCAAATGTTAAAGAAATGAAATATTTTTGACTATTAATTATTGGAGGGAAAGGATTTGACCCTAAACATTTCAAACAGATACCTACAGTTACAAACACTGACAACCCAGATATACTTTCACAACCAAAGTTTAAGTTCTGCCAATCATGTTTTTGGGCATCTGACATAGTTAACAATGGAGAACTAAAAGCCACGATCAAACAGGATGAGCTCAAGGGGTAAAAGCTTCAGGACTTTCATAAAGAAGTGCCAGGTTTAAAACTCAATTGATATAATAAGGTACTGAAATTGTGTAAAATACAGCATCCAACTAATACGTAAACTTCTACTTTGGAACTCTACGAATCACACAATTATGTTGTTCTACTTTCTACTTTGGAAAATGACAGTTTCGATGAAGATTAGAGCTTTAGTGACTGATTAACTAGTGCTTAGGACAGAATTGTAGAGAAATGCTAAAAGAATTCTACACACAACACAAGAATTTTTATCCTGAAACCCCCAATGAGGGAAAACCAGTCGGGAAGGGCAACTGCTCTTTCTTCCCACTTGTATTGGCCAATTAATCAAATTTTACAGATTACAATAAGTATGAAAAGAAGCAACAATGTAAACCTTCTCTCCAATTACTTTCTTGCTCTGTTTTCTTACACCTTGCTCCTACAATTCCACTCCAGCACTGAAGAATCTCTGCTCACTTGCTCTCATATTAATACTCTGCTTCTCGATCTCTCTGGATCTTCAAATGATGAATTCTCTTGCTCCTCCTTGTATTTATAGCCTTCTCCCATGTCCTCCCGTGCACTAGAGAATGGGAAAGGTCAGGAGGGAAGAGACATAATCGGGTGCTTCAAATTCGCGTCCATTCATGCTCCATTCTTCTTTTTTGTTCAGAAGTGTCAGGACCGCCACCCTGAGCAAACCGACGATTTCAAGTCCGCCGCCACTGGTTGGGCAACGGTTGCAAGACCACCGCCTCTGCAGGGCAGCAGTTCTATCCAGAACCTCCATTTACCTCATTTTCTTCAATTCTCCTTCTTGGTGCTGATGGAACTGATGAAGTGGTGTGTTTTTCTGGATCCCTATGGATCACCAACTCACTTGTTGTAGATGAGGCCAGGTGCAAGTCTGGAGTTACTTTGAGTGAAGACTCAAGAGATAGCCTCGGTCTAGGGAACTAAGCCAAGTACAAAAGTATTTATCAAATTAAAAAAGAATTTAAGGAACATTTTAGAAACAAAAATTCAAAATCACCACCATGGAAACCACATGTTCACTAAAGTATAATCCTAGCCAGGGTGCTTCTGCACTATACATGAAACTGTTATACACAATCTTTACTACATCCTTGTTCTAAACACGGATCAGATAATTGGCATTATACTAAAAACACATACATAATTTAAACGGAGCAAGTACAATCCTCTAAAATGGAGAGAAATAAAACAGAATATTAAATTGACCGAGGGTTTGCAGTACGTGGGACAGGGGAGGTGGATGAAAAGCAGGAGGGGGAATGATGAGTTTCACACTACAAACCCAAGCTCCATTCCCAAGAATAGACACGTTATAGTGACCATGGGAACACCTTGATGTAAGATTCCATCTTATGGAGTGTCTATCACATGGGCAACCTGAAGGGATGGTCAACTCGAGGTCATATTGAGCACACAAGCTCATCCCCGTGTTTTCTAATAGATATGCTGTAATGTTCACCCCAGCAGATTAGTCAAACATGATAAGCTCAGGCGCTAGCTGGGAGATATAATAAAGTATTGAAATTGGGTGTAATATCATATTCAACTCATGTGTTGTGTGTATTCCAACATACTATGGAAGATACAAGCACTGGTTGAATTTGATAGAAGAGATACCCCTCAGTGTCAAAGCTTAGCAAAAGGTTACCTTAAATAAAGGAAATTTACCAAATCAAAATATATTAAAATATGTTTACATGATTGGAAACATACTATGAGATGAAAATATTCCAAATAATCAGTATAGAAGCCACAGGTGGAGAAAAGCACATTCATAGACCAGATATTTCTGCAACATACATATATGAGATCATTATTGAAAAAAATTACTAAAATTGAGCTAAATTGGAGTGCGACGCAATAATGAAACGGAGCAAAGTATTACACCCAACACCCAGGGTACTGGGCATACACGGCTAAGCCCACAACCAGGGTGAATTTGACGGAAAAGATACCCCTTGGTCATAGCAGCTAATCCAAAGGTTACCAAAATAGCACATAAAGAAACTTATCAAATCACAAAAGACATTTTGTATATAGCAGATGGATAAAACGGTGTACCGTTTAGGCGACCATAATGACAGATAGCCATCTGCAAGTGTTGATATTCTCTACAAGCTATATATAATGTTTACCCTAAAATTTTAGTCTAGCAAGACAAGTTCGAGCGGTATAAGTATAGGGGCTTTCATAACACAGCTCTAGGTTGCAATATCAGTATAGAATGTTAAAATTTGTGAAATACTAAATCGAACTCGCTAGCTGTGGCATAGCTTAAATATTCAGAAGATCAAAACTAAAAATACAACTTTTCCCAAACGAGATAAAAAAAACATTTTTAAGTTTAACAGATTGATGAAAAGGGCGTACCATTTGGGCCGAGCGAAGTGCGCGTAATGACGGAAAGCTGTTTGCAGGCTTCGATGTTTTTAATCACGGCCTCGTCGAGGCCAGAAAGGAGCTTGTGGCCCTCCTTCAGCATCGACTGCATTCCCTGCATTTGATACACCATTTTACTAAACCCTAGCGATTTTTCTTACCTTAAACCCTAAATGCGGAAATTTGTCCTTAAACCCTACGTGCTTCCGCTTCGGCTCTGTGCGCTGATTTCTTTCTCGCAAAATGCGTTCAAAAACATAGGCAAAGGGGCAATGTTGGTGAAGTGTGAGCGAATAGGAGAATATGGGTATGTTTCTAGCAAGCATCTGGTTTTAGGTTGTTCCAGATACTTTATAATAGAAATAATGTGGGAAAACGGGGGTCAAATTTGAAGTGGTTAATGCCCTTCAAACATCTTTCATCTTGTGAGGGAAGGGTGATTAACTAGCAATTCTACATGAGTTGCAAATTACACTACGGAGAACAAGAATATTATGTTCATAATCATATCACTTATCATTCAGTTCAATCACACTACGTCTTGCATTTGTTTAATAATTTTTTTCTTATGAATGTGATATTGATTTTTCATTGCGAATGAAAGGTGTAAAATCTAGTGTTTTTTTGTCAATATATAATACAATAGATTTGTTTATTTGAGTTAAAAGAGGAAAATTTTAGCTTCCTAAATGAATGTAAAAGTGGTGTGTAATATTCTCAATATGAAAGCATTAAACTTGTCATGATAGATGAGCAATGAAATAACATTACATGCTAGCAAGGTAAGCATTGAACGTATCTCTTCTCGTATTGATCATTCCAATGATCATAGTATTGATCGTAGCCCGGATCAAAGAGGAATTTGTACAATCCATAAAGGCGAGGTATGCAATGTCGTCAATCGGCTTTCATAAGGGCCAAGCACAACTTGGAAATCACTATCGGCAATCATATGGGAGGAAAAAGAATTTCTAATGACGTAGCAAAAATGTCAAAACATGCATCCAAACATTGGTAAATAGGCATATCTAGGATATGTTAAATAACTTGTAAGTGAAGGGAAGTTGTTTACAACTTAGTTTGTCGAGCTTCTTATTTCGTGTGTGAACATTTTTGTGCACCTCGTTAATGCATAATGTTGGAAAGTAATAAGCATGTGAGACTTTAAACATATGATGAAAGTCCCTTCTTCGTAATGCTTCTACGGATGTCCACACCCTATTTCTAAGCTCCTTTTTTTGCACTCGGTATGTAATGTAAGTACACGCTTTATAGTTACTTTCACACATTCACAACAAGATTATATATCTCTTACTTCAAGTATAATTATCACGTCATGTTGCATACTTAAAATATGATCGCCATTTTTAAATAAGATTATATGTAAATTATATTGTATATATTAAATATAGTTAAAAATATACATATATATATATATATATATATATATATATATATATATATATATATATATATATATATATATATATATAACATTGTTTACAATAAGGAGAATTATGATTGTGTTTTATTTTTCTTTACAAAGAGCTACAAACATTAATCTCTTTTCTTTTTGCTTTTATGGCCAAATCATGTCTTTCTCAAGTGTTTTGGGCATGGGAAAATACCCATCAATTACTCATGTAATTTGGAGGTGCTTCGTCTTTTGTTCGATTTGATTTTATGCACCATAAAAATAGAATTTAACAAATATTTGCATCCTCTTTGAGCATTGATGTTGTTTCACCAATTGTAACCAACAGTGTGTACACTCTTATCTATTCACCTTTTGTAGCATGTTACTAGCTTTGTGTGAAATATAGGCACTTTGAAATAGTGCATGGACATCTGCATAAGCATTATGAAGAAAGGACTGCGCAATGATTGCATGGATATGCAAAAAAAGTAGGTTTGTTGAAAATTTGGTTTTGAGATTGGAATTTATTACGGTGAAATAAATTTGTGTACAAACTTAACATCATTATCCTAATATCAATGTCAATCATCCCAACAAGGAATGCATAAAAATGTTTAAAAATATGACAAACCAAAACCATAATGAAGTAAAGTTTTTGTGTCTTATGTATGAATCCACGTTTTGCATACATATCTACTAGGGTATCCCAATTGTAACATAAAATCCCTTTCCCATAATTCTTCGATGGATGTCCACACCCAATTTTAAAGCTCCCATTTAGGCGCAAGCTAAGAGGATGTTGGAAAAGTTTGCAAAGTATGGCTTTATACCTACCAAATGCATTCGCTTACAAGTTTGCAAGGAATTTTCAACAACCCCGTGTAGTCACGAAATCACACACTTTCTATTTACATTAGGCCTCTAAGTATGTCGTTATATGCATGATTCCTAAGTGAGAAAACTAGACGTTAACAACACGTGTTTTTCTTTTACATTATTTTATCCTCTTATACACTCTTCTTATTTACTTTTCTAGGAATGACCACTTTACTCTTAAACATTAGACAACATATGACCCAACTCTGTATTTACCGTTATATCCTCCGAACATCCCGAATAGTACCGCCCATTAGAGACAGAGTGCTTAGGCGTTATTGTCCCCTTTGGGCGTTTTTGTCCTTTTCCCTTTTTTTTTTTGATTTTCAAATGTCACATCATTTGGTACCTTTTCTAAAATCTTTCTTATTACTTTGGGTTGTATTTTCTTATTGTTAATGACGAAATTCAAACAAGGGAATCATATATATACATGATTTACTTACTATCATTAGGGGTTGGACAATCTTGGGGCTAATACTTATTGTCTACTATTTGGGCAAGAGCAACATTCAAAGAGTGCATTTTGGGTTGCATCAACTACATAGGGGTTTATTCATTTCATCTCACACATTTCATCTTGGTGTGGTGGCACAAGGGCAACCTAGCTTCAAAGGACACAATTCAAATCACACACACACACATAAACACAAGAACTACATAAAGTCTGAAATGTAGTGCAACGCTCGACAACAATCACATTGGGGTGACCGCCGAGGTCATTCTCAATCAAGCATATGCATTGTTTTATTTCATCTAATGTTTGCTTGAGCCTTACACGGGTAGATAGGATTTTTTTGCGATTCTGAAGTGTGACACAAGAACTCTATAGTGAATTGGATGAGACAGACAATGAAAGGAAGAAGCTAAGTTCAAACCATGAAAAGATCAAAAGCATATTTGTTGCCTGTAGACACTAGCACCAAGTTCAAACACCAACACCCGTTAGGTCTTGTCCTCATCTGGGAGGTCCTGTTTGAAGAGGTTCTAAATCTCGATTTTCTTGGCAGAGCTTACACAATCTAGATTCGATCTATTCCTGGCCAATTTTCATCCTGTAATCAACCCAAATATGTCGATACATGCTAAGTCACTCTTATCTCCTATATTGTACACGTGTTTGTAATTTGCATGTTATGTCTTGTCTATCACTACTATATTCATTTAATCTTTGTCCTCTAATAAAGATTTAAAATTCTTTAAATCATTTTGGTGAATTCGATCCCTTGCATGCTCTTTAATGGATCCATTATTCTCCAAACCCAAACCCTAGTTGTATTAGGGCTTATATCTACATCTTATATTCAAATCCAAACTTGATTTTCATCTATCACCTGTCATAAATTGGATTTGTAAAAAAATCCTAGGGTTTTATGCTTCATCCTACCCTTTGGGTCGCTTTCTAGGGCTCCCAATTTTTAAAACACCTTTTGTTTCATATCTCGAGCATAATGGCTATATTTTTAAATTATTTTGAGGTTATTTTTCATTTTTACGTATTTAACGAAAACCTCTTTTTGTTTTTCCTTGTTTTTGCACAATTTTCAGAAATTTAAAATTATACTTTTTAATAATCAAGGCATAATTAGAAAAATACTCACTTTTGAGAAAATCCTTTTGAGGTTTTTATTTTACATCATTAGATTCAAAAATCCTCTTTTGTTTTATAAGATTCAAATCCTATTTCGAGATATGGTCGTTTTATTCATTTGATGACAATCGCTTTTTGATCAACATCACTTTCAATACAAATCTATTTGTCTATTTGGCTTGCTTGTGTCAAATTATTTTATGGCTTACCATACAATTGATGACAATGCTTCTCCATTGTATATTCAAGTTCAAATTAGTAATGTGTTTCTTAAGTGTGTTTTAGTTAATCATGGATCTAGTCTTAATGTATGCAACATTTCCTTTCTCCATCAAATAAGATTTTTTGTCGTTGATCTAACTCTAACTCTACGTATGTGTGGCTTTGATAATACACCTAAGAAAGTTTTGGGACAAATAAATCTACCCATTCCTGCAAGCCCTTGCAGCCTTAATGTTTTATTTCATCTTATGCCTCATAATCCCAATTATAATATCCGTATAGGTCGTCTTTGGTTACACACTATGCACGCCTCTCTTTCTACCAATGCCATAGCACATAATTCCCTTGCCACACCTTCTTCCATGGATAACACTAAAATAGATTCCACACCTCATGTTGCTACTCTTTGTGATATCCCTCTCATACATGATGATGAAGTTACTACTTGCATTGCACATCATTCTTCTCCTACATGGACTATAATGTTATCGATTTACATGATGAACTTTCTATTAGCACCCATGATACTCCTCCCATTATGTCTCATTATCATCCACATGATGTTTGATCCCTAATACATATTGTTACACACTTACCTATATCTAGAGCTTTGTCCCCTATGATGGTTGTTACATATACAATACCTAAGGTGTTGGGAGACACTCATACCCCCTTTCACAATGTTACCATGACCATGGCCTTCAAATATGTTACTCAACATGACTCTCAATGCATTTCTAATGATCATATGCTTATTAATTTTAATGTTACATCACTCTTTACACCTTCCTCACCACAAGGTAGAACACACTCTACTAATTTGACATTGATTCTTGATGCTCTCACTTTCTAAGCTTCTATGCATGACTCGTTTACTATGGCTAAACCTCATCTTGTTACATCCACAGGGGAAATCAATTCCCCTCTTTCCACATTTATGTATATGGTCATAAAGGCTAGTTCATACAACTATAATGCTTCCAATCTTTCCAAATTACACCCATTGATCATGATGAGTCGTGTGTCTCTCCCTCCATTTTTTGCGGTTGATACTGATGAGCCTCATAACGCTACATATGTTACACATCTCTTGACTCACAAAGTGATTCTTATGTTTACACTTACTATTTCCACTATTTCCAACAAGCCCAATGTTCCACCTAGTTTAGTTCCTTATACTAGCCATATCCTTATTGTGTATGGCATTGCATTTACTCCTCATACATTTGGGATCTTAGACTCCATAGGGTTTTCCCCTCACTATGTTGACATTGTTCCTTGGTAGCTCTCATGTTTCCCAAATTGCACTTATTACTTACCAATGTTCCACCTATTCTAGTTTCTCCACATGTATGACATAATCCTACTCCACATGTTATGATATATGCACTTTCACATGACACTAGGTCATTAGATCATGTTCACATGTGTTCATCTTTTTACATTGGAAAATAGTGGGCCCTCTCCCCATATCCTCATTGGATAGATCATCATGGTACTCACACACGGGGTATACGATCCCCCCGCTACCCGATGACGCACTCTTGTTCTAGGTTTAAACATGACTATTGAGGTGCATCCACTTACATGTACCTCATTTTGCATGAGATACACTTTGGGGCTCCCCTCTCCTAGATGTTCTATTTCATGTTTGCATATTTGCAAAAATTCAAAAATACTAGCTTAGATCTTGATTGCATGTATCCTTGCTTGCTCATTATATTATATGTTGCACATTACTCATAATGTTACTTAGATTGATAATACGCTCTATTAATTTTTCTATACACATGCACGTTCACATGGTACTTTTTGAGGTGAATTTAAATCACTTACATGTTCTTACATGATGTATGATGCTTGGCACTATACCACACCAAATCCCATTACTGAGGCTTCGAGGGCATTTACTTATTATATTTCTCTATACTCAAGTGTTATCATTGTAATATCTAATACTTTCATTACTATTTCTAGCTATAATATATTGTGACATACTATCAATTTTTCCTAACATGTTAATGGGTTTTTCATGTGTAGCATTTGTATTGCGAGACCCACTTTGGTTCTTTGATTCTATCTTGATTGTCATTGTTTGTGGGATATGCACTATGCTTCATTGTTTGTTTGTGTGTAGGCTTCAAGTGTCTTGTGACATCCTAAGTGGTGTCCCATGTATTCAACCAGCTACTCATTGTGTCATTTTCCATATTATCGTGTGTTTTGACTTGTTTCTATTGCATCATGTATACTTGTTTATGACTAACACTTTGGACTAGCTCTCTCTCCCTCTCTTATTCTCTCTCCCCCTTCCCTCTCTTTCTAAAATTCTATTTATTCACTGGGGATGTACTTTTCACTCTTTTGTCTTATTCACTTAAGTGACTTAATGTTGTATTATAAAATTCCATTTTCAAAAATAAGAAAAGGACTTAATTTCATTCCTAGGAATGTGAAAGGTCACAAGTGGTGGTGAGATGAAAAGTCGCATGGGGGGAGAGGAAGAGACATTTTGTAAGCTATAAATTGGAATGACCTCTCCATTCCAAGGGGATAGCATTTTGTTTCTTCTTAATAGTTGTTGGCTTTCACTACTACTACAAGCAATAAGCTATATTCTTCTATCTCTTTTCTTATGTTCTTCCACACTCTCCACTTTCCAACTTTGTAAGCATTGTAATATTATACAACCAAGAAGGAATTTTTATCATGCAAAAGTAGCACCCTAGGATTTGATCATGGAAGACCAATACTTTTGGATAACATGGGATTGTCTCTAAGCATAGGACCTTACATCTTTGAGACAAACCTCCAAAGAAGGTTGGTTCCTCTACCTATTCTAATGTTAACACTACAACTACCTCTAAGATAAGCCTATTCTAACACATCCAAGTAACCAAGGTGAGAGAGAGAGAGGGGAAAACATGAACAAACTAAGCTAAAACAGAGGTGATAGCACCAAGAAAAGGAGGATAGACACTCTCTATGAGGGAAAATGAGAAGGAGAGGGCATCCATATGTGCCACAAACCAAAACTATTTTATCCTCCATTTTCCACACAAAACACAACAAAAATGGAACTTACAAAGGATAAATACATGCACAACACACCACAACAATAATAGAGAGGCAAGAATGCAATGAAAAACAAGTTAGGGTAGAGAAATAACCACAAAACCATATTTTATTGCAATAAAAGTATGCATAGACCATTACAATTGAAGTGGAAGGCACAAGAACACATTGCAGAAGTCCAAATATGAGGTCTACAACTCCATGGAAGCTAGGACAACATTTTGGCATAGTGCCCTTGCATTACAAGTGTCCAACATTACAAATGAATGATTTTTTTGCAAATATAGAGAACATGGGATAGAAATAAATGGGAGAGAGAGGAAAATTCACCACTTTGAATTCAACCACCAATAAGATGACATAAATTCCTACAAAACCACATATCCACCTCGAAATCCATGCCTCCACAACATTTTTCATTCAGGACGAGCATGGGTGTGATTCACCATTAAAACTAAGGAGTTGAACTCTCAAAACGTATTTTTTTCCGTTGAACATGTGTTTGTCTTTTTTACCCCCAAAACATCATAATTGTTTGCATTTTTAATACTAAAATGAAGTTCTTGATGAGACAGCCCCAAAGCCATCAATTTTGTGTAATTTAGAGCTTTAGATTAAAATCTATGACCAAAAAAACCAACTCTCGTCGACCCAAGTGGATTTCCGGATAACATATGAAACTAGGGAATGTTACTTTTTGGCCTTCATTCACCACTTTAATGTTTTCCCTTTGGGTGGAGAAATCATGGTGTCGGGGTACTTATGGAACGATGACATAGTTCTCTTTATGTCATGCGATCCCGACATACCCGATTGTTATGTCTTAATGCCTTTATCAAATGTTTAGAGTTATTGAGGGGATTACAACTTGGGCACCATTTACTCTATGTCGTGTGGGCCCGACATTACCAAACACACTACCCCGTGTCTCCTTTGCGGTAAAGGTGGCGGATCGGGAACTTTGAGAACTCATGCCTGCTCCACTAGTGTCGTCCACTCCAAACATAATCGACGCTTTTCCCATTTGACCATGTTTCGTTAGTGTTGTCGAATAATCAACGAACCTATGGAACCCTTGAACTATTATGGTTGTGACCCATAACCCCGCCTTAGCTAATGTACATAATTTTTTGTCATGTTTACCCCCTCGCCAACTTTCACGAAGTTCGAGGAACCTTGAGAACTCGGAACATTTCCACTTGTGCCACTCACCCCGACTTTACTAATTTAAACCCTTTTCTCTACCTTAGTGGTAAGTGTAGGCCTTTGGGGAACTAATGGAAGTTTTAAACCATTCCATTTGTGCCTTCTTCATTGTGTGACTTAACCAATTGAAATGTACTATTTACCCTTTCTCATCCATGTCGACCATGCGGGAAATCGGTGAAGTTGTGGAACATGAGAACATTTCCAATCGTGCCCAAAATGTCTAATTTTATCGACTCATAGTGTATTACAAACCTAGTGGAGATACACATAACTTAGGGAACAAATGAACTATTCCCTCGGTTCCTCAAAAGGCCGACTTTGTAATGTTTTTCCCAATTTCCACACAAAAATTGTAAAAATGGCTAAGTCCACTGGACTGTAGGCTTTGAAGAGGGGAAGTAATGTTTAGAACATTGAGACTTGCCCCAAAACATTGAGATTCTCCCATACTTGTCCAAAAATGGATTGTAAGTTGTCAAAATATCTTAGGGTTATTTTGGACAACAATTGGTGACTCAACAGAGCTATCTACCTGCTTAGATAGACGATCAATGACCTTTTGAGCATCCATTGGTCATGGATTCAAGCCTGAAAAACTTGAAAACTAGTCTAAAAACTGAAATCTTACCCCGAGCTTGTATGAAGCACTTCATGGACTTGGAGATGGCCTAGAATGGTTAGAGTGCTCTTAAAATTTGATTTCTTGGGAGTTTTTGATAAAACTTGCAAACTGTCTCAAAATGTTGATTTTTCACCAAGGAGGAAGTATGAAGAACTCGATTATAGTTGATCTTGGGGTTGAATGGATGCACCTTAGAACTAGCCCAAAACATCTCGTTTATACCATGAAACACCTCTCCGAATGGACTATGCAACAAAAATTGAGGCCACAAAAACTATGTACAAAAATAAAAATCATACATGTTCCAAGTGGAAGTACGACGAGTGTGCACGAGCACTTGTTTACGATAAACAAACCTAATCTACTCCTACTCTAACCAAAGGCAAACGAAGCTAAACAAAACTAGCAATGGGTGGGAGAAATAGCTTCCTTCCTTGCAAAATTGGATCATGTGATCGGTTTTGCAACAAACACGATATTTAATGAGAGTGGAAAACTATCTTAAAAGCTGGTTTCCCTTCTCATCAACAAATGGAAGGAGAAAAAATACATTTGTTTGATCTTCATCTGGGTTTAAGAGGTGTTTGAGTTGATCCTGACACTTTGATGATCCTCCTCATGCTCTAAGGTAAGCATGACCGCTAATAACTCCATTTATGGCTCTAAAGTAGCCAAGTATTTGATTTGCACACGTTCTTTCTGTTGATTGGTTGATCCTTTGAATTTTCCCATTTTCTTTACATTAGCTCTAATCTTTGGAAGAGTAGAGTTGGTAGAGGCACTTTCCTCATCATTCTAAATTCTTAACTGATATGAACTTTATCTAGCTTTTTCTTGCATAAACATCCTTGTTTCCACACTAACATGCTTATTTTCTTATTTAAACAAAAAGTGTGAGTTAAAACTCACCATTATCTTCCACATGAAGCATGTTTGAAATATGATTTGTGCTTTTCTTTGCTTTTACAAACAACTCTACCTCTTTCATAATGATTTTTGATTTGCAATTGGGTTCTTATCCTTTTCCTTATCCTCAAGCAAGAAGTTAGAAAGATCAAACTCACCCCTGCTCCTCATGTAAACTAATTTAGATAGCAGATCTAATTTCTTCCTTTGCATGCTCTTCTTTTGTGATTCTCCTCCAAATTTGATTGTGTAAAAGAGGAAAGGACTGATCACCATTCATTGAAATTTCTTTCTCTTTCTCATGTCTAATGGAATCTTTAGTGGCAAGAGGCTCTTTGTGGTGAAAGGTAGATGATGAAAACACAAAATTGGTAAGCTCAATGGGTTCTTCATCATCAATACAATCTTCTAGATCTAATAAAACTTCAACATCATCATTGCCCAAATCCATTTGGATTATATCGTCTTTGGAGTCCTCCTTTAACAAATATGATTTTTTCTCTTGTTGCTCTAATTTTTCCTTCTCTAATTCTGATTTTCGTGAAGACAAATCATCAACCTCCTTGAGCACGGTGCCAACATGCACACTACATTCGAATAGAAAGATTTTTCATCATCTTCCTCTTGTTGCCTTCGTAAATTCATCCTTTATCTTGAGTTCTTAAATCTTATCCTCCATTGAAGGTTTAACCAACTATGGGATTTATTTGGCCTTAAACATTGAGCTCCATCCTTTAAATTTTACACAAGAACTTCCTGCTTGGTTCTTTAGTTGGTTGCCCTCCCAAATTGATTTTCTAATTATTTTCTTCCTAAAATGGGTTTGGTAATGTGATAGGAGGGGAGATTGAGCTTCAAGCTGATTTTACAATGGTTGAAGTGATGGGGAACGTGCAATGTATTTTTGTGGAGGAGAAGGGATGGAAGGAGAAACCTTGCAGAAGCTACATACTTGAAACTTAGGACGAGATGGTTCAAGCTGATTGGGGGCATCATATACCCACATGGTGATTGTAAAGGAACACCCCATTGACAAGGCTCTTCAACCTTGTTTTTGTGAGCCTCTAATGCTTGCAAAGATTTAGTGAACTTAACCATCTCGGTAAAGGATTCACTAGTTACCTCTAGCCTTTGTTGTGGGCTGATTCAACTAAGTATAGGGTCTCCCCATGGAAATGACTTCCTAAAACTATTTTATTTAGCTAACATGATTTGGATCTACTCCTTGACAACTTGCATGCTCTCCTCCATGTGCCGAAATCTCTAGTCTAAATCATCTTCATGTGTGAAATGGCCTCCAAAGTATGCATATTATTATTCTTGAACAATACCATGGTTAGTTAAGTAACCATATACAACGATGAAACAAAAACACCACACATAGAGAAAAATAGATGTGTGGTATATGCAGATGAAAGAATTCATGGAGATCACCTATTTGACAAGTATAGAGTCTTGAGGTGGTTGAGATATGTTTATGCCCCCTCAAAATAACTATTATGGTTTTGATTTCTGTGGATAATTGTCTACAAAACCTCGATCATGCTCATGTACAATACATTCCTGGCCAAAATAAGAACAGAAGATAGTTTTCATGACCAACAAGACCCTAGAGTTTAGTGATAATCGAAATGAGAAGAAGAGCATAAGATCAAATGCAATAAATTTTATGTCATCTTGTATGCAAAAAGTAAAAATTGTGATCACAGTGAATTTAAATTTTGTGCAACTTCTCACCTCCCGACTATCAAAGGCTTGCTAATACGCTTAAACATCTTATAATTAGATCTTCCAAAGATTGAAACCTTTACTAACGTATTTTGGGTCGATCTTGCAAGATTTTTCTCCTTCATGCTTATGATTTCTTTATGACATATATTTGCATGCATAAAAGGAAAAGGTTGAAGAAAAAAATGGAATTTGTGTTGGGGTTAGCACACCCAGGTTGTGCAAAAAATATATCGATCTAAGCATACGTGTAAATAAAAGCGAGATATTCTACCAAAAGAAATATACAAAACAAGAGACATAAATCAACACCAGTTTTAACGTGGTTCACCTAGTGTGGGCTACGTCCACCAAGAAACAAGCCAATCTATTATCCAAAGATTTGACAAGATATACAATGAAGATTTATAATCTTCCACACCTCTCAGATGCTCAGTACTTTCTTCCTTCAAACTTTTCTTCCCGACTCTACCAAGAATTCTCTCTCACATAATTATCTTGTAATTATGATCCACACCCTTTTTCTAAACCCTAATTTTAACTTCATATAGTCATTTTTAGCCTTAGGGCACTTAGCCATGTAATTACAATTAATAAATATATTTTAATGCTAAAAATAGATATAATTCCCGAGAGTTAATTAAAACTTCGTCATTGGAGGTAACCGACGCCTGGTTACGCCTAACCATCACCGGTTCCTACTTGCCCTTGACCGATACTGGTCTTCCCCGACGATGTCGGTGCCTCGCTTAGCTTAATCGATGTCGATTCTTGTGTTTTCTGAACAAGTTCCAATGACATGCTAAAATGAAGTAATTGAGCTCCATAACTCAACAATCTCCCACTTGTAGTTTAATTACTTTGCACCATACACTGCATAACGTCATTCTTGGATTCTTCCTAGCTTTGTTTCTTCCTCTTGAAGCCTCAAACTCAAAGACCAGCGAAGTGGAGTGTAGCTCCAACTTCTCCTTTTCTAATGGCTTCGTTAGCATATCCGCAGGGTTCTTGCTCGTATGAATCTTTTCTAGATTCAAATTGTCCATCCTCCAATACCTTCTCGTATGAAGTGATACCTCAACTAAATGTGTTTCATTCTCGAATGAAACGCTGAGTTCTTTGCCAAATGAATTACACTCTGATTATCACTAAATAGTTTACAATCACTTTGCTCCTTTCCCAACTCTTCCATGAACCTAATCATCCATATCATTTCCTTGCTAGCCTCTGTAGCTGCAACATACTCTGCCTCTATAGTAGACAAAGCCATAACCTTCTACAATCTTGAAATCTAGCTAACCGCCATTCCACCTACTGTGAAAATATATCCAGTAGTGCTCCTCCTACCATCCAGATCTCCAGCCATATCTAAATCAACATAGCCACGTAATGAAATATCTGAACCTCCATAGCATAATTATATACTAGATGTCCCTTTTAAATACTTGAGTATTCATTAGACTACTTTCAAATGCTCTTTACTTGGATTAGCCATATATCTACTCACAACTCCCACTTTGCTGTGTAATGTCCGTCAGTGCAGTACAAACCATAACGTACATGAGACTTCTAATCTATTGAAGCATATGACACTCGTGTCATATATTTGACCTCCTCATATGATGAAGGACACTAATCTCTCTTTCAATTTGAAGTGTCCAACCATAGGTGTGGTAACATGTCTTGCATTCTCGCATGTTGAACCTTTCCAACACCTTATAGATATAATCCTCCCGAGACGAGATACAATTTCTTGTTTTTCATGTCTCTATATATTTGCATGCCAAGGATTCTTTTTGACTCTCCTAAATCCTTCATAAGAAATGTGTGAGCTAGCTTTTCTTAATCTCACCAATGTCTTGCATACTAGATCCCGTAATAAGCATATCATCCACATACAAGTAACAAAATAATATAACTCCCATTTTCAAGCTTCTTGAAATAAACACAATGGTCGATTCACATCTCAAGTAACCATGCTCATACATTAAACTATCAAACCTCATGTACCATTGCCTTTGAGCTTGCTTGAGCTCATATAGGCTTTTTTCAACCTGCACACTAATTTCTCCTTACCCTTGACTTCATACCCAAGCGGCCACCGCATATAAATTTCTTCATCCAAATCACCATGAAGGAAAGTCGTCTTCACATCTAGTTTCTCTAAATGCAAATATTATACTACAACTAAACTCAATACGATTTAATAGAAGTCATCTTAACAACAGGAGAAAATATTCCACTAAAGTCAATACACGCTTTCGTGTAAATCCCTTTACTACAAGCCTTGCCTTGTACCTTTTATGTCCACTCTCTTCTTCCTTAATTCTCAGTAAACCCACTTATTCTCGCAATGTTCTATTACTCGCAAAGAACTTAACCAAATCCCAAGTTTGGTTCTGTTCTCCAAGGAGTCTATCTCCTCATCCATGCCATGCTCCCACTACACGTGGGTCTCATCCCCCATTGCTTTTCAAAAATTTCTGGTTCACCATTATCAGTCAATAATAAATAAAATAGAGAAGGTGTAAATCTTTCTCGGAGGTTTACTTACCCTTTGTGACCTTCTCACATGACTTCGGGTACCGAAGGCTCAATCTGGGCCTCCTGAACATTAGTATCCACTTCCGACGGTGGACCGACGTTGGTCACATCTAACCGACGCCGATTATGCTAACTTGATGTTGGTTCTAATCCTCTCGTAACCATTGCATTCATCTCGACCGATGTCGGTCAGGACTAACCGACCACGACATTACTTGTGTATTTCGTAGGTGTTTCTTTAAAACTCGAGAGTTCATTTTCATCAATAAACTTCTCAATTTTCTCATCCTTGGGTACCAAAATTTGATCGCTGTACATTCTCTTTTCATTCCGTTCAACATCACAACTCCTAATAATTTTAGAATTCTCTAAATCCCAAAAATGGAAACCAAAATCACTAGATCCATAACCAATGAAAGTGCACTTTTTGGATTTAGCATCCAACTTTTCCTATTTTCCTTATCAACATGCACAAAAACTTTAAGAAAAAAAAGATCTACCTCTTTTCTACGGTCCAAGCTTCCTCTGGTATTCCTCCATCTAGTGAATTTGAAGGCCCACATTTAATCAAATAAACCACTATATCAATTACTTCGCCCCTGCAAGGGCAATCTAGAATGTATCCTCATACTTCTAGTATGTTCCATGATTTTCCTATTCATTCTTTCTCAGTAACACCATTCTCTTGTGGTGTTCTTGGAACCATTCTTTCTCTATGTATCCCATTCATTGAACAATATTCATCGCCATTGTCGGATCTAAGACACTTTAACTTATAATTTGATTCATTCTCAACAAGGGCTTTTCATCTTTTAAAAGTCTCAAAAACATCGATTTACGTTTAATACAATAAACCCGTACCTTTCTTGTAGCATCATCAATGAAAGTAACATAATACCGGATCCTCCATGAGAAGCTACCTAAGCTAGTCCCCACACATCCGAGTGTACAAGCTCCACCGCTCTCCTTCTTAGTTGCCCCAACTTTGAGAAATCTCACTCTCTTTTGCTTTCCAAAGATACAATGCTCACATAAATCATGATCTAAATCTTTCAAATATGATAACTTACCATTAGCTTCCGTAATATTTGCATTCCTTTTTTACTCATATGACCCAACCGATTATGCCACATGCATGCATCTGAATATGAAGTAGATAATGTAGAAAATGAATTAGTAATACAGGTAGATAAATATAACGTTCCTACCTTCTTACCTCTTGCCACAAAAAAAGCACCCTTGGTGACTTTCCAAGAGTCTTTGTTGGGCCCCGGAATATTGACCAAGTATGAAGGTGCTTGGCGCGCGGGATCCCGAGTTATAAAATGGTGCGCAAGGTAAAAGCACGCAAGAGAAAGGCTTAAGGAAGCAAATAACGTGCGTGCCATGCGAAAGGAGGTTCGGGAATTAGCCAATTTGAGCACCCAAGCGCGAACTCGTGAAAAGCGTGATCGGTTGCATGCGGATAAGATGCTAGCTTTGTGACAGTTGGCCCAGAAAGAGCATGCCCCGAGATGGAATCTTCTAGAAGATCATCATGAGATGGAATGGAGAGCTCAGGCCTGAAGGAACATGCTTGCATGGAGGACCACATTCAACACTTGGTGACAGATCTGAGGGCGCGGCAAGGCAAGTTGGTAGCCCAAGAAAGTGATAAATACAAGTGCCTGCCACGGGAAAAGATATAGAGATATACACACGAGAGAGATATATCATTTGGATATACATAGGGAATAGTGGGTTAGAGAGTAAGCGAGGCTCTGCAGAATTGTTGCGAGTGGATATTCTGGTTCAGGAAAGGATGTACTAAGCATGGAGTTGTTATTTTTCTTTTCTGTTAGCTTAGTTACATACATCCAGTGATGCACATGACTTGCATCACGCTCTCTATGACACTCTGTAATGAACCAATGAATATATTAAGGTTACCTGTTATAAATAGATATGAATATCAATGGGTTTAATGTATATTTTGTTCATATGAGTTCTCTTTCCTTTCATGCTACCAATGAATGGATGTATCTTTCTTTCTGTTATAGTATATGTTCTGGAATTTGTTAAAACACTCAGTCTGAAGTGACTGCAAGGATCTGGAGGCCGTTCTTATCCCTATGGTTCTTATATGTATCAACTTCTTTCCTAAATACTCTTACACTAATCATAGATAATGCTTCCCACTAAACTCGCATAAAAGAGAGACTTGGTACCCGCGCGTGCCTCGGGTGAGCACTCAGCTTCTGCTGGGTGATAGGCTGGTGCGCATGGGGTTCTTCCTTTTGTGATAGAAGTAAAAATGACTATATCTTGGTTCCGTTGCCGGGACCTCTTTTCACAGTTATAGTGGGATATAACATGCATCATGATCTGTGTAAAGAGTAATGACAGATCGGTTAACATTGGAAAATGTTGAATCATGGTTCAAGAGCACGGAGGATGAATTTTCTCAGAGATTCAACACTAGACCTGAGTTTAATACACGTAGATGGATAGAAGAGAACCTCTACCATGATCTTTATGAGACTTTTTTCTGCTACTTCCCAGTAGAGTTATATGGATGGCTTTCAGCCTATGCATCTAGATCAAGTTGGCATTATGGATCGTGGATATGGATCGAAGAAGACTACCAGAGGTTGCAGGATGTAGATCTGACATGGACCCATGTTGTAGATCATTGGTGGAGAGGAGTACTAGCTAGCTACACTCTGGAATACACATTTCTACGTATTCTTGCCTAGAGGTTGTTGAGTTTGAATTTCTGTGAGAACCTAGAGGAACGTTTCTACTTGTTATTCCTCTAGCCATGAAGATATTGATGGTTACCATGAGTTTAGAGGTGCTCCCAATGGCCAGCTAAACCGTTCTGAGCACTGGGTAAGGAAGCTCGGGTGGAGGAAGATGACAGATGATACAACAAAGAAGGAGAGGGAAGAAAGATGTCTCAAGTATAGCGAAGTGTGAGAAAGGAGATTGTTAGACAATGCGAGGCTGCTAGTGTGATGGATCTATGGAGATAGACGTTATGGGAAGGAGTTGAGGTTCACATGGAGGATGTGGAACCTAAGCAATCTGTGCTACCCCATCTTGGCAAGTGTGTAAGGGAGACCCCTTTGGCTTCTGGTGAGATCTCGTCACATGGAGAAAGGAGAGTCGTTAGCACATATCTGAACCCACCTAGTGACCGAGCCCTAGCGCTTGGTTTTCTGAACCAGAAGAAGTATTGATCCATTTGAAACTAGTGGAAGAGACAGATCCATGCCTAGGAGGTACAATTTTTCATTTCCTTCTTTTATGGTTGTGCATATTCCAGTATTCGGAGGAGTTTTTGGACAAGGGGCAAGTGTACAAGCTTTTGATCTCGCATCAGAGAGTGGTGTGGGACATAGTAGTGGTAGTGGGGTGCTATCACGCACCATTGGTGCACAATTTAGTGGGACCGTAGAGCGCTTAACACAGCTCCTATAGGCCCTATTAGACCTAGTGGTTCTGGTGGATCTAGTGGCTCTGGAGGTACATGACCTAGTGGACCTGGTGGATCAGGCGGTGGAGGAAACACCTGAGGGAACCAAGGCTCAGTTCGAGACAAGGACTCGTTATCCTGTAAAATTGATAGGGGTAATTTTGTGGGTAACCATACCAAAAATTCGTTTTGGTCCCCTGAGAAGGTCTACCAATGTTCAAAATGGCTTAAAATTCCCTTTCTAAATCAAGTTTTAAAGAACTTAGCCATTTTTCACCTTTTGAAGTGGGCGCAAGAATTGACATGTCAACAGTACAAAACATGCACCCCTTTAATAAAACCTTTGCACAATGAAATAACATGTCAACATCTATAAAGTTTGCGCCCTTTAGGTGCTAAGAGTTACATGTCAACATCCTCAAACCTGCGCCAAAGAAATGCGCTAAAGGCGTGGAAATTAGCATGTTGTCATAAACAAATGTGCGCTTTAGGCGCTGAAGCTTTAGTGTCGACAACAACCAAGTTGCACCCAAGGCGCATTTACAATCATGTTGACACTTCTTTAGGCGCGCCATAGGCGCTGAAAACATGGTGTTGACACCTCACCAACCGCGCCAAAGGTGGTTGGTGGCATCATAAATGTGGGTTTTTCCTATAAATATGCGGTTAACACCTGTCATTTTCACGTTTTGAAAATTGAGAAAAGTTGTTCTTTTACACCTGTCAGCCTTTCCTGTCAGCCCCGCATACCGTTTGTCGTGTTTGTGGATCCCACGTCGTTCCTTCGTCGTTATATCTTGGTAAGTGGTTTTTATCACTCTTATGGTTGTTTGTGGTTTTGCTTTTTGGTTGTTATGGTTTTAGGTTTGTTATAAAAGGTTAAATCTAGAAATCTAGAAATAAATAGACTTAACAATCCATGAACTTTTAAAAAACACCTTATCTCTCCTTCCAGATCTGCAAATCTGAGAAGGCTCTGCCTCTGAAAGAAATAAAAGCCCTTTTTCCCTGCCTGCTACCTTATCCAAATCCCACAAAACCTCTCTTTGTTATTTTGGAAAAATCAAAAGAGAGAGGAACCTGAGAAGTTGTATAGAAAATGCAAAAATCAGTCTTATTCCTTTGGCGCATTGTCCTTTCATGTTGCAATCCCCACAGTTGCGCCAAGGCGCACTTTGTCCCCACATGCAACATATTTTAAACTCGCGAGGTATAAACACCTAACAAATCTCCTCAAGGTGCAGGCGCATCCCAACCAACATTAGCATTTGATGTTGTGTTCCCCAAATCTGCGCCCTCTATAATCCTTTGGCGCATTAAGCTTCTATGCAACACTTACCAAAACCCCACCTTGGGCGCACTGTAAAACCATGCAACATCATTTTAAGCAGCGCCCAGTTCACAATTTTCCTAAGGCATTGGCGCATGGACCTTAACACCAACACTGCATGTTGTGTGTTGCAAACCCGTGCCCCACGCCTTTCTCTTTGGCACTAAGATCTTTCGTGCAACACTCTTCAAAAGTGTGCCCCTCTATAATCCTTTGGCGCGGCTTTCCCCCTTCCAACACAGGCACATCTTTTGCATGTTAACATCCTCAAAAGTGCACCCAGCCTATTTAAGCCCCTACAACATGCTATAAACCTACGCCTTGCGCCTTAAGGCTTATAAATAGCTCATTTTTCATTCTGCAAGCTTGTTATTATGGATAACATGACGGTTGACATGGCTCTTCTGTGTTGGACCTCTTTGATTCTCCATGCAGAGCAACAACAGCCACCCTCGAGCTCACACATGTCTTCGTCGAGCAAGAAGCCAACTAAGTCTAAAGGAAAAGCTAAGTTGACAGAGCAAGAAATGAAATATAAATATCAAAGAGTCAGGATGCCTGACTCGCTTGTAGAATGCTCTCTCAACATCAGAGACTCAGAGCTTGGGCACATAGATATGGATGATTTCTGGGCCAGAACCCAACAAGTTACTGGTAGCCCATGGATGGACAAGCTGGTGGGCAGCGGGCTACATTTTGTAGTAGGTCTTCCAGTAAGCGCTATCAATAATGAGTTCATCATGATAGTGGCCCATTGTTACAATAAAGACACAAGATGTGTCGAAGACAAAGAGGGCAAGGTGGTCATTAACCTCACAGCCCGACACTTCGAAGTCATGTTGGGCATTCCTCACCATAGCCAGTATGTGGCAGTAAGCCGAGAAGACTGCATAAAGACTTGGACTGATAATGAGGACAAGTGCATGCAGATGATGAACGAGGTTTACCTAAAGAACAAAAAGGTAACGAGCAGATGGCCACAAACCATCCACCGCAGTGACTTCTCAGAGGAGCTAAGTGATACCATCACTTTCCTCAACAGAGTATTTGGGCTTCCTGATGCCCACCACTTTCACAAATGGATGCTCAGGTACTTAGAGACCATAAGCAAGAATGTGCCTGAGCAACGTTTCAGCTGGGGAGAAATTATCAGTGATACTATCTCAGCAACAACTCCAACAGTTTCAATGACTGGGAGGTTCTATATGAACTCCTATGTCATATATGCCACTACCTCAGAGAGAGAGTATCCGGGACTGATTCAAAGTGGGGTATGGCCTTAGGTCAAGATATATGAGTACTACCAGGGAGCTAAGGCTCGAAGCCAGTATCGCCCAATTCAACAAGATCAATGATGCCTTCTTTTATGAGGTGATCTACCTAATGAGGCCAAACATGAGGCACGGTCGGACCAGCATGAGCGTGGTCGCTGCCACAAAGAAATGGGGGCTTTGTTTACACAATTCCCCACCTTCACATATCTCAGAGCTGCCAACTTCCTAGGAGAACCAACAAGGTTACCAAGATATGCAGGCCCAAGCTGATCCTTCTAGAGCTCTCAAGGCAGCTAATTACATATCATGAAAAATGTATGAAAAGGAAGAAGGGTGGAACTCCTTTCCCCCTCACGGTTGGTAGATACACCTACACCTCATTGGGTAAAGCACGGAAATGTTTGTAGAGATGGAATTGCTCAACCTGAAGCATGATTTCTGGCAAGGCCAACCTTTGACTATCGGGCTTGCCTCCCCAAGGCAAAGATCAATCCCATCCATGTCCCAGAGATTGAGGACATATGGATAGATGTCAACCACGAAGTTGAAATCGGCGAAAAGATCACTCCCGGCTGGCACTGGCAAAGATCATCCACTATGGAGTTGCCATCATCCCAAAAGATTTCTAAGAGACTGATCAGAAATTGATCAGGTCTACCTTGACATGGATGGGGATGATTGGCCATTTACAAGTATCGATAGAACCAAGGCACCCAAGACCATAGAAGAAAGGGTTCAGCCCACATTGCAACACACCGAACATTGGTGCAAACAAAATGGTCTCATCTACCTTGGGGTGGATTTCACTACTTCCCCCTTAGGAAGAGCGCCTCCAAAGCCAGATCACTTGCCAAAGGGCAAAGGAAAAGATGAAGTTGGAGAATCAAGCAAGCAGGAGAAAGCTCCTGATAGCCCTCTTTCTGCCTCAAAGCAAATAGTGGACTTAGTGTCCCCAGGAAAAGAAGAAGCGACAGATATTCCAACGGACACATCCACTCAGGATGTTGTCACAGCTACAACTGTGGAGGTGCCCTCCATTCCCTCTTCTACTCCTCTCCCTCCTCCTCCTCAGTAACCACTCCTTTGGTTGTTTCTTCTCCTCCGTCTTCCTCCCTTCCATCTCCCACTTCTTCCATCTTTTCCTCCCTTACAGATCTGTCACCTGGTATTCCCTCCATCCAACTACAGATCCCTTCCGTCTCCGTCTCCTTCTCCTCTCTTGTAGTGACTCCGGGCCCTGTAAGCGCTAGCGCATCAGATTCTCTGTCCATGCCACCACCAAGTGTTTCCACTTTCTTCCTCGAGTCCACTCCAGTTTCTCCCCTTTCACCCTTGTTTCCTCTTCTTCTTCCGATCCCGATCCCCTAAGTCTTGGTTGGATCTCCGACCACCTGAGTCAACACAAGAGGAAGGTTCCCATACGCCGGAAAAGTGACAAGCGGCGTGAGAATCAACAAGTGACTCTTCTCGTGTACCCGACCTCCCGAGGTCGTGCCGAGACAACCGGTGGGGATGGAATATGGGTAGTATATGGATAGACTAGTTAGGCAGTCTAATGTCTTCGACGCGCACTAATGGAATCTGCGAATCTAAGGCAAAGAAGGCCCTTCTAACCTGGACTGGCGTGATAGATCGATCGGCAAGGATGACTACTCGAAGGCTCCAATCAATATCGAGCTCTGGCGTGATTCGATCTATGGGTTGTGGAATACGTGGAAAATGACCCGGTATAGTTTCGTATCTTTCTCCGGATAGGGTCATATGGTGAATGGTAAATATGATTGACTCTATGGATGATTCTCTGGCCTAGTCCAGAATTCTCTAGCTTCGTTAGCCGCTATATCTAGTAGGGACAATTGTTCGATAATAATAGGTGGAAGTGGAGTGGACTGAAATACTAGTGTGCGTAGGCCAGTGTCTATATCTAATTCTCTTATGGATTCGTTGGGTTGCGGGATTTGTGGATCACAACCGTAGGTTCGTGTTTGTTGTGGACCAGCTATAGTCATACGTAGAATCAAGTCCTAATTCCTAGTATCCAATAATCATACGCTTTCTCAGCTTCTATGTTTAGAACCAACAATTGTGCAATCTTCTCAGAATACCTCACAGGTGTTCTCGCAACCTGGATTCTTAAGCTGGTATCTATATCTACGAGGGTGTCTCCAAAGTATCGGTCATTTGGGAACTAAAGGATCGCACCCGAATGTTTGTTCTCTTTCAAACCCTTCTACAGTCATGTGGATGTTTTTCTAGGGTAATCTGTAGTTTGGCTGACTTGACCAAAATGCATGTGCCTGGTCGTCTTCTATGTTTAATCCTCTTAACTGAGATCTGACCTGTTGGAAGTCTTGCTTGTTTGGAAGACCCGGATTCTAAGATTCTCGGTCAATATCGCTTATTCTTGTTGTGAGATTGGGTTGAGGCACGATTGGCTCGAAAATGTATTCTCTGGGCTCCTAGGTCCCGTAATAGTCATGCGAAAGTGATAACATAGACGAATTTAACCGCAATAAAGTGAAGTCTAAGTATATGAAACGTATTTATAGCATATATGACTTCTTTTTGTATTTTCTGATGATTTATATGAATTTAAGAAAGCAACTATTTAAAATATTTAGAATTTGACAACTAAACTAATAATTTAAAACAAACAAAATAGCCGAGTGTAGCTATTTGTCTGTGCAATTTGTATATCTATTCTAAACAATGAAATAACTAATCTATTTGTAAGATTCTCGATCCTACCTCATAAGTGAGGAATGAATCATAGTTTCTCGAAACTATCAATCCCCACAACTTCCCCGCAATATCGAGAATAGAATTTACTGAAATAAAGTGATTAACTACTCTATTTGATATGATTCTATCTAGAACTTTGAAAGCTAGAACCTGGATTCCGCAGAACAGTGGCGAATCCGATGGTATGCGTGATCTTGTCCCCTCAGTATGATCTCTTCGTTCTTTATGCTCACGTAGATCCGAGAAAAGCATGTAATGCTTGCATCAGGAATAGGTGTTGGAACAAGGGACAACCTTCGAATGCGCATAAAATAGAACGCGGGTAGAGAGAGGATAGCGCAAAGAGTACGAGCTTGGCCTATGCAATTCCTAGCGGGATCTATTGCAAATCATGCAACATAATGCGTCCCGTAACCTCGAAACTATCCTATTTGAAGAGTAAAACCTGCAACTTTAATGGCTTCCTAAGCTATTCTGCTCTAATGGATTAGATAAAACAGCAACACTGTTTGCACAAGCTGAATATGTGGCTTACCAACAGTTGGACAATGCTAACCAAGCATGAAATGAATTATACTATCAATCCTAAGCAAACTAACAGACCAAACCACTGAAAATGAGAAGACTCTAACAAGGAAATGGTGGCCAGACCTGGTTGGCTAAAACAAATAACACTGCTTGCACAAGCTGGATATGTGGCTTACCAACAGCTGAATAAAGCTAACCAAACATATAATGAACTGAACTAAGAACTCTAAGCAACAATGAAAATTAAATCTACAGCAAAGAGAAATTCAGAGGCAAGCTTCAGACCAAACTTTAGACCATTTGTTTGTGCACAAACCATGCATTTATAGCTCTCCATTCACCCAAAGATCAAAACCAAACTGAACTCCTAAACAATAAACAAAGGAAAAACACTATTCCAAGGGAACAAAAACATAAATGCATGCTCAAGTCGGCAAGGAAAAGCTGGTGAATCGTGATATTTCACGCGAGTCACGTCAAAGAACGTTCTAGAAAATGCGCACAGGACCGCCGCTCTGAGCAGGGCGGCGGTCACGAGACCGCCGCCCTGTAGGGCGGCGGTTTCGTCACTGAAGATCAAAAGGCCAAGGAAAAAAAAAAAAAGGGGAAAACAAAGGGCGCGGGGGCTAAGCGGGGCATGCGGGATGTTAACGCATACTCCGAGGGCTTTTCCGGATCCCGAACACCTTGCGAAGAGACCTGTATCATCATTGGGGCACTTGTTACACTGTTCCACAGTACAATACCTTACAATTTTGGGTACGTCACTTCCCATTGCAACTATGGACTTCTCTGTCATTCCAACAAAGGGACCCAAGAAGCAAAAGCATTAACTCGCTTCTCGAAAAGTGCCTCAGGAGAAAGGGTCATGGAGATAGCCTATCCAGATCCCATAAAGAAGAAAGAAGATCTGTCTCCTACAGACTTCACAGTGACTCAAGTCACAATGGGAACATCATCCGAAAGCCTGCAAGGAGAGGCCTTGTTAGCTGTCGATGCCCTCTGCAAGAAGCTACAAGAGGCCAAAGAGGAGAAGAGAATACTCAAAGAATAGAATAGACATCTCCTCCAAGCTTTGCAGAAGATGGCAAAGCTCCTTCAACAACTACTGCAGAACCTGTTCAAGCTCCCAGCCAAGAAAAAATAGATGAATACATAAATATTGTTGAACAGGGTACAACTGTGTCATCTGGATTGAGAAAATCCTCCAAGATGGTCAGATAATAATTGGTAGGTTCACATTACTGCATCAGGATATAACTCGAGGAAATAAAGAGCTATAAGCAGTAGCGAGCTCCCTTTCTAAGGAGTTGGATAATGCTAAGTTGCAGCAGGGAACATTCCAGACCATGGTCAATCTGTTTCGCTAACGACCGTTAAAGGTCGACGTTATCGATCACCCGTGGGAACATTATAAAGCTCTCACTGCTTTAGATTATCGGTCGATCAAATGGAATTCATCCTGGAAAGAATCGACAAATTCAAGGAAGAAGCCTTGGATGTGCTACACAACATGGAGAAAGTAGTTTCAAAAATGTCTCCTAGATTGCTCAAGCCATCCTATGAGTTGAGAGAAGTAGATGACACGTTCCAACTCTTCAAGGGTATTGTCTCTCAAGGTCTGGCACAAGAGGTCACTTTCGATCGAGAGTCCATCAACAACCTCTTAGCCTACCGTGATTTTATAGGCTCTTTGATCAATGCAAACGAAGAGTACACTGATTTTCCCGACAAGCTCAAGAACGAGAAAGAGACTTGCGAGGTTATTCACGACCATTTCCAGGGTCCTGATCAATACCAACTTCAAAAGATGATCAACAAGTTTGCAGAGTATCGGGCACAGTGCCACATTGACTCTCCTGAGCCTCAAATTAAGCTAAATTCGAGCCGAGAGACGATGATGAATAGCTTCCTCTGGGATGGATTTTCCATTTTTGTAAAAATATTTAAAAGCATGTTGGCACACGCGATGACATCATCCATGTTGCACCATGGGATGTTGCCATCCTAAAATTGCCCAAAAGTCAACTTTTGACTTTTAGATATTTTGTAGATATTTTGTAAATAAGTGGTTGGTTTCTTTTTGTCCTCTTTCTCCTCCTCCTATAAATACTGGAATACTTGTATTCGTGGTGGGTGATTTTGTATGAAAATAGAAGTGAGGAGAGAAAGACTTTGTGCTTTCTTGTAACAGAAGAAAATATTAATACAAATATTGAGACTTTGTGCTGAATTTATGTGTTATGTGCATTAGATCTCTCTTAAGTTAGATCTGTGTTTCTTTTCATTAGATCTATCTCTACTTTTGTCATTTGTTCATCAGTATTGCTTTATTTGTTTATGTAAGTAAGTTTGGCTCTGTTTACTACCAGCCCAAAGCATAAACCTTCTGACCTTTCTATCTTGGAATTCATTTCTTTTCTCCCTTCAGATCTATCCTTCCTCCATTCCTTCTTTCCTACCTTTTTGTTCGTAGTTCGGAACTACCTCTACTGGGATGAGATCCCAAACCCCCTGAAGGTAGAATACTGTAAGATTTGCATAGGTTCCTGCTTGGTAGAATAACAATAAACCAGTTTCGCTTTGCTATCTCAAAGAAGGGCTATGCCCTACACACTGTTGGCCTGTCTATCCATAGATCTACCCACCTCGATGATTTTCGGACCAACAGAGCCCACCCACCACCTCAAGTATTATTTGAAATGTCTCGCATTTACCATATTATAGGGGCATTGAGGATGCTTTGCGGAACATGTTCACAAGTGTGAAATGTTTGTGACGCGAAGGGTATCACAACCCCGTAACGAAAGGTAGTCAATTTACAACCACGTTGCAAAATGGCTTGCGCATAGGCGGTATAGAAAGTATGACCCTCATCAAACATTGGTGGACTACACTTGCTTTAAAGAATGCATCCTTGCAGAGTTCCACATTCCTAATTTCGACTTAAAAGCATTAGCGCTTTGAAGGAGATTCAGCAGAATGGCAGAGAGAGTGTGCGGGAGTATGATACATGCTTTAAAACTCTCTTATCTAAATTGTCATATGATATTCACCCTTCACAACATGCACAGTGGTTTGTTGGAGGATTGATCACCCCTTTTAGAAGGGCCTTGTCTCATAAAACTTTTACAGATCCATGTGAAGCATTAGAAGTTGCCTTGCACGCCGAGGCATTGGTAGTATTGATACTAGCGTTAGCCCATTCTTGGAGGCTCGAGATTTCAGTATGGCCAAACAGCTTGGAAAAATTGTCTGCAAACTCAGCCATGAGACTCGCAGTGGTTTATGGTGCACAAATTGTGAGATAGAGGGGCACGTTAAGGATAATTGCCCCTGAGGACGATACGCGTTGTGACGGTAGATTGTGAGATCTATCATGGGGACCATGATGCAAGTAGGTGTCCTTCTGCGCAAAGTGCGTGATTAGGAAGAATGTATCTTGTTATTGCAAAATTTACACCTCCACAACCCATGATACGAAAGACTATAGGCTCATTGATCAGATTCATGAGGCCATTGATCATGGGGTGTGCCAAACCAAAGATTACCAAAGTGGTTCTAAAAATGATGATCGTTGTTATGAGGAGCGCGCAGATGGGGGCATGCGTGGAAGAGGTTTTCGAGGAGGATTCCGTGGACGAGGTAACCGAAGAGGAAGAAGTGAGTTCCCGTACGAAACATGTTTCAACTGTGGATCTATAGAATATTACAAGCGTGAGTGCCTGGACTTGTTGCAGTGCTCATGGTGTGGAAAGAAGCATAAGTATGAGGAGTGCCCAGAATTATTTGAGCATATGAATCAACAACACCGGAAGGACAAAGGCGCTGCGATGGTCAACATCAAGAAGGCAGACATATAGTGGATGCCTTAGGTAACACGGGATGAAGGTTTGGAGCCTGTCTTGGTAACAACAAGGGTAGAAGCCACACGCGCAAGGGAGGTACCAAGACAGAAGAACTTGGTTTCAAGAGAAGAGGTCATTCATGGAAAGTATCTAGACCCCGCGCATCAGAAGGAGATATATCAGGACACCATGGATGTTATTTGAAGCTTGCAAGGGGAAATCCAATGTCTAAAGGAGAAATCTAGGAGGGAGGAACAAGGAAGGATAATCGAGGCGCAAAAGGATGACCTAGATGAGGTTAAGGAGGTGTGTAAAATGCTAAGGTAGGAGAACATCATTCCTTTGCTAGGATCCTGGTTGAGAGAGAAGGTACCACACGCCGAGAAGAGCGTGAGAGACAGGTATTACACGTGAACCTTCCCCCTCATAGCCTCGACTATGACAAGGAGATTACGTTGAATGCAGTTGTAGATGGATGGCTCCTCAGCAATATACTCATTAACACTGGCACAAAGGTTAATGTTCTAACTTTAGATGCATGGTATCGGATGGGAAGACTGCATTGTAGCCATCTTTAAATGTGTTGTATATGGCAAATGAGACTAAGGCAATTCCCATTGGTGTCTTAAAGGATGTAGCTATTACTATCCAGGGAGCCAAGTTTATTGGAGACTTTGAAGTCTTGGTGCTCGTCGAGGTGGACAATTTCCTAGCACTACTTGGGCACCCTTGGTGTTACAAGAATAATGCGGACCTTTGGTTCAAAAAGGGTACATCGGCTTCGAGAACAAAGAGGAACGGGTCATTATATCCTTGATTGATGGGAAGTCGACGCCTATATTGAACTGTTGGGAGAAGAATTTTTGGACAAGATTTATGTGCGCTCAATCAAAGACCCCGAGATGGTACACCTTACTAACAAAGTTATCCAATTTGAAGATGCTCACCAAGTAAGTGATACCACTAGTCCGGCTTGTGACAATTAGGTGCATGGAACTTACGAATTAATGGGACGGTAGTTGAGAGGGTTAGTGACCAAGGTAACAAAGGCGCGCACTATTAGGTGCCTTGGAGGAAAAGAAGCGCCCAAGTATTCGGGAGGAGCCTTCCCGAGATCTTTCTGCAGGGAGGTAGAAGCTTGATGGAAGAAGGATAAGGAACGAAGGGAGATGTTGAGTTATGTCTTACTTGGCATAGCAGCTCATTGGTGGGCCACACATCAGGAGAGCCTTTTAGAGTGGTGTGAGGTAAGAATTGCTCTCTCTGTCAGATTTTTTAGGAGTAATGTACCCACCATCATCAAAGACTACCATGGGAAGGATCCCGCCTCTTTCCATATCCAGGAGTGTGAACGGGTCTAGAGAGAAGGCGCAGAAGCTTTGCCACCATCCCTTTGGGTGCACAAGTTATATTCTACACTGTAGGGTTGTGCGTGTGCATGGTACATTCATTCAGAGACACGCCGCCAGACAAGGAATTGGCAAGAGCTCACGGCTAACCTTATTCAAGCCTTTGAGTATCGGAGTACCAAACCATCGGTTGATAAGGCCTTGCAAGGTATCAAGCACCTTACCATGGGGGATAGTGCCAGAACGGAAGATAGGCTATTGGAATTACTAGGTGAACCAGGTATAGGGGTGCACTTTGAAGAAGTTGAGGAAACAGAAGAGTTACAGCTTGAGCGCGCATGTTTGGAAAAAGAGAAGGGAAAGTTGGTATATGTGATTGATGGAGAGGAATCGAAAGCTTAGATGTTAGCCATTCTGTAGGAATGCGCGAGGTAGTGGATAGTGCAAATGCTCATGCACGTGCCTACCATGAGCCTTTAAAAATAAATAAAGTTAACATCGGTTCAGAAGAAGAACCTAAGGAAGCTATTATTGGGGATTACTTGGATAGAGAAGGAAGTATCAAAGATCATTGATTTGATGTGTGAATTTGAGGATTTATTCCCGCATGGGTACCATGAGCTCAAAGGCGTTCACAATTCCTTGGGGGAGATGAAGATAAAACTGAAGTAGGGTGCGTGCCCAGTCAGAAAAATGCCCTACCAGATGAATCCCAATTTTGCGCGTGAATGTTAAGGAGGAGATAGATAAAATGATAGCTTACAGGGATCATTAAGGCGGTGGAGGAATCATAGTGGATAAGTCCGATGGTAATCAAAGCATCAAGAAGGATGGGCGATTAGGATTTGTGTGGACTATAGGGAATTGAATGTAGTTTGTGTCATTAATCCGTTTCTGACCTCCTTCATTGAAGAAATTTTGGAAGGAGTCACTGGGTGTGAAATCTATTCCTTTACGGATGGATTTTCAGGATACCACCAAGTCCGGATTGCAAAGGAAGACTAGAAGAAGACAAATTTCGCTACCAAGTGGGGATGTTTTGCATATACAGTCATGCCCTTTGGGTTGAAGAATGCACCTACTATCTTTTCGTGCATAGTGGTACAAGCATTCCAAGACTTCATCCATAAATTTCTTCAGGTCTATTTGGATGATTGGATAGTATATGGTCTGGTTAAGGACCATTGTGACAACTTGAGATTAATGTTTGAAAGGTGTAGGCAGTTGAGGATATCCCTCAACATTAAGAAATGTGTGTTTCTTACTCCCTTTGGGACTCTATTGGGGCATATCATATGTAAGGAGGGCTTGTTGGTAGATCCCGCTAAGGTTGCAGTTATTGTGGGGTTAAGGGAGCCTACTAACCAGAGTGCAGTGTGCGCAGATTCCTTGGGCATACAGGGTATTATAGAAAATTCATTAAGGGATATGCCAAGATCGCCACGCCTTTAGAGGAGCAGTTTAGACACAAAAGTGCCTTCCATTTGGGTGAGGCGCAATAGAGGGTGTTTGATACATTAAAAGATAGGCTTATTACCACGCCTATTTTACGTTTTCCCTCTTAGGACAAGCCCTTCCATGTCTATGTAGATGCCTTAGGGACCACCATTGGAGTAGTGCTTGCACAACCAGGTGAGGGGATTGTTGATCATCCTCTCAATTTTGTAAGCAGGAAGCTGACACCAGTAGAGAAAAATTATACCACAACCAAGTGCAAGGCATTGTTAGTGATCTATGCGCTCTCCAAGTTTAGACAAGTATCTCACTCGGCAACACCCTTTGTATTCTACACCGACCACATGGCATTAAAGTATTTAGTAAACAATCTTGTTCTTCAGGGCACATATGTCAATGGGTGTTGTTGTTTCAAGAGCTCGAATTCACCATTGTAGTAAAGCTGGAAAAAAGCAAATCGTGGGCCTAATCATCTCACAAGGATTAACTCGGGAGAGGACGTGCATAGTATTGAGGAAGCAATGCCGACGCCTAATCATGTTTAGGTTGCGCGCGCACCCTTGGATTTGGAGGAGATTGCATTATTCTTAAAAGAAGGTGTGGCGCCGGATGGAATGAAGGCATTGGAGAAGAAGCAGTTGGCCATACGCGTCGCGCCCTACATGTTGATTAGTGGAGACTTATACAAATTGGGACATGATGAAGTTTTGCGTAGGTGTGTGTTAGAACATGAGCACCTGGCCATCATGGAAGAAGCACACGGAGGAAGTGTGGGTGGGCATTACATAGGTGATGCCACCGCACGCAAGATATTAATGGTAGGATTATGGTGGGAAACCTTGTACATGGATTATAGAGATTATTGTAAAGCATGTGACCACTGTCAGTGCATTGGAAAACCAAGAAGGAGAGATGAAATGCCTTTGCACCCTATCCCTAGCGTGAAGCCTTTTGAAAAATGGGCAATAGATTTTGCGGGACCTATTGCACCAACAACGCGTAGGACTAGGTCACATTATGTCATTATTTACACGGATTATCTCACAAGGTGGGTAGAGGCAGCCCCAACTAAAGATTGCACAACAAGAATAATGGCGGGAAGGTTCTTATGGGAGAACATTATCACGAGGTATGGATGTCCATTGAGTTTGACCAGTGATAGGGGTACACATTTTCTGAATGAGACCGTGAGGATCCTATTATTAGAGTTCATGGTGGCTCATCACAAGACTACGCCCTATCACCCACAAGCTAATGGCACCATGGAAGCATTCAACAAAATACTGAGTCATACCTTGACCAAAATGTGATGTTGGAAGACAAGATTGGGATGACAAAGTATCGGTAGTGTTATGGGCTTACAAAACAACGTATAAAAGACTAAATAAAGCCACACCTTTTCAATTGGTGTTTGGTGCGAAGCCTTTTGCTAGTTGAATTTATGTTACCTTCTCTACGAATAGCACACGCAGGAGGATTAGCTGATGAACAAGCACTAGAAGAAAGAATTGATGAACTAATGAAACTAGATGAGAGACAATCACTTGCTCATTAGAGCCAAACAACAGAAAAGGCAAAGAAAAAGGCTTGACATGATTGCCATATTAAAAACAAGAAGTTTGAGGTTGGGCAGATGGTGTTCTTGTATGATTCCAAGTGCCCACGGGAAGTTGAAAGTCCATTGGTTGGGTCCCTACACAATTTCGTACATCCTTGATTCGGGCACATGCCAGTTACAAGCGCTGGATGGGACGAAGTTTCTTGGACACTTCAATGGCAGTAGGATAAAGCCCTGCTATAAATAAGTCTTCTTGGTGTTTGTAAATAAGGTATTTTTGCCGATTAGTTTAGAAGTTTCCTTTATGCATTTTCCCTTTCTTGTGTTTCCCTTTCGCATTGTTGTTTTGGTTTTGCGCCTTGGGTGCCGGTAACCTTATTGCTATTTTGGAGAATTTGTGAGTGTGCAGAGGACCGCACATCATTTAAGTGTGGGGTGGAGAAAAGTGAAGAAGTGCATGATTAAAGTACCAAGGAAGTTGTGTTGAAGAGCCTTGTTGTGTAGCCCGGTTGAAAGAGGTAGATGAAGAGAAAAGATAGAATGGTTGGTGTCAGGATAAAGCTACTTGTAGATCCCACGTACAAAGGAAAAGAAAGTGTAGTTAAAGCAACACGAGGTAGGCAAAAGCAAGAATCTGGACAGAAGAAGTGCCTTTGGCATAGGTTAAGCATGCGCAAGAGTCTCCTGTCAGGTTGGTTGGGTTACGCGCTAGAAGGTTGGAGGAGTTTTCACGTAGGAAGGGCGCGTGAGTGAAGGCGCTGAAGACAGACTTTGTTTGAAAAATCCGCATTAAATGAACAAAGTATGGGGGTAGGTAAAGTAGCATTTAATGATTAGAAAAAGGAAAAACTATAAATAAAGGGTCGGGCACTCTCATTTTTACTTTGTGAAAACGAAGAGTTGGAGATATAAGCGAGTGTTATAAACTAGGGTTTTCGATTCGATCGAGTGGAAGATCTATGTGATTAAAATGTGAAGAGCCGCTTTGAGATCATGACCGTAAGGAATTACACGAGCGTGGAAGGAGTTGAAAAGGTGTTGTCTTGTGAAGATTTTATCCAAGTTAGGGTTCGACAAACTAAGGCACGGGTTTAGAAGAGTTATATCACGGATCTAAGATCGACAGTTGGGAGAAGAGAGACAAAGTAACAAAGAGAGGGTAGGAGTGATAAAAATACCTTAACCATGACACCTAAGAAAGGAAAGGGCAAAGCTAAGGCTAAACAACTAGAACCCAAAGTAGACACAAATGAAGAATGGTATGCAAAGATGCAATACCTAGATGGGGTGATGATGGGAAAGGAATGGGAATCCCACTTGAGAAGCATACCTGTTAGTGACTATAATCACCGCACAAACACCATAGAGAAAGAAATGGCATTGGAATTGGTATGCCCCACCAACAAGTGAACACCTGAAGGTTTGCCCATATATGACGATGATGTTAAGGTTAAATTGGCGAAGGCAGGGCTGTTGCAACTCTATGAGTTGCCTTATTTTGGGAAGCCAGATCACTTGTACTAGTGGTTGATGTCTCGGGTGCACGAAGACTATTTCCACTTTGTTGGGCGCAAGATGCACGTGACTCCCTAGTTGATTTCACAATTTACATGCCTCATATGTGAGGGAGATAGCCTAGAAGATGACCTTGGCGACAAGGAGGCTATTCAAGAGACCGTCACTGAGTATGCATGCAAGAAAGGGTCGTGGTACTATGATATTTCAGACATCAAGGACCCCATTATGAAGATGGCCACGCATCTGGTGACTAAGCTGAATGGCCAAGAAAGATGGATGCAGGTCAACAAACCTTGGCTACATGTCTACAGGAAGATTACAGAGGGGACTATATACAACTTATCCGCATACATTGCAGAGGAGATTGTTAAGTGCGCGAAGGAAGGGGACAGGATCCTCTTTGGCAATGTCTTGCTCACCATAGTGTTTGCAGAAATTAGAGTGTCGATGCATCAGAAAAGTTTGTGTGGGAGTACCCAGTCGAGGACCCTTCGCCCGTGAAGAGGTTCGAGAAGTATGCTTGTGATACAATGATGGCTCCCCACAAAGCACAACTGGAAAAGTGGTATACACGCTTGAGGAATGCATTCGGGGAAGAGTGGAGGATCCCTGAACAAATCCCAGCAGCCACTGAGGGAGAAGCTGAGTTCGTGGTATACCAACACTACTTGGGCAGATTCAAGCTTATTGACGAATCATGGAGCCCTTGGTGCAAGCTTCCTTTCGCATTCACTACCCAATACTTCCAAGCAGGAGTAAACAAATTTAAAGAATCAAAGAAGCTAAGGCTGGAACTAGGAAGGTTGGACCAGGAACATAGGGAGATGAGGAAGAAGCTGAATTACCCCGGCGATAAGCGCGTGTACATAGAGAAGTATGTGTCGCACGAGATCCAAATGACTAGGCCGATGACACTTCCCATCACTGGAGGATCCATGACACGCGTGTACATGCGCATAAGGCCGAAGTTCGAAAAGGGCGCGTATTTGGAGGACAAAATCTCCATACCTGAAGACCCCTTGGGAAGAAAGAAACCAATGTCTAATAAGAGAGGCAGGGGGAGAGGAAGGAGCACCAAGTGTGCCGTATACTCAAACAAAGGAGCATACCATCTACAAGTTCCAAGCCAAGCACCTACATACGGAGAAAGAAGTCTCCAGTGAAGGAGAAGACGCTAGAAGTAGAGGCGCCCGAGCAACCCACCACCATGGAAGAATCGCCAAAGGAAGAAGAGAAGGCCAAATCTCCTGATCAAAAGCCACCTCTTAGGAAGAAGCAGAGGGTGGATGAAGAAGTTGACTCAGAGGCGACCGATAGCTTGGAGAAATACTTGGGAGAAGGAGAAGATGAGAGTGAAGGAGATGACGACGAGGAAGAAGATCCTGAGAAGGATAAGGAACCACATGTGTTTAGTGTCTATGACTCGAGAGGAAGAGAGTGGAGAGGAGAAGCAAGAGTTTGTATTTGTGCGGCGCAAGGGCACACAAGATGAGGAAGGCACCGAAGACACAAAGGAAGATGAGAAGGATGCCAAGGAGCAGGGAGCCATAAGTTTTACAAAAGAGTAGATTACTGAGGTAGCAGAGTGAGAAGCGAAAAAGATGCTCAAAGCCCTTGTAGACCAAGAGTTAGAGCGCAATGCAGACATAGTGCTTAAGGAAGGGAAGGAGGAGAGCGTTGAAAAGGAACATGACAGCCTAGGAGGCCCCACTCTGACAGTTAGCTTCCCCAAAGGTGCGCGCTCGGGAAGAAGAACTCTAGATATAGAACAGAGACAAGTAATGGGCTATGTGGATGACACGAAGAAGGTGTTACGCGCACGGTTCCAAAGAATCATACCCACGGAAAGGCTCCTAGCCATGGGGTATTTTGAAAAGGATGGCATGTATCCCAAGACCAAGAAGATGCTCTCTTGGGCGTTCGAGTCACACATTGACGAGACAGACTTTGAATTCTCGCCGTAAAAGCGCTCATCTCATTGTCAGAGTCTAAGGGAGACAACCCCTTAGTAAATGCTTAGGAGCTTTCAGACGAGCAAGTATGCAATGCTCTGAACAAAGTCACGGTAGAGAGACCGAGGCTAGGCTATTCACACAAAATGACAGAATCAGAGCATTGGAGGTAAAGTTGGGGAAGAAGGAGGAAGAACTGGTGGAGAAGGCCAAGAGTTTAAAAAAGAGGAATTAATCAGCGCATAGTTAAGGCATGAGTTAAAGGAAGCAAAAGTAAAGGTGCAGGAGGTCTACAAGAAGGTGGATTTGATCAAGAGCACCATCATATTAAAGCACCCAGACCTAACACCAATCCCTCAGAGGTACGCATCAACTTTGGAATGCTTAGAAGACCTAACGCGTGTCCTCACTATGGAGAGGCGACCCTTGGCATTGGAATCTGTAGAAGAAGTGGTTGCGCGCTTGAAAGAGGAAGACCGCGGAAGGTGGTAGCACTTGTTGCTTGAGTACAACCAAGTACTCGCAGAGATTAAGGTCACTGCCTAGTCTGCAGAAGCCGCATATGACACATGCACAGATATAGATAAGGTGGCAAGCTCCTTGGTCGCCACGCTTGAAGCAGAGCTGAAAGAGTTCCAAGAAAAGAACAAAGGGAACAAGGTAGAGAGGGATAAGGTTCTGGTCGAGGTAGAGAAGAAATTAGAGGCAATTGAGGCTTTAAGAAGCTCAATTAAGGCCCGGTTGAAGGAACTATACCCCAAAATTACCAGAAGAATGGATAAATTCACGAGATCTCTGTAAGGAAATGGAGCAGATTGTGGACACTTTGGGCACCCAGGGAAGTGGCCTAAGCTTTGATGAAGTGAGCACCCTGGTGGGCGACCTATGCCAGAAGGCGAAGGGCGAGGTCGAAGTGTGGAACAAGTTAGAGGTAGATCTGTGAAAGGACTTTCCCAGCCTATTAAATTGATGTTCCGCCCCCATTCTTCATTCTTTCCCCTATTCTTTCATTCCTTATTCATTTTGTAAAGTATAATTCTACATCTTGGTTCCATAAAACAACTTGCATCTTGGTCAAGTAAAATGTTTCCGAGGACAAAGAACAGGCATAGTGTGGGGTGATGTTGGGCCCCTAGAATATTGACCAAGTATGAAGGTGCTTAGGCGCATGGGATCCCAATTATAGAATGGTGCACAAGGCAAAAGCATATAAGAGAAAGGCTTAAGGAAGCAAATAGCGCGCGTGATGCGTGAAAGGAGGTTCGGGACTTAGCCAATTTGAGCACCCAAGGCAGAACACATGAAAAGCATGATCGGTTGCGCGTGGATAAGATGCCAACCTGGCAACAGTTGGCCCAGGAAAGAGCATGCCCCGAATGAAATCTTCTAGAAGATCATCATGAGATGGAATGGAGAGCTCAAGCCTGAAGGAACATGCTCGCATGGAGGACCACATTCGACACTTGGCGATGGATCTGAGGGCACGACAAGGTGAGTTGGTAGCCCAAGAAAGTGATAAATACAGTGCCTGCTGTGGGAAAAGATATAGAGATATACACACAAAGAGAGAGATATCATCGGGATATACATAGGGAATAGTGGGTTAGAGAGTAAGCGAGGCTCTGTGAATTGTGCGAGTGGATATTCTCAGTTCAAGAAAGGATGTACTAAGCATGGAGTTGTTATTTTTCTTTTACTCGTTAGCTTAGTTACATACATCCAAAGATGCACATGACTCATGTCTGCTGCTCTCTCTGTGACACTCTGTAATGAACCAATGAATATATTAAGGTTACCTATTATAAATAGATATGAATATCAATGGGTTTAATGTATATTTCATTCATATGAGTTCTCTTTCCTTTCATGCTACCAATGAATGGATGTATCTTTCTTTCTCACATTATAGTATATGTTTTAAAATCATAAAGCACTCGATGCAAAAGTGACTGCAAGGATCTGGAGGCCATTCTCGAGCCCTATGGTTCTTGTATGTCTCAACTTCTTTCCTAAATACTCTTACACTAATCATAGATAATGCTTCCCACTAAACTCACATAAAAGAGAGACTCGGTACCACGCGTGCCTCGGGTGAGCGCTTAGCTTCTGCTGGGTGATAGGCCGGCGTGCATGGGGTTATTCCTTTTGTGATAGGAGTAAAAATGACTACGGTCTCTGCAAAAGTAACCATGCAACTGCATTCACGTAGTTGCCTCGTAAAAATAATATTCCTCCTAAGGCTTGGTACATGTCTCACATCTTTAAATACCCATGTATTTCCATTCTGCAATTTTAGATGAACTTTCCCTTTACCAGTAATACTGCAAGGTTCATCATCACCCAAATAAACATGCCCAAAATTGCCCTGGACATAATTTCTGAAATAACCCTTATTAGGGGTTGCATGGAAAGAAGCTCCTGAATCTAAAACCCATGATTCAATTCTATTGTCCAAAGAAAGAATAAGAGCATCTTGTATTACCTCTGATGAAGCAAGATTTACCTCTTTACCTTTGTCTGGTTGTTGATTCTCTTTATCCTTTGACCAACAATCTTTCTTTGCATGTCCTTTCTTTCCACATTTCCAACAAGTAATTCCCTTACTTCTGGATTTAGATCTGCTATCCCTTGACTTTGATTTCCCATTACTCTTACTCTTGGATCTCTCCTTCGCCTACCCCTGCTTTCTACATTCAAAGAATTTCCAGATGATGATTCCTCTGTACTCTTCCTGTGAATTTCTTCATTCAATATTATACTAACCACATCATCAAACTTCAAAATATTATTAACAGATGTTGTATTACTAACAACCATTACCAAGTTGTCCCAACTATCAGGCAAAGAACATAAGAATAAAAATGCTTTTACTTCATCATCAAATGGTATAACAACCGATTTTAATTGATTTACTATAGATCAAAAATCATTCAAATGACTAGAGGCAGATTCACCTTCATGCATCTTAGAACTAAATAGTTTCTTCATCAAATAAACTTTATTTGAAGCACTAGGTTTTTGATATAAATTAGCAAGATATTTCATTAAGTCTATCGTAGAAGCGCTTTCTATAATATTGGAAGCCATGGATGTTGCCAGTGCTCAATCTTATAGATCCCAAAGCCTTTCACAAGAATCTTCCATTCTTCATCACCATCTTCATAGGTCTAGACTTCTCATCCAATGGTAAGTACAAATCTCTTTGATACGTATAATCCTCAATCAGTATCTTCCATAATTGTTAATTTCGGGTCACAATTTCTCTACCTTGTATTTATTATCTTCTGCCATTGTTGTAGCTCTCACTCAATCAAAAACCCTCTATGAGTAAATCACAACACACAAAACCCTCAAACAAAGCTCGATACCGATTTGTTGGGGTTAGCACACCGATTAGACAGACAGACAATATATCAGATCTAAGCATACATGCAAATAAAAGTGGATATTCTACTAGAAGAAATATACAAAACAAGAGACATAAATCAACACCAGATTTAACGTGGTTCACCTAGTGTGGGCTACGTCCACCAAGAAACAAGCCAATCTATTATCCAAAGCTTTGACAAGATATACAATGAAGATTTACAATCTTCCACACCTCTCAAATGTTCAGTACTTTCTTCCTTCAAGCTTTTCTTCCTTTCTCCACCAAGAATTCTCTCTCACATAATTATCTTGTAATTATGATCCACACCTTTTTTCTAAACCCTAATTTTAACTTCATATAGTTGTTTTTAGCCTTAGGGCACTTAGCCATGCAATTACAATTAATAAATCTATTTTAATGCTAAAAATAGATATAATTCCCGAGAGTTAATTAAAACTTCGTCGCACAGGTAACCGATGCCGATTCTGCCTAACCATCGCCGGTTCCTACTTGCCCTTGACCGATGTTGGTCTTCCCTGACCGATGCTAGTCTGCCCTTAACCGATGTCGGTTACTATGTTTTCTAGCAAGTTCCAATTGCATGCTAAAATGAATTAATTGAGCTCCACAACTCAACAATTTGGAGGAGGAGAGAATGAAATTTAGATGTCTTTTTTCAACCACCTTTCCGCCATGCATTTATCAACCATCTAGAAATGATGGATAAATAATGCCGAATGAGACAATCAATAAAGCAAACAACATAAATGTCAATCCACGTGAGGCTCAAATTCTTCTCGCGAGTGAAGAAAAACTTCAAGGATCCTGATAATGCATTGAGAAAATGAAAAGATTGCATTGATTTTTCACTTGCTCATGAGATGATAGGTAAAATTCGGAACAACAATGCAAACGAAATGGTAGTTTGAGAAGAGCTATTGGAATTTGACACTTTCCAGTTGAGGCTTCTCCAAAGGTGGATGAATTCCAGGTGACTAACTTGTTATGCCTCCCATTTCCTCTCTTTCATACACGTATTAAACTCTACTTTTGCATTAACAATATTAACTTTTCTAATAATACTACTTTGACTTCATATTTCAAACTCCTACACATTCTCGTAAACAACTACCCATTCCAAAAATATCATTAACGCCTTTTCATATAATTCCACCATATAATATTCCCTTTTTTATTAGTTCTTTCCTCCGACATGAATACTATACATTTGAACTCAACATATTAATTTTATGAAACTCACCAATAAGATTCTTTTATTTTTAACTTCGTCATATTCTAAAGTTATGAGTAATTTTAAACATTTTTAAAATTAACATTTTTCTAACCAATAGATTAGTGTTTAAGAGATGATGTGACTAATTTAGGGTCTTATTACCAAACCAATTTTCCAACATTTTTAAAATAATAAAACTCTAAACTTACAAGTGTCTTATCATTTATATCAGATTTACAATATTTATGAGAGTCATTAATTTGATACAATATAGGGATAAATTCAATGTTAGTATTGTTGACTCCACCGCCATAGTGAGACACCTAGATTTTTCTATTGCATTACACTGTTGTTGATATGTAGGCTTCTTGAATCTTCATCTTGTTCCGTGATTTTTGGATTTTTTCCCCTTAAGTGGCTATGGATCTCTGTGAAGCACAAGAATATATGAAAATTTAAAGGTTCTTCTGCAGGGGTAGATTAGCATGTAATCGCTCCAAAAAGTAGATCCTGCAGATCGAAAATTGTTCTTGAACAGGAAGATTTGTCGAGTTATATATACATATCTCAACTTAATCCTTGCCAACGAGAAGATTTTTGACGATTAAATATATCTATACCTCTACTTTTTCTTTCTCTTACTCGCACTCGTTCATCACTTGTTAAGCAATTTTGTTGTTTATTTGGATTGATTTTATATTTATTTCGAATAATTTTGTTTGTCTTTGCCGTCGTGCTATGATTTTATTTCTTCTATGTTTCGTTAATTTGTTTTCATTTATCTGTTATGTTTCTTCAAAACCCCCTTGTGCAGTGTTATTCTCTTCTTTTTCTCCCTTAAAGCCCTTGTGCAGATTTTTTATGTCTATTTTTTTAATAATAGAGAAACATGGTTACTGAGATCCGTTCAAGGAGACAAATTTTGAAGATTTCAAAGTGGGGTGGAGTATATTTATGTCTCGCATCTAGCCCCAACTACCATACCATTGTCATCACTATGGTGAAGTGATTGTGCATATAATGCATGTGAAGTTTCCCTGGATCTCGCATCGTGGTGTCCATGTTCAATACCTGCGTAACTGGACTTGCATGAGCATATACACATGCGACCACCTATATGCCTTTGAGGAGCAACAAGGTATCATAGCTTGGTCTCAAACTTTGTTGAAATTGTGGAAGAAGCTATTTTAAGCTTATGCTAACCCTTATATGGTTTACTTATGATATGTTGCGAACTAACATATGTTGGATTTTCCTTTAGAAAAAAAGATGCAAATTATATTTTTGCATACGGAAAGCTTCCATTGTTAATTCGCAGCCATTGCTTTCGTAAGGATAATTGCCAATATTTACTTTTTTACTTTTTTTTAAATTCTACTGGTAGCTTCTTTATATAGTATATGTATAGTTTATAAATATAAACTCCATAAATTTTTTTGGAAAGGTGTTAGGCACGTTCTCATGTTACCATAACTAATGATCCTATTCTATAGAAGGCTTCCTTTTTCTTCCTTCACTTTGATGATATTTCAATGGAGATTGATGTAGCATCGATTGTAAACAATTTCGATTTATTTCAACTTTTTAATCTTTTATAATCAAGGGTGAATGAAGATTATTTTTTGAATAGTGAGTTTAGTCTACAAAACAAGTATTCTCAAGCTATAAGTCATTGTCGTAGATTGGTATATAGACCCTTAATGTTTTATTCCTTTTTTATAGTTAATTTTCCTATCTCATAAACAAGATTTGAGCATATTTATGATGTAATTCTTATATAACCCATGGGTGTTGGCCCTTGTGAGATCTTACAAGAATGCAATGGTAAATTCTTAATTTAAAAAGGCACGTCAAGTAAGTTCTAAAGCCATCATTTCTATTTGCATAAGGCGTCGCTTTATGGATATTTTTACTTAATACATTCCAAGCAAGCACATTTCTTTAAGGAATTTTGTTAAACAGTTCACAAACCCCTATTGGCCCCCACTTTTTATAGTTATGTTTCTTGGGAACTTATAATTATAACAGCCCCCAAAATCCCCTTTTTCATTGTGCTATGATGGTTGTTCATATTCTACTACAAACTCTTATTTTTGCATACAATGATTTTTTTCCTTTATACTATGATGGTTGTTCATGTTGTGTTCCAAGATCTTATTTTTGCATCATAAACACCCATTTTCTTTTATGTTATGATATCTCTTCATACTCTATGTAGACACTAAATCACACATTTTAGGTATATTTCTAGGTCCTGATCACATACCACTATTCATATGATTCCTAAGCGAGAAAAGTACTAATTGACCATTTTCTTTAGCCTCTTTGCTTTCTTTCTAGTTTCCTTCTTGGTCTTACACACTTTCTTTCCCGTCTAACCTTTGACACTTCCGTTTTTCTGAGTCTGGACACCAATGCCCAACCAAGATGCCAGGTGCCCGTGCCCCCATCCTCTTTGGGCTCCCCCGACCTCTTTGTATCTTGTTCGCATCTTTTAGGTCCTTTCTAGCATTGGACATCTTATTTTCTTAGTAGTCGACCTTTTAGTGGTTAATTATGAAATTCAAACAAGGGAAACATAAATACAAATCTATGTGACCATAATAAAGGACCAAACACTAAGCATCTACTACTATCACCTAAGGTTGCATCCAAAGACATTACAAGAGCATCAAAACATCCATTAAAGGGACAAGGGACTGCATTCTTTTGCATACACTTCATAACAGGGAAAGTTCATTTTTCCATGCACACATCTATTTAAATCTTCTACATTTAGCTATTGCTTGCTATTCAAGTGCGTCAGCACAAGATCCAGCTAGGTCACGATTCTACACACACACACACGTATAACTACATGGAGTTTGAAATGTAGTGCATCACCTAGATCATAAGTTCACTTAGTCGGGTGACTGTCGGGGTTAGTCGACTCCCCATTTGCATATTTTTTCCTTTTAGGATTTGATGTGTTTTGGGGTTTTGTAGGTGCTCTTTCTCTTTGCAGGTTTCAAGCAAATTCGACGACCAAGCAATGAAGTACAAGTGACTAAAAGAGACATCCAACGAATACCTCGCAACTCGTGAAATTAATAATCGAGGTTCTAAACATTCATAGGTGCCCTGAGGAGGTGCATGTAGCGCCCTACACGCCCCTAACCTTGCTCAAAGCGCCCTAAGTATGCGACATTTCGACAACTTTGCATTTTTCTAGGCTCGGTTGCGACACTCTACTTTTTGGTTTCATCCGTTTTCCATTTCAAAGACAACTTCGAGTTATTGTGAATTAGCTAAGTATCTTCCCCTTTCTCTTGCACTTAGGGTTTTCAAATTTATTAGCTTACTTGCTTATGTCAAATATGTACTTTATTGCATATCTATTTCTATGTTGTTACTTAAAAAGATTTTAGCATTTATTTTCCAATATTTTTTGAATCACTCTATTCTAAGTTCATTTCTACATACAAAAATCCCATTTTACCATTTTGCTATGTTGGCTATTCATACAATGACGTAAAATATTATTTTTGTAGAAATTGGTAATGCATGGGCAAAAGCGATGGTATCAAACATTTTCAAGTTGCTTGCTTTACTAATTTAAAATAAACATGGCTCCAAAGTACTGGAAGTATTGCGGTTAATCCCTTCATGGGGATGTCCAATGTTGCAAATGGATATTATGGAATGTTTCATGATTTCTTTAAATAAATGGCAAGGTTGTCAAGTTCATACTTTTTAGAGAGATGGTTAGGCATGTTATCATCGAAATAACAAAGGTTGTTATTAAATTTTCTTCTACACTTACCAAAAGTTTGCAGTCAATATTGTGTTTTGTATTGTGTGTAGGGTGCTTTACATATTAGGCTATGGGTTTGTTTATAATTGTAACACATCACTGGAAAATGTGTTGTATAAAAATACACTTGGCACATAAAAATTGCTTTGCGGTATGAAAATTATATTTCAATACAAATACAATTGCAATCGCCGACTAGTACTAACTTACTATTAAATGCCATATTTTAGAGTAATAACATTTTTAACAAATTACAATATTTAAAATATGATGAGAAAACCTTCTAACATCTAACACAAATGGCAGAACCGGTACCGCTTCACAACTCTTGTTTAAAATGTGGCTTGATTTTGTTATATATTAGTTTTTATCATACACACCCATGTCTAAATTATACTTAGAAATATTTAATCTATTTTGTAAAGAAAACTTCCTTTTAAATAAAGAGTCCTTCAATATTTGTGATAAATCCCCTTTTATATAAATTTATATTCTCCCCTTTTTAAAATACTCTTTTCTTTTTAATTGGAGAAGGATTTTGCATGAATATAGAAATATATTTTAAACTCTTTAGACTCATCCCAATCTAATATACTCAAGCACGTGGGCCCAAGTCCGTCGAGAAGGAAGAAGAGAGATTGACGTGAGTTGCAGCCACCTTTGTTTTTAATACTACTAGCAATTGCAAATGAGTTGCAAGTTACGCCGGAGAGAGATTGAATTCTTTGTATTCATTATAGTGTGGCTGTGAAGGTGATCATGGACTGGATAGCATACTGAAATCTTCTTTCATCCATACGTAAACAACATTTCTAAGCTTGTAAGCCTGTTGAATGTGGATCCTCACATATGGACATGTGAATAGTTTTGCAGAATGTAACTTTTGCTCTGCACTCAAACATCTACTGTATATCGTAGAATTTTTTTTACATGATGTCTTGTACGCCGTGCGCCAATGCTGCGTTGCAAAGTCTTTTCTCCTCCTCCTTGCGTGATTTTACGTTTTTGGTATTTCTCATTCGTGCATAGCGTTCGAACGTAAAAGCTGGTTGGATTTGTAGGTCGTTGATGCAACGAACTCTTGACATTGCTGTGAATGTTAGTCCTTGGCGGTCAACGTTTCCGATGTCTACTGTGGCCTTGTCAAGGGTTAGGCCCTGTGATTTGTGGATGGTAAGGCCCCAAGACATTTTTAGTGGGATTTGGCGACGATTTCCACGTGTGACAGGAGGTAGGGGCAAGTGTGTTGGGTTGAGTATGTCCCACGGGGGCCCTTGGTAGTGTTTGAAGTTGACAACAACAAAGGATGGCAAGTCCGGTGGTTGTGTTTCTGGGTTGTACACGATATCTGTCACTTGCCCCAGCGCACCATTAACCAATCCTGAGCTAACCCATAAGTTAGATGTCAACATGACCTCTTGTCCTGTGCATAGGAAAACTACCGGGTCAAGTTGAGTGTCGTTGATGTCTGAGTCAGAGTTATGTTTGCTTTGTTCTGCGATGCTCATTGCAATTGGTACGTGCAAGGATTTTAGCATTTGTTTATTGTGCTTGTTTGCTAGGTCCTTTGTTGCAAATAGGTGCTTCTCAGCTATGAACGTGGATTGCTCTGAGGTAGACATGGACGACTTGGTACGTGACATGAGAAGAGACCAATCCTTAATGGTTGGTTCTGCGTTTCTGATGTTGGTCAACATTTCTCTGAATTCAAGTTGTGTGGAGTTTAATCCTTGTTGCCTGAAGTTTGTGTCCAAGGTGACCACGGTATCAAAAGCATGCCAAAGGGAGCTTCCTACTTTGTTGCCTACATATAATGGTACATCGTTGACCGGGGGGAGCTGGCCTAAGTCTCCCACCAAAATCATTGAGCAATTACCGAACGCGTGGTTACTATGTTGGGGGTATGCCTCACGAAGTCTTATGTTGATGTTGTGTAACATTGTAGGACCTATAAAGCTCATTTCATCTATGAGTATATAACGTATGGGACTCATTCGCTCTTGGAAGATTGCGAGGGCTTGTCCTTCGAGGGGTTTCATGTCGGAGATGGGTATTCGGAGGGAAGAATGTATAGTGGATGATTTTATATTAAATGCAGCAATACCTGTTGGGGCTAGTACAAGGAGGGAAGATTTTAGTTTGCCAGCCATATTTTTAAGCTCATTTCTTATGCATTGTATGAGGTATGATTTTCCTGTTCCAGCGGTTCCCTGAATGATCATCTTCAATGGTGGGTGTTCTCCTTGTTGAGTTGCATGTGAAAGCACAATCGAGTACGCAAGGTGTTGCTTTGACGATAGTTGTAAAGTGTCTAAATGGGTAGGGGGAGTAATAACTGGCGGCGAATTTTCAGTGCGGGCGATGTCTATGAATTTAGGTGCACTTATTTGTAAGGCAGCAGGGATTGAATGAACCTTCCAATCGTGGTTAATGTCAAAGTCACGGAGGCCTATCATGTCTAGATCATCAATTGTTGTATTGAGTGTTGGGTGCATGCGGGATATATGCTCCCATTCAAATAGTTGTGCGTGCAGTGGATCAGATCCTTGTGAGTCACTGTCGTCACTACTTGGCCCAGGTGAAATTTCTTCTAGAGTAGTGGCTCTGTTCACATGTAAAGGGGTGTAGGAGTTTTTCATCTTTTCCCAATGGTTGGTTATTTCAGATGTGGAGATGCCAATGTCTGTTTGGATATGCCGAAAGGGCTTATAAAGTAGGAGCTCTGTCCAGCAGAAATCCTCATAGTGTATCGCATCTGGGGTTGGGACATCAGTGTATCGGGGAATACGCGACGACAAATAGGGGGTTCTTCTTTGTAGCCATTGAGTAACTTTCCTTTGGTCATTGTAGGACCAGAATGAGCAGCTTCAAAGAGGGAGGTGTTCTCTAATTGTGTAGGGCGTTTTATGTATGCATCTATGAATGAAGGGAATTGGAATGTGTTTCCTAGGTCTGGCAGGACACGTTTGAATACCTGCTTACCGACGGATAGGGTAATAAAAGTGCGGCTACAATTGGAAAGGGGGAGTTTTTGTAACATGTGGCAGGTTTCTTGTGCACTAATGTCCCGGTCAACAATAGTCTCAGAGAGGAATTTGCTGTATGCCGTCTTTGCAGGGTGGTCGATGCTAACTTCATTAGATATCCTCGTTAGCATGTGATGGTAGCTTTCTGATTTCTTCTCTGCCTTGGCGGCATATTTTGCAATGTATTGTAAGACTGCATGTCGCGACACAACGGGCTGGCAGTCGACATTGGCTCGCCATAGTGCTAGCATGTCTGAGTTGTGTATGTTGACCCGTGCATCATTGCGTGCAGGGGTGTACTTTTTTTTACCGGTTTCATCTAAGCCCAAGGTCGAATACTCTTGGAGTGGCCAAGGTGCTTTATATCTACATTGAAGTGTCCCTTTATGTTTCTGCAAGCAGGTTGTCTCAGTACATTTTGTGTGGCGTTGCACGCGGTTCAACAAGTTCTCATAAATTTCTACTCGGGTTGTTTGTAAGTATCCCGTTGGTGTCTAACAAGCACGGGTCATCTTCCTGTGAACGATGTATCTGACGTTCTCCACTTGCAGGGCCCCTTGGATTCCATGCAGTTACTAATTGGTCGAAGTAAGTCTTCGCCGCATCTAGATCACGGGGGTTGTCCCAGTTTAGGTCCTCCATGTTTGGTGCATCTGGAAGCCATATAAAGCCGTGGATATGAGCCGAGCCTCGGTGCTGCCATTCGTACCTGTATTTTGCACAAAGAGGGTCTAGCTTGGTAAATGTGGTAGGCGGGGTTTTGTATTAAAATCTAAGTGGTAGTGAGCTCACCTGTACCAGTAGTCAGTGCAATGCATTTTTTTTTGAAGCACCTCCTCGCAAAATATTGTAAATCTTTTTTCCATGTATGCAGAGACGATATGGGGGTGCATGTTCAAGTTCGCGTTCCTCCACTGCTGGCTAGTTGTTGATGGCGGCGTCGGTGTTCCCGGCATTGCTTTGTGTAAATCAGGCCATTTAGTATCTGCTGCACTTAAAGTGAAGAAAAGCGTAGGGCTTTCTAGTTGGGTTATCATATCTGTGAGTTCATGTCTGCGCTTGCACCAAAATGATTTAGTTCCTCGTAGGTTGGACCCAAAGCGCATTAGTTGCTCTGCAATGTGTGCATCTGGGTAGGTTGCAAGTTGTCGGCGCAACATCGAAACTGTGGTAGGCAAGTTGTCGGCTATATTTTTTTTTGCGAAAACAGCAGATGTTGATTGGCTTCTGTGGCGCAACATAATGTTGAGAATGTAGTAACGAAAGCGCGGATGGCTTCCAAATCTGTTATCATGGTAACGTAGTAGGTGTAGTGCGTATTCATGCATGTGAACTCTCTTGATGCGTGCTTGGTGGAACAATGCAACCCCTGTTGGGAACAATGTTGGAAAAGCCATAGATAGCAAGCCCTCAGTGTTGTATTCGTTGACCGGGGTTGAACCAATGCGTGGCCACTCAATTGACTGTAGTGGAGTTTTTTCCCTGCCTTTGATGAAATTTGTTATTTGGTCAACTTCTGAAGTGGCTGTAGGGAGGGAGGACACAAAAGATGATGGCTGTCGCTCGTGGGTATTTGGCGGGGGGCTTGGGTGAAGCTCTGCTTCCGGTTGTGGTTCAGCATTGTCGGTGATAACTGAATTGAAGTGTGGTAGGGAAGTAGATATATCAGTACTGTGATGTGGTAGGGAATGCAATGCAGGGTGGTCTAGGACAACATCCTTGTAGTAAGGGTCATGAGCTATTTTGAATTGCAATGCTGCCAGAACACGAGATCTGCTTACAAAGCAATCATATGCTTTATTTGTTACTCCGATTCTTCAAATGATTAAGATGTCCAAGTCTTCGACGCGCCGAGGCAAGTGTTTAGTTATGGATGAAACTTCTTGGGGGAAGCATATGGTGTGGCCCCTATATTTGTATTGGCCACCTACAGCGTGAGTCACTTGCAATATTGGGTTGACCCTTGCTATCAACATTTCCTCAACTTGTGTAAGTGAAGATAACACCTCAGGTTGCGTGCCTGGGTCCATGTTATTCCAACTTGAGAAGCGGTGATTAGCCTTTTCAGCAATGCATCTCGTGATGTGTATGGGCACCTTTGTAAAGCCTTGTACGTAGCCCAACATATAATTCACTACAACATGAACATGAGTTTGGAGGTGGGAGGTGATCTATTCTTTGGCGGAATTGGCGCTGTGTATTTTGGAGTGTATGCGTATTTGGTGTGCGATCTTCGCGCAGGGTGGCATGGTTGGCTATATAGGTTGGTGCTTGTGTGTTTAGCTTTTGTCGTTTCATGCAAGCTTTATGGCGGCGATGCTCATTGAGGTTGTTTTTGTTGGCTGCGTATCTCAACCGGGCCTGTGCATTTTTCTCAATCCGTGTTAGGCCTGCAAAAAAAGAGTTAAAAAGGTAGCAGTAAGTAGGTGTAGAACGTAGTTAATGCAAGCAAAAAAGAAAAGTTCTTTTGATTGATTGGAGTGAAGTGTAGCTATGTATGTTGAGAGTATTTGCATTGCTAGTATAAAGTGACTTTGATTGCACCCGAATATGTGTATTGTAAAGACATATTTAGAACACAGAGCGGTATATAAATATTAGAAAACTTGAGCACAACATGCGTGAATATTAAAGGTTATGTAACTTATTAATGCAAAAACCTATATGTAACCTATGAGTATAATATGTTTACTGAGGTAGTGTAGGATCTTTTTCAGCAATACATAGTTAAGGTGTTGCGAGGAATGCATCTAGTGGGGATTCCTGCATGCTGGAAGCCGTGTCCTTAACTGCAGCGACAACAGTGCATTGGGCTTTCTCTTCTGATTTATAGACCTCTAGTTTTGCGGATATTGTGAACATATAGCGGTGGAACAGAATTGGCTTAACAACAGGCCAAAGCTTGTCAGGTGTAGGTGCAAGAAGTTGTAGCTCTTGTGCTGATATACCCATGATTGATGTAGCAACCTCATCAAAAGCAGTTACCCATGTTGTTGCTGTGCCATCCTCAATGATGAAGTGTAATGCATATTTGTAGTCACAATGGGAGATGGCGTGCTTGCATTTTTGGCAATACCAAGAGGAATTTGCAGTTTCGTCAAGTTTTTTCTTGCATTGCTGGTTGTTAACAATTGATGTGCATGCTGGATAGCTGAAGGAGGACATATTAATGTGTATAATTGTTGCTACGGTGGAGAAGGTGAGCGGTTTACCTAGGTGCGAGGAGGATTTGATGCTTGCAATATCGGTTTTCTCAATTTTCGCAATACTCACTGAAGGGTATGTAGTTGTAGGGGTGAGCGAAGTAAACCATGCACGCAATGCATGAGCCTCAGGTATATCAGGATCTATGAAGATTTGTGTATTAGGGCCTGTGGCCAATGTTGTTCCTTTGAAAGTTGTAGTTTTTGCTCTCTTAATTGCTAGGACTGGTCGGGTTGATGTCTGTGCAGCACATAATTCACTTAGAAGTTTGCCTTCATTGTCACTAAAAGCGCCCCATAACGTTGCTTCAATACATAGTGCCGAGTTATCACTTAGCACGACTGTGCGTTTGTGGCTGAAAGTGCTATCACTTTTCCTGATAGTGGAGGGGGCGGTAATGGATAGCGCAATAGCTAGTAGGTCAATGGTGGTTTTGGCGGGGTGGAGTTGAGTTCTGCTATTGTTTTGAAGCGGAAAAGATATTGCGGTATGTTTACTGGTGGTTTGTACTAAGCTTTACTGAGGAGTTCAAGTCCAGGATGATGTCCCAAGGAGTTGTGGAGTTGGTGTAAGCTTTTTTTGCAGGCCGCAAGGTGCCTCCTTTGATTGTGTATGTTTTACCTAGTTGTATTTGGTTGTAGTAAGAAGTTGCAGCTAGGTCGAAAGAAGTCACCACTATATCTGAGTTGCTTTTGTCAATAATGTCGAAGCTGAAAACCTGCCCTGTGCGTTTTTCCGTGTTGTAGTTGTTTAGGTTGCCTTTTTGGATGACCCTGCCTTCAATAGTCCAAACGCTTTGGTAAGGGTTTAACGATTTAATTGGCGTGAGTTGCATGCAGTGTGCAGGGTGGCCTTCACGAGTAGCCGGCGCCAAAGTATCTGTGTGGGGCATGTCGGCGGTTATGCAGACGGCTATTGGGAGGAACATCGTTGGGGGTAATGGAGTCTGCGATGCTGGTGGTTCCTAAACAATAAAATAAAATGGAAATGAATTAGCAAATGGGGTAAGGAGATTGTACAATTTTCTGTCTAACCTGCAAACATAAGAACAGATAAATTTGTCCGGTAAAAAGCGGTTTGTAATTATCGTTTAAGCAAAGCAGTGCTAGCTTCCCACAAATTAACATCGCAATCATGGTTTTCAATTTTCACAAATGATGAACATCTTAAATAGAGTCACCTTGAGATGTTGCACATATGTATAACAACTCTATCTTATATATCATAATTGGAATTACACAAAACTCTTGACGACGGTTTCAAAATGGAACATGTACACCATATTTATCCAAGTATAGGTTTATCAAGTTAGGCCTTCAAAAAGAGATTACTGTGGGGTAGGATGAAAGATGGGGGCATATGTATGACCAGTGCAAGGTCGTAGTAGGGGTGAGGTAGGGGCTTAAATTAAAGGGATGCAAGATAAGCGTTGAATGCAGCTCTAATGGAGTGTTCCTCGCCGCCAGAGTAGTACTGGTCGTAGCTGAGCGAACGGAGGAAAGTGAACAATGCGTCAAGCCTAAGGTACGTTGCGTCTACCTTGTGCATCATGTCTAAGACAGCGGTTAAATCACTATCGAGAATCATTGCTGATGGGATGAGGGATTCTGATATTCTACCAGAAATGGTCGAGCATGTAGCTGCAACAGAGGTAGCCAAAGTATGGACAGACGTCGCAAGCGGTGGCTGGACACTTTGTATGGAGCTTTCATTGGTGGTTGCTTGGGTTGCATATGACTGTGGTGTTCCATTTGAAGCGACCAGTTCAAGTGGAGGGCTCCCGACAATGGCACCAGAGGTATCATCTGATATTGTGATAATGGACGGGCTTCCACTTGGAGTGGCCATAATACCTGGGAAAACAACCAACTTTGTTAGTATAAATTTAGCTTCTACTGGCAAGAACAGAAATATATATACATTGCAAAAAACATTGGCTCGTTGAAACCGAAATTGGAATTACATCGACTAATCATATATCATATATTTTATTCATAATTCTCTGTATGCAACTATGGGAATGTCAGATATGCTCATTGAAGTTTTCAGCAGAGCTTACATAAAGATTATCACTAACAGATAAAGAGGCTTTGAAGTATCAACAGCAAAACATATAGATTGAACTCGATGAGATTTAGCCTAAATCAGAGGTCATTCATCGGTGGGTTTTCAAAGGGTAATGTAGATGATCAGTGTTGAATCCTAAATATATTTCAACATGTAATCACGTATTTGACATACAAATCAAAGCAAAGACTGGTTTTTCTACTGGTTGCATGTGACGCAAAGATTGAGGTCATGAATAACCGCACCTAGTGCTTCGATTTTAACACATTCTATAGGAAGCTGTAGTTCCTTGCACTATGATGTGTACAGAATAGTAAAAGATAGATTTAGCCAAGAATCGCATAGTTAGCCTGCAGGCCTAAGCAGATTACAGTTTGTAAGAGATACAAGTTGGCATTAAATTATAAATATGGTAATTACGCCTTGACATTGATGGAAATAGAATTATAGTTACAGAGAGCGATCAAATCAATGGACAAGTTGGGAGTATATTCGAAAAAAGATCACGAGCATTGACTGAACACCAAACAAACTTATATTTATGCATACCTGGTATATTTCTGAGCCGTGGTGTAGAGGGAGAAGGTTGTTACAAGTTTCTGAGCCGTGATGTATAGGGAGAATGAAAACTTACAGATGCAAGGGCGTATTTATAGCCGGAGGAAAGATCTAAGCGAAGTTATTGCAAGGCGGTGGATGTATTTATGGAGTGTGGTGCACACGTAGCTGGGGAGACCGGCGGAACTGTGCAGCAGCCAGATGGGAGTCGAGGATGGTCACTGGAACAGTATAATCTGGCGCTGATGTGATCGCGTGGAACAAAAATCAGGCAAATACAGTCCGTTTTGCATGCACACGGTGCAATCCGTGCGCGATTTATTACGGGTCAATTCGCACAGCGCAGCAATGGATGCAATAAATATTTTAAATATCTAATGCCATGGCAGCGGAGGAATACAGGCAGCGGTGGCAGCGGAGGAATACAGGCAGCGGACGAAAATTTTACAGGGAGGGTGTTGCCGGAGTTTGACGCTTTCCAGCAACACCACCTTCAGAGTAAACGCCTACCGGCGTAATTATAGTGTTAGTCCCACATGTAGCATTTTAGGGCGCATTGGGTATTAAAAATACATGTGTTGTAACATTAGCGAAAGGTAATGGCGTTAAAGAAGAGAGATAACTTGGCGGTTACGATGATGGTGAGTACAACCATTTTGCTAATGAAATACAATTATTTTATCAACCCTTATTTTACTTCTTTTGTATAGTAATATCATTATTATTTATTTCCTCATTATTTATAATAGTGAGGTTATCACTACCATTAAACAATGTAATGCTATAATTTTTAATAAGTTATTTTTGTAAAATGACATTGTGATGTTTTTTTGATGCCTTGCAACATTGTGTTCCTCACTACAACTAGGGCACACAACTCTAGATCATTATGACAATGTGACCTATCTACCTCACAGTTGCACAGGTGACATAAGAAAATAACTAAATGACCACTTACGATTTCTAACATTGTCTTTCGTGTTTTGAATCAAACATGACTCACCTCTCTATCCATACCCATTATCTACATCTTTTAATCTCTCCTCGATGATACCCTTTCTCACTCCAGAGAATGCTTACACACAAGCACACAACAATACCTAGTGCATTATTTGTTTCATAAAATCAAATCAACTGAAATGAACATATACAAACAATAATCTAAAACTCTAATGTAAATCCAAAATTTCAAATATTGAAATTAAATCAATGAATAGCTATGTTCTATTCCAAAAACATGTTATAATGTGAATTAAAAGCAAACAAAGTAATATAAATACTATATCAGATGTGGCAACAACAACCTAAGCATTAAGCATTTGAGTGTCTCCAAAACATAAGTAATATATTTAGGGATGTGACATGTTAACTCTATTCTATTTTTTTGCCTTCCTTTGCTCAAAATATTTTGGCCTCAGTAGATGATTATCCTTTCTCTAATCCTTTTCCGTAACTTCGCACAATTTTTTTGTCTTTGTAGGCCTTCTTGTGTTTTTTGTTGATTATTCAAAGATCTCGTAGTTACTCTAATTTGTCGTCCTCTGTCTATATTCATCTCTCCATTCTCACGGTCCTCTCTTTTTCTCTTTTATAAACTCTAATTTTACATTTCTCTACACTAAACTTGGATTCCACATTTAGTCTTCTCCATGCATTTTTCCAAAATCTGGGCTTCTATTTTTTGATTTTGGAGTTTTTCTTTTTCTTTTATTATTTTATCGTTATTTTGACCACTTCTTTGTAGTTGTTATCATCCCAAGTCTAGTTCCAATTAATGGTCCGCATTTTAATCAACCCCTGAGTTAACTACCCAAATCGACCTCTCTCACCAAAACTCATTCCAAGTCTCCCTGTTGCTTTACTAATTTTTAAGCATTCTAATTTTTTTCTATAACAATCTCCTCCTTTTTTCCACATAGGTAAATTTGGTAGTAGGCCTCTACGTTATTTTAATTTTATTAATATTATATTTATTTATTTTTATTTTAGTACACCACTGAAACTTAGCTTACACCTTCATGAGTTTGATTCACTTTCTTCTCACCAAACAAATTGGTGAGCCCTCTCTCCCAAATCTATTTCCCTTAGATATGGGTCATACATGGAAAAGGGATGATGCATTGCCTAAACATTTGGTTAGGCCTAACCTATATTGGTTTGGTTTGGTTTGGGAAGTAGATAAACTTTTGCTTAAATTATTATAATTACCTAATTTGGCATTTTGCTTTCCCTCGTGATCCATGTATAGCTCAATGGTTTGATGGCTCAATTGAACAAGTTGGATAATAATGATTTCAACCCGCTTAATACTTTGAGAAGTAGGTGACTTGTATTCTTAGTCACTTCGGTTAACTATTGATCAATGTGCTACAATATAAGCGGTTGGCTCGGTAGTGTAAGCCCAACTTGTCATAATCCTAATTTTTAAGCAACTAGAGTTGTAATGTCCTTGCAAGATGTAATGAGCTCAGCTCCATCTAATATCGGCTATGTGAGCTTGATTATGATTAAACAACCATAGCTCAATTACTAAATAAAGCGATCTCAAATAAGATACATAGGAGATAAGATTGCCTTGGTCAATTAATATGGATTAGTTGTAGAGATCAATTAGAGATTTAAATCCAATTTATTTGTATTGCATCAATAAAATTATATATACCTCTGAGTGTGTGCATGCATGCGCTTGACCGATAAAGAACTAACGGAATTATAAACATACTTATTATCATTTAATGATAACATACCATTATCCTAATATCAAAATCAACGTTGTGCTTCTTATGGCAAGAGCTAACAATGCAACCTACTAATCTTGTCACGCAATGCGACTCTAAAACAACAAGACCGAAATACTACAAAGGGTTCTATTGACCAAATTACACTTTGCCTTGCTTATTGAGCACTATCATACACATATAAACTCTCTCTCTTGTGATACTCATTCTCGTATCTTTTTCTCTCCCCGATGATATCGTTTCTTGCATTTAGAGAATACCTGCACACACATAACCAACAATACCGGTGCATTATAGGTCCAAAGATAATTAACCAACTTTCAATAGATCATAAACACCATATTATACTAACAATATTCAATAACTGAAATTCCATATCCAATATCCATCTAATGTCAATTCAATTGCTGAAAATAAATGTTTTAAATCTAAAACACATCACAATTCTAATCAAGTAAAACTAGTCGGTAATAATTTGATGTATCTACGGTGGCCACCGCCACCTAGTTCTAAAAATGTTCCAAAATAATAAATGCATAGTTTTGGGATGTGACATATGCACGCCATTATACCTTCCATCTTTTGTTGTTTTAATTTTTGTTTTCATCTTATTATTTAAATTTCATTATTATTATTTCATTAGATTATTTATGTCATTTAACATGTTAATTTTATTATCTTTGTTTAAACAATTTATTACTTACATACATATATTCTAATGGAAAAACACCCTTAATTTATCACATGATGACCAAACATTCACAACATGACTTACTAACACACTACCCCAAAGGTGCTTGATGATGCACTTAAAAATTAGTTAGTATTGTCTATCGTAAGTGGTCTACACAAATGTAACACCCATGTTATTATTCATCCAAATTAAGGGATTTTTTTAAAACAAACCCCTTAATTACAATTAATGCCTTCAATGATTTTCATCTTGTAGTAATTAAATCCAACATAATTAAATATTTACAATCCATCTGATAACAAATGATAACCATGTGTAGTTGTAAGGGTCAACTAGATCTTCCCAATCCCCCTTAATTCACTTTAACCGAGTGTGTATAACTTGTATACTTTTGGTTAAACCTTTTAACAGTTTTGAGAACTATGTAAAAATCCTAAGTGTCAACCTAGAAATTAGACAAGAAATATTCCATCCGGTATTTGACACAATAAGTTAGGGGAATGGTGAACAGACAATGTAATCAACTAGTTACACTACTTTGGCCAAAGATTCAAGCGTGCAATTAAGAGATTTTTTTCTTAAAAAAAAAACCCTTAATTAAAATTAATGCCTTAAATGATTTTTTGTTTTCAACATTAAATCCAGCATAATTAAATGTTTACAATCCATTTGATAACAAATGATAACCATGTGTAGTTGTAAGGGTCAACTAGATCTTCTCGATCTCCTTAATTCACTCTAACCGAGTGTGTATAACTTGTATACTTTTGGTTAAACCTTTTAACAGGTCTTGAGAACTATGTGCAACTCCTAAGTGTCAACCTAGAAATCATAAAAGTTGTATTCCATTTGGTATCCGACACAACAAGTTAGGGAATGGTGAACAAATAGTGTAATCAACTAGTTACACTACTTTGGCCAAAGATTCAAGCATGCAATGCAAGCTTAGTTTTGTGACCGCACACTAGTCAACAAAACTTGTCTCCGTCACCGCACAACCATCTCTACACAATTATCTAGATCTCATTTCATTTTTTAAGAAATTAAGTTTTTGTTTTGAAGAAGTAGAACCATGACTCATCCTTCTAATCGAAAGGATCCTATCAGTCCCATATTAGGATCCCTATGGGAAAGATAGTGACCATGTAATGAATTTTGTCATTATGTACTCACTATCCTTCCCATAGCCATCCTAAACTGGCATGGTTAGGATTCTATCGAAAGGAACGATGGGTTATTCAAATTTGTTCATTCAAAATGAATGCCTACACTTTGTTTACACTTTAATTTATCTATATAACATAAGTAAACAAGTTCTTCTTTATAGTCGGTTATTTCATATCGTTACACATTATCCATTTCTTGATAGAGGATTATAGTAACTCAATGAGTTACTTATCCTTCATGGGTACCTCTTATCAATTTATCGCAACATTGTGTTTATCGTTAAATAATGATTTACTTAAACCATGTCTCATATAGAGTTAATCCATTCAATATTTGTTTAAACAGTCCTTAATCTCATATAATCGTCATTTAATATGAATAGTCCATTTTATTTAATAAGGTACAATAATAATTTAATGATGTTTTCATTGTATTGTTTCCTTATCGTCTATGTTCCACATTCACATATTCATTCATTTAAAATGAATCAATAAAATCATATATAATTGCATAACATAATATCAATAAATTTTATTCATACTCATTGTAAAACAACATTTAAACACTTTCATATCTCACAAAATATGATACAAAACAACAAGTAATTTTATTTAAACTTAATAAGGATAAGTCCTTATTTTCAGAAATAATGATATACATTTAATCATGATAGTATAATAGGCAAAATTCCTTAAATCATCTTGCGAAGATAATACTTTTGCATTACAATTAAATACAATAATCCTTATCGATTTTAAACAATAATACATGACGTAATCATGCGTAAACAATCCAATCAATCACTTCATGCATGTCTTTCCTTCTTGCAAATTGTAGGAGAGATAAAATGTATATATGGGTTAGTTATCTAACTCATATTCTTGTTGTATTTAAATGAAATAATAGAATAGTTAAGATTAACTTAACTGATAACTAATAAACTTCCTAGTTTATCTTTACGTTATCCTCAAAAAACATAAATGAAATATTACATCGTAATGAATGTCATGTTTCCAAACAATACAAGGATTCAATTGAATCACATAACTTTAGTTTATGAAAGTAACATATCAATTCGATTATTCATTAACATGACAAGAATAGATTTTATAACAACAACCTTCACTTTCTTTTTAAGTATTCCTTAAGAATAATGTCAACAAGTAAACATCAATTGAATATAATTGTTTGGTTCATTTGAATGAACATAACTAATTTATTGTCCATTCTTGTAAGTGACTAACAATAATTCACTTAACTTAACAGTGCACAATCAACTATGAATGCATTTCTCATTTCATAATAAATATTTACTATTCTTGTAAATAATACAAATGACATAGACACCATCCAACTTTACAAATCAATCATATAATTCCATTAGCTATCCCACTATCATTACTTTTAACAAGAAGTCAAACAGTCATGATTTCAAGAGATAATCATTATTTAACATAATGGTTCAACGATAAATTAATGTCAAACATTTCAACATACCATTATATCTAGTTCACAATGGATCAAACTAACAATCCTTTCATTCGAGCTATGAATGAACTAAGCACACCTTTTTACAGTCAAGACCTATCCTCAACTAAAAGGAATAGTGATAAAAATATCGAAAGAGATTGCAAACACCATATCTTACTATCCAAACCCAGAGTAATGTAAAAATTACAAGTAGATAACAACATACTCAAAGAAGTTATTCAAGCTCACTTAACATACTTTAATGACCAATACCCACAATCATACATGCTTGCTTTTGAATAAATGAAGATGGTATTATCAAACATTCACCCAAAGAGGAAATTAACCAAATTTATTAACAATACAAATTTAGAGAAGTTATTTCATGGAAACTAAAACAACAAGCTCAATATGAGCTATACCAGTCAAAATGAAGAACTAGTAATGAATTTCATCAAACTTATAGCTTTAACTATGCTCAAAATCTTTCAAATCGAACCAAATCTTGTTTTAGACAAAACCCACATGTTTCCAATTCAAGAACATGCTAAAGCCTTATATCCAGTTCATATTTGCAAGAGGATCTCATATATTTTGTTATAAGTCAGACCCAAATTTCCAAAATGACAAAAATTACAGATCTATCATTTTCCATCAAACCCACAACATTTTCCATTTTTCTTCTTCCAAATTTTCCTCTAAAATTTTCATATTAAAAATGAAGAGAAACTCCAAATTTTTAACAACAAAGACTTAAGCATATATCTCAATGTCAAATCGACTGCGAGAAAGCTCTAACGAGCTGATTTAAGATAAATATTATTTGAATGTGTATTTTCAAAGCAAGAAAATAGACCCAGAAAAATTCATTACTTTCCAACTTCCTTTTTGTTTCCATTCAAATTTACATTAATAAAAATGAAGAACAATTCCCTAAAACCCATTAAAATCTCATGCCCAAATTTTAATTTAAAACCCAACAACAAACAAATAGATTTCTTCTAATATTTTCATTATTTTCCAATTTGAAACCCATAACCCATTCTAGTATTTCATTTAAAAACAACAAAAATAAAGGTGATAGAAACCCATGCCTGGTTTGTGTTTGCCTTTGTTTTCCTCTTCCAAAATTCTCTTGAAATATGCAGCTCGTATGCCTAATAAAAATCCCAAAAATTTCCAAAACAACAACAATAAACATAATTTTTCCATTAAATAAAGCTTCATGGTTGCATGCACATGATCTAAACAACCTTCTTGTATTTTCTCCCCAACCTCCATGCAACTTCTAGTAGACCAAAACCAAACAAAATGCAAAAATGCGTATGGGGGAGAGAATGCATGCTTTGGCTTGTAATGCAAGCTTCCGGTTCCCAAGGAACATTAGTTTCCTAAATTGCCATTAATGTTGGCAATGCTAGGTAGTGGCTCATAAACCTTCTTCCTCCAAATTGCCAATTAAACTTGCATGCAACTCGAATGGTCTAAGACAAAATTAACAATCAACCAAATGTTTATAATGCCAAGTGGTCAATGACCATTAATATTTAAACTTTAAACTTTATCCATTTCCTCAGCAAAGTGGTTGATGACCAAGGTTTCAAACATCAATAATAACCAAAAAACCTTTTAATATGCTACATGGTCAATGACCCATTAAACAAAATCGATAATCATTTACCTTGCCAATGGTCCAAGACCATTATTATAACATCAACACTAATAATTTAATTACTCCCATGGCCTATGACCATTTTAAAAAAATTAAACATTATCAATAACCAATGCCAAAGCAATGTGGTCTATGACCCATTCACAAAATCATTAAACTTTAAGCAATTTTAATGCCTTGTGGTCTATGACCATTCATTCAGAACATGAAACAATGGAGCTCAAATGTAAACATCACAAGTTACCTTAACAATGTCAATCATCCTTTATCAAAGAATTATAACCTTAGACAATGCTAACATTCATAAATAATGTAAACAAAATGGTGGAATCCAACCAAATCAACACCGTACAATAATGCAACCAAAAAGGTGTATGTCAACAAAAAATCATATTAACGTAATGATTTGTATATATATGCTTATGTATACATCTATATACGTATATGTATGTGTTTTCACATATATATGTATATATTTGTATACAATCATATATGTATAAATATTAAATCCACTTTTATAGTTAATTAAGTCATCATCCATCAAACACAATAATGAAAAATATATTAAATTTGGGGGTGTGACATCATACATGAGAAAAGGACTCAATATCATCATGACACCAAAATGGAGTGCTTCGTAAAGCATGGTCAACAAGGCGTAAGTAGGAGGGGTGCTGCAATCAATACCTAATATTTCATAGTGATCCATATACTAGTTGTTTGCAGAGGTCTTAAGAGTTATAAAGCCTCATTTGCAACCCATACCAAACCATTCAAGATGACCAAACCATTAATCATTTCGGTCCTATGAAAAAGGTAAAATTATTTTATTTTAGTATTAATTTTGCATTGAATGGATAATAAAGCACATGTTCATAATTATATTAAAAGTAGTGTGTAATTAGGAGTTCTCTGTAGTTTTGATTACGATTATATTAAATTGTGACAAGGAAGTTAACGACTATGTAATCTCATCACTTTGTTTAGGACCATTTCTAACATTAGTTGTAATCATGATCTAATGATATTTACAATGTAAAATCAGATGTTAAATATGTATAAATATCACAAATTGTTTCTATTAATACAATGATCAAATTTAATTTCTTTCTCTTATTTGTGGTTTTACAAAAATTGTTATTAGAGAAAGTTTTGCAAGAATTTAGTTAGGTAAGGTGTCCTTAAACAAATTACCCATTTTTATAAATTGGAAAAATTAAAAGTAGGTAATTTTTTTAGTGGAAGAGGAGCACCATACTTTCCCACACACGAATCCCAATTCCATTTTTTGTGTGCGGGATCATACATGTTAGTTCTATAGAGTTTTGGAGGTGTTGCAATGTTGCGAGAGTCATAAAGTTTCCCAAATCATTAGATATGAGTTCTACCCATATAGATCTCCTCACTAAGCCAACTTGACACTCAACTCATCCTTTGCAGATCCAAGCTCAACCTCCAATATGAGATCTCATTGTTCTACAAGCTTATCTCCTTATTTACACTTGAGATACTTGCATCACTCCTTGGCCCAAGCTTAGTGAGCCCCTTCTCCACATGAGTGAGCTCCCCTTAGCTCACAACATTCAAAACCCTCATGAGCTACCTTCCTAGTTCGATCTACTCCCTCAAACCCTCGAGATTGTCATATTACGAGCTCAAACGCACATCTCACTCACTAAATTGGCTCAAAGAAACCCCCTTCCTTACATCATCAAATTGAGCTTTCTCGATTGAGATGATCATGACTTGACTCTCTCGTTGAGTTCCTTACATGAGATCTCCCTGCTAAATCCTAGTGAGATCTATTACAAATATGAATCACAAAGCTTAAACTCTTAGCACCAAGTGACATGATCACATCAATCTTCCTTGGCCTTCAAGTTTAACATGACCTTGCTCGATAACTCAAATGATTATCCCTCATATCTCATCTCAAAGCAAAAAAACTAATATGAGCCCAAGCTTGATCCGGATCCATCACACGTCTCCTATGTATCTCCCAACACTTTGAAAAAACCCATGTGATGGCAATGATAACTATGAGGCAACGTCAATAATTTAACAAAGTGAAATGCAAAAATTTGATCAAAGTCATACCATATCGATGCCTAATCTTGAGCCATAACTTTATTTATTTTTATAAATATTTAGAAAATATTTCAACTTTAAATTAAATGCACTCCTTCAAAACTTCAAGGAGAGTACTCGCCCTTTTGGCTAGACGTGGTGTATAAAATTGTTTCACATGTCATGTGGTGAGTTTGATTAGTCCCGATCTGAATCTTGAATAAATTTTAAATTGTGGTTTTTTTAAGCAAATGCAAATTGCCCCTTTCCCTACAAATCCTAATGCTTGGCACTCTAAGCATTTGATCAACTTTTAAAAAAGATTTTTAAAAAGGGGAATAACTCCAAACTACAAGGAGCTATCATTTTTTTAACATTGGGAAATAATTTTTCAAAATTGGGGGCATTAGGGCCAAAAATAGAATTTCTTGTACAAACATTAGAAAGGGGGCATTTTTTCAAATTTTACATTTAGGGGCGGAAAATAAGTGTGATTTCTTAAAAAAGTCTCACAAAATTTCAATTTTTAGGTTTTTAATTTTTTTGTGATGTATATTATACTATTATTTTATTTTAATTTTATAGGTTGTGATATCAATCACAAACAATCAAACTAAAAACCGGTTCTAAAAACACATTCACAAGATCTTTTGATCTCTTCACAAAATTCAATATTAGCAATGCCTTTAGATCATAATTACGAGTAAAGTCATTGTGTTTGATCTACTACATATAATGCCTAATATAGCTGCAACAACGATGTCTATGGAATCATTTCTATAAATTGTCGGGGACTTATAAGGACACTACACTCAAATCCATTCCTTCTGTTTCCCATTTTCCATGATCATTAGGCATAAATTCTTAAATTGGGATAATCTAATTATATTGGGAATTGTCCCGTATAAGGCTATTCCTCTAAGTAGATGTCCTTGATCGAGATGGATCCATTTCACGTACTATCTAAGTACCATGTACCACTCTTCTCTCACATGCATTAATGTCTCTCTCATGTCAAATCATGTATATCAAGATAATGAGTTTCTTTCATGTACCGATGGGTATATAGGAAGGCCACATACATAGAGAGGTTTGGTATATTAGACTAATGATATATAGAGAGGGAAATTTTTTTGGAGTGATAAGGCACCAATCCATCTCCCACATTTTGTGTACAAAATAAAAAGGACCTAAGTTCTTTCTGCTATATTCACAACTCTTAAGAGGAAACAATTATGATGCATGAAAGACTAAAGTGAATGATGGTTTGGATTATGAAGATATGTATTCTATTATGATGGATCATTTGTAAGGCAATCTATTGATGCTTTGAACAACAACAATTTTTTTACAAGGTAAATAAAAAAGTCAATCTCATCACCATATTTGGAGTTACGGATGAGGTACAACCTCACTTAAGAGATACCAACGCTACTAAATTAATGTGGGACAATATCGGTATTGTATTTGATGTGAAAAATCAAAATTACCATTCTCTATTTATAGACTCAATTACATAGTTTGAAGTTAAAATTCTCAAAATCTATATATGTCATTTAGTTGAGAATTACAACATTAAAGTATCCTTATTAGTACTCAAAGAAGAATTGAAAGGTGCATATTTTAAACCCATTTTATTGAGAGGTCTTACACCGATAAAAATTATTTTTCACCACACTCAATGTCACCTAAATGAAACCAACCTTTGAATATTTGGTCAACTTATTACAACAAGAGGAATTTATGCAACATGATCAAAATGATGAAAACCGTGTACTTGATTTGAGCCATAAGGGTAATAACAAACATAATTTTGATAAGAAGTAAGGTTCATAACAAAATGGATAAGCATCAAAACAAAAAGACATGTCCTATTTACAACAAAAGGCATGTATCAAGAATTGTTATTCAATGGGTTGACTATTAAGTATTTATAATTAAAATCATACCAATAACAATAATTCTCAAATAAACAATATTCTTCAAAACTATAGTCCCGTAGAGAAAAAATAAATTAGAAGAATAAATAACACCACAAAAATAGTTATGATACTCTAATGGGAGTTAATTATATGCTACAAAAATAGTGGATGAATCATCCTCACAAATCTCCATCCAAGATGTAGACTTGGGTACAACCGGACACATGATAGGACACAAGTATTGGTTCACCACACTTAGTCCATCTCCCACAAAGAATTTTGTTTCCTTGGGTGATGATAATTCCTACAAAAATAATGGCGATCGGGAGTGGAGAATGTGGGTCAACGATTCATCACTAGTTGTTTCTCACTAGAGTAAAGAGGTTAGTCAAAATTTCCACTCGCTAAAGTAGAAAATCGGGTAGGGCACTAAAATTAGCCTCATTCAATTTTAGATATGGGCTCCATCCACCCTCCCTATATATTATAAATACCAAGTTGCTTCTTGGAACCAAAGGATGAACACAAATGCCATGTGTCCTAGGACTTACCAAAATAATACTCTCAATCAATCAATTATTTGATGACAATTTCTACATTTTGGTTACATAAGTCATAATAAGATTTGATTTATTTGAGAGTAAGCAAGAAAGTACCAAAATTTTGTGTGTGTATTAGGAGTAAACAAAATGTTTCGATTGGACATTGTGCCATATAACATTTAATAACTCATTAATAAGGACACCAATTCTACAAAATTTTGGCATCGATATATAAACGTGTTAGTTTTGGGTACTTACTCTCACTCAACTAAGAATATGGTTTACGTTTTTCCACAATTGAATAAATAGACATATATGTGCATAAGTTGTCAAGTAGGAAGAAACATTGAACACCTTTTCCCAAGATTTGTATAGAGACACATATAATTTAGACTGTTTCATGCCAATATTTGCAAGAAAATGTCATAAACATATACTAGATATCAATACTTCCATCTTCTTTGTTGATGACTATTCACGAAATATTTGGATATATGTGTTAAAGACCAAATATCAAGCCTTACAAGCCTTCAAAGAGTTCAAGGCTCTTGTTTAAAAAACAAACTAGTTTTCATGTCATCCTCCTCTTCTCAAATCAAGGGGGTAATTCACCAATAACACATTATCTACGTACTTGAAATAACATAGAATTCATCATCAATTATCTGCACCTTTCTCTCCACAATAGAACGATGTTATAGAACAATGAAAGTACACAATCATGAAAATGGTGTGGTGCATGATTGAGGATGCAAGCTTGTATAAAAATTATTGCAAAGAAGCATCCAAACTAATAATATGTCTTCTTAACATGTAACCAATAATATCACTTGACAACATGACTCCACAAGAAGTATGGTTAAGCATAAAATCATCTATTGTTTATATTTAAGGTTTTTAAAGGAAGGCTCATATGCTAACCCGAAGTAGTAAAGGAAAAAAAGCTGGAAAAAAATTCAACTCCATACATATTTACATGATGTAGTGAAGATTAAATGGGATATAGGTTGGTTGATTTGAAAATGAAGAAAATCTACAATAACAAGGATGTTGAGTTTGATGAGATAGGTGTTTCAAATCTACCTTCCACGTGAGACTTACATAATACATAACATACAAATAATATGCTCCAAAACCTAGATCTCAATGTATGCCAAGGTGGTGTACAAATGTGACACAAGATGCCAAGTTAGATGGATTCCCAAACACATCAACTATTTGACCAAGGACACATAACAAATATTGTGAAGAGATAAACATGGTCTTGACGAGTTATGTTGTAGAATCCAATGAACCAATAACGATATGTGAATCTCTAGAGTCTCAACCTTATAAAATAACCGTGAAAGTAGAATATCAAACACTAATGAATGACACCTTGTAGATCTTCTACCAAGGAAGAATCGAATAGATTTTAAGTGGATTATAGAACCAAGTACACTACAAATGGTAAGATATATAAACACGGGGCATGACTCATTGCTAAGGATTATGCCTAGAAGTAAGGAATATACTATGAGGAGGCATTTCTCCTAATACCATAATCGAGAAAATTCTGATGAATTTCTCTTCGGATACTCAATTTGGTTGGAAAGTTAAACAAATGGACATTAAAAGTGCCTTCGTCAATGGAGACCAAGACGAAGAACTCTACTGACTCACTAGAAGGTTTTGTTACACCAAACCAAGAAGCAACGTTATGCAGGCTTGTCAAATCACCATATGGTCTCAAGTAGGCTCCAAGAGTCTGGTATACCAAAATAGATGACTATAAAATTCACAATGGATTCAAGAGAAATCCTTACGATCCTAATATCTATCCCAAATAACAAGGGAAGAGATGGTGATCATAATAGTCTATGTTGACAATCTGTTAATCACAACAATTAAATGTATGTGATAGAACACATAAATACAAATCTAGAATATTAATTTGATATGACACATCTCGGGTACTTCATTATTATCCTTAGACTAGAAGTATGGTAGAAGCATAATCACATATTTATGAGTAAAATGTGTTGAGTATGATGCCAATATCGCACCTAATTAATTATTGTTAGAATTAGTTTTATTTTTATTTTTGTTTTTTACGATATTTTTTTAGTTAAGTGTAAAATTTAATTTATTGGAAATTTATGTTTATAAATCTATTTTTAGAAATCTATTTTTAGACATCTTTAACGATTTGGATTTGAAGTGCCAATTAGAGTGCAATTGAATAGATGTGCACTTAACTGAGGTCAAATAGTTATCCATTCATCTCCAATGTGTAGGGAACCATTTACATGTATAGATGACTAAATTTAGTCTTATCTTGGTCTTTTTTTATTTAAGGATAGTATAGGGATCTTATTTTGACTAGTGTGCATGTGTCACTTAAACTAACAATGTCTTCTTGCATGTTGACCATATATTATTAGTTGATGATAATTTTTATATTGAGTCTATTTTTAGTCATCTTTAGTCGAATTTCATTCATTTAGGAGTTTTAGTTCCTATTATTAGTTTTTTACTCGGCATATAATTTGAGATAAGTCTTTTTGTAACGACTAGATTAGCCATGTTTTCTAATTAATTAATTAAGCAATATCGGGGTGAATTTTTCCAAGTGGATATGATTTTTCACTCAATTTATGTATGATTTTATTTTTAGGTATTTACAAATAAAACTAGAAATCTTTGATAATCAATATTTAAAGTTATATATTACATATTTTGTCATCAATGTCACTTATAAGCATACTAGTTTAATGGCTAATTATTCTGGGCAAGGTTGGATGATCACTAGCTTCATCTAAAGGGTATTTAGATTCTATTTTCATTCCATCCACATAAAAATCATAATTTGGTATCAATTCATCATTTGATAAAGGTTCAAAAGGGTTTTTAGCCATTATTAGAAGAATAATGACTTTAGTGAATTCATCTTCTATGAATATCCCCATCTTCAAAGGAGACAACTTTGAGTATATTTGGAAGGGAGTTTGGTAGAATGAAATTAATGGATACACTCCACCTATATATTGTAATTCTTTTTCTCAATATCATAAGAGAGTAAAAAGTGGAAAAGATTGATGTACATGCTTTCTTGTATCTCGAGTGTCATAGACCCAAACATATATCCAAAATTTGATGGAAAAATTTTCATGAGGCATGGAGTACCTACGATAATTCTTATTAGGAATGTATTAAAGTGAGAGAATAAAAACTCGTACTCTTAAAATTAATTTTGAAAATTTGAGAATGTTAGATAATGAAGGAGTTGGAGAATATTACATAAAGATAAATGATTTAGTGCATAAAATGAGGGTTTATGGAGAAACCAAAAAAATATAAGTTCATAGTAAGGAAATTTTTGAGATATTTGACACAAAGATGGCTGCATATTGTGATCACTCTTGAGGAGTGTAAGGACATGAACACTATAAGTGTTGATGAATTAGTGGGTTCTCTCTTGTCCCATGAGGATAAAATGAGACTATATGTAGGAGATTCATAAAAAACTTCAAAATATACACTTGAAACCAAGGAAAGTATTTCAAAGGGGAAAGATAAAGCTAACTTTACAAGTAAAGGCAAGAGAAATCTCATTATTATTGCAAAACCTGGGACATTTTATAAAATATTACATGATATTATCAATTAAGAAGCGAGATAATCAAAAGAGTGAGAAGATTTCATTTAGGTATAAATAAAGTGAGGGTCAAGATGACTCAAATTATTGTCTCTCATGTAATATGGTATTATATGATGGAAATAATATGTAGTTTCTTGATTCAAGTTTCTCAAATAACATGACAAGTTAAAAAGATGGTTTCAACAAGTTAGATGATTCCTTCAAAATCCAAGTGTAATTGGGAGATTAAAAGTCCATCCAAATTGAAGGATAGGGAGACATGAAACTCAACACAAGTCAAGGTAAAGGTGAGATAAAAATAAGAAAATTATATCCTAAGAGTGTGGCTCACATTTTCACAGAAATGGTGATGAAAGAAAAAAACAAGTTTTATAATCCTACTAGTAAATCCACAATTGTTTCTAGGGATTATAAATTTTTGAAAATAAGATGTATGTTTATCATGATCAGATTTATAAAATGGTCATGAATGAATGGATACAATATCTTGAAGAATATTTTTAGGGCTTACAAAGTCCTACACAGGTTTCTAGTTCAATAGGAAACAATACTAGCTCTTCCCAAGAGACTAGTCATCCATCTACATCAACACCAAGTACACACAATAATTTGTTGAATCCACATCAAAAATTAAATTATGGATAAAATTTATGCGAGGATGTTCATAATTTTTCAATATCAAGAATTCAATTTAATTTATTATTTTTAAGACAAGAATACTATGTTTGCATTGTCATCTATGACTAGTGAACCTAGAACTTATGCAAAAGCTAATCAAAGTAAAGAGTGGGTTATTTATATAAAAATTGAGGTGGATTAAATTGATAGTAATTATACATGGAATATTATTCAACCTCCATGTGATAAATATTTCATTAGAACCAAGTGGGTATACAAGACCAAAGTTCGAGTTATTGGGTTTCATTAGTTTCTAGATTTATGGGCAATCCATCACTGAAGCATTCACAATTAGTAAAAATAGTTTTTAGATATGTAAGAGGTAATTATAATCACGAAATCCATTTCAAACCAAAAATTTCATTATTTATAATTGGATACACATATTCAGATTGGAGAGGATCTCTTGATGACAAGAAGTCTACTTTAGGTTATTGCTTCACATTGGGAAGTGGGTTGGTTTCATGGTCATAAAAAAGCAAGCTACAATTGTTTTATCATCTATTGAAAATGAATATGAAGATATTATTGGGTTTCATTAGTTTCTAGATTTATGGGCAATCCATCACCGAAGCATTCACAAATAGTGAAAATAGTTTTTAGATATGTAAGAGGTAATTATAATCACGACATCCATTTCAAACCAAAAATTTCATTATTTATAATTGGATACACATATTCAAATTGGAGAGGATCTCTTGATGAAAAGAAGTCTACTTTAGGTTATTGCTTCACATTGGGAAGTGGGTTGGTTTCATGGTCATCACAAAAGCATGCTACAATTGTTTTATCATCTATTGAAGATGAATATGAAGATCTTATATCTTATTTCACACAAGGTATGAATTTTAGAATACTCTTAGTTATTTTTAGAGAGGCTCAACTTGAGCCTATACAAATGTTTTGTGATAACAATGGGGTAATACAAATTTCCAAGAATCCATTTTTCACACTAGAACCAAATATATTAAACTAAAACATAATATTATTAAATACTTGGTCAATGATTTTTTTAATTGAGTATGTGAGAAGTGAAGATAATATTTTTGATATTTTCACCAAGGGATTATTATAACAAGTTCACTAAAGACTTAAGGAGATGAAAGGAGTTTATGATCCTTCCATAAAAGGGGGAATCTTTGAGTATGAGGCCATTATAGGAACCTAATTAATTATTGTTAGAATTTGTTTTGGTTATTTTTTTTGGTTTTTAAGGATATTTTATAGCTAAGTGTAAAATTCTATTTTTAGAAGTTCATTTTTAGAATTCTAGTTTTATACATATTCTATTTTTGGACTAGAAGTGTTAATTAGAGTACATCTCACTAGATGTGCACTTAACTGAGGTCAAATCATTATACATTCATCCCCAAGAGATAAGACTTAATTTATATGTATAGATGACTAAATTTAGTCTTATATCTTGGTCTATTTATATTTTTAGGAGTGTATGGGGCACCTAGTTTGACTAGTGTGCATGATGGGTGTGCATGTGTCACTTAAACTAATAATGACTTCTTGCATGTTGACCATATATTATTAGTGGATGATACTTGTCATATTGAGTCTATTTTTGTCATATTTAATAGAATTTAGTTTAGTTATGAGTTATATATCATATTATTAGTCTTTTACTTGTCATAAAAATTTAGACAAGTATTATTATAATGGCTACATTAGCCTTGTTTCTTGATTAATTGAATAAGAAATAGTGGGGATTTTTTCCCAAGTGGTAACACTTTTGCATTGAATTTTTCTATGATTTTATTGCATTTATTTATAAAGGAAGACCAACAAACATAATAATATGATTTAAAATTTATTCATTGCATATTTTGTCAGCAATCTCATTTATAATACTACTAGTTTAATAGCTATACTTTGCATATTTTGTCAAAGATCTCATTTACAATAATACTAGTTTAATAGCTATCTTAAAGAGTATTTCAGACCTGATTTACACTCCATCCATGTATTAAAAGCCTTCATGCCAAGACATTCCTTAAAAAGTTTTAGATGATGAAATGCAACCCAATTTATACACCTATGGAGGTAAGGATTTAGTTGTCTAAATTAGGTCAATCATCACGACTAGAAGTAACTCTCTATCGATAATTGATTGGGAGTCTAATTTACTTAACTTGTACTAGGAAAGACATAAGAAATTCAATAATCTACCCTCAAGCTTCATGCAAGACCCAAAATTTAGTCACTATAAAGTAGAAAAGAAAATTCTTTGATACATCAAATGGACTATGGAGTTCATCTTAGAATACAAGAAGAAAAATCAATTTTTATTGATAGATTAATTAGATTTAGATCATGAAGGAAACATTGACGAAAGGAAATCAACTACTAGATTCATATTCTCTTTGGGATCTGGTGATATCATTAGGGAGAAAGAGATTTTTTTTTGTTTCATAATATTCAATTGACGAATATTATCATGATACAAGAGGAGATGTCTACAAATCAATATAGTTACATCACATTATTGAAGGTTTAGGACTTCCACAAAAACAACCTACCATCCTGCCTTGTGATAGTGATGGTGTTGTAAAAATTGTTCACAATCCTATGTTTCATGAAAGAAGAAAGCATAATGAGGTGCAAGTACATTTCATCTATGAACACATATAGCAACACCACATCCAACTCTAGTATTACCCAACAACATATCACCACGCATATGTTTTCACAACACGATAAATTTGAGGCATTCTAAGAATTACTCTCCTGTTCACTAGAGATAATATGAAATTAAAGGGAAAGATAAAATTATTTTATTTTAGTATTGATGTAGCATTGTATGGATACTAAATCGTATGTTCAAAGTGTTGTCACAAGTAGTTCTTTGCATTTCTAATTGGGATTAGATTCTATTGTGATTATGGAGTTAATTGCTATGTAATCCCATCACTTTGCTTAGATTTGGTTTTAACATTAGCTATAACCTTGATATGATGATATTTACAATGTAAAATCAGTTGTTCAATATATATATGTATGTATGTATGCATGTATGTATGTATGTATATATATATATATATATATATATATATATATATATATTACAAATTTTTAAATTAATACAATGATTAAATTTAATTTCTTTCTCACTTTGATTTATAATTTTACAACACAAAATAGTTCCATCCTTTAGTATAGTATAGTTCCAAAACCAAAAAAACATATGCAAAATATTTCCAATTAGTTCATCCCTTATCCACCTGGTAGGCGTCCACCTTTGAAGAAGCCTTAGCTGGAAAGTGTCAAATTCTGACGGTCTTAATTTTACAGGTTGCCGGATTTTAGATATTTTTTTAAGTCTTATCTTAGATATCCACAAATTTTAGATATTTCCTATAATAATATCTAAGATCTGATTGTTTTACTTTAAATTTTTTTAGGCTACAATGTTTATCTGCTTTTTAGATTGTATATAATCTTCAATCTGATTGCCATTCTTGACTTTGTAACAAGAGAAATCATTTCCTTCTTAGTTGCAATCTTGTAGATATACATAGTCAGATAATAAACTAGAAGGTGGGAAAGACTCACTCACTGTTGTAGGTCATCGTGGTTCGGAAAAAACAAAGTTATTATCAGTGGAGAAAATCCTAAGGGTAGACCTTTTGTTATGGAAAATACCATAAAATATTTGGTGCAAGCTGCAGAAAATGGTGTAGATTTTGTTGAATTTGATGTTCAGGTAACTTATGGTTTTCATTCTGTGGTGCATTCTGTCATTTTCAATGTCTCCTCATATCATATTTCATTGTTTGTTCAATTTTTTTTTGTGTATTTTCACAAACCCTGACGTTGTTTTGAATTTGTTATAGGTGACTAAAGATGGGCATGCTTTGTAATTTTTCATGACGACTATATCATAATAGATGAGAAGGTATGTTGTTTTTCTTTTCTGTTTTTTAAGTTCATATTTGTTTAAAAGTTCTCTCATGATCTGAAGATTGATATCAACGCCCTGTTTCAACGTTGCTAGCAAATCTCTCAATTTTTTCAATGCTAAAACTTGGAAGACATTTAGGCATACAAATATTTCTGAGATTTTGGATGGAAGCATCTGGGAATTCTCTCAGCCAGAGAAGTGCCAACAGTTTTTGCAAGAGCACATGGCCCACTTCATCCCTTTCTATATCTTTTCACTGTCTGACCTCGATCGGATTCAATCCTCCAAGTGCTCTCAAACTAGACTAATTTATAACCAAACATGCAAATTATACACATGATGCACAAAGTCATGTGGAGTTGTTCAATGGCATAAATGAGAGGAAAAGAATGCCGTATCTTGTGGAATACAGAAGAGATGAGAGCCATTATACTTTCTACCATCAAATTTTAGCTCAAAACCACAGTTATAACTCAAATAGCTCAACATAGAAGAACATGTATGCATCAACAAGCATTAGAGATTAGTATTTCAGAAAATTTGCTTTGGATCTAAAATTATATCCATTCAAGAATGGTTTCCGTCTCTGATTGGACATCATAGATTAAATTATGATGGAGCTTCAAAATAATAAAAACCAGGTATGTTTGTCACAAAAATTGCCCATCATAGACGCAGAAGACAAAATCATGAAAGCTTTAATCAGCCAGATATTATCAACCATCTAAAGAAAAACCAAAACACAAAATGACATACAGTGAAAGCTCCAGGTATTAGATGTCGAGAAAACACCTGCAGAGTAGAAAATCTAATCAAGCTTTGAATCTGCAGCACCTATGAATTTATTTTGATATGTCGGCCCCTCTACAGAAGTGCAAGAGAAGGCTCCAAAAATAGGCGTATGCCGCTTTTGGTGGCCCGCACACGGTATTCTTTAGTAAAAGGTGAAAGAATAGTTCCGTAAAGTTTGTAAGGTTAATGACATTACTATTTATAGAACATCTTGGTAGGGAGTACTTGTTTCGCCATCCATGTGGGATTAAAATTAATGATAATATCCTAGTGTGTTAGTTTGCATTCAAAAGGGAAGCAACTCGATAACACACATCATCCAACGAGGATTTAACTTACAGTTGCATATAATCTACGTATTCATCCAAGGTATAATGTCATCGGCCAAGGAGCGGTATGATATTTATTAATGGTGGTTTGATATTCATCTACTCAAGGTATACTTTCATTATTGTCAAATGCACACATTTCTAATAATTAACATGATGATAAATCAATTTCTCTCATTCGAAAACACAATAAAACAATTATATTTTGCTTCTTGCCCATTCTAACTTTTCCTTTTTATGATCCTTGTTTCAGGGATTACATAATGCGAGGCACATTGGAGACCTGGCACTCAAACAACTATTTTGTTTGTAGACCATCCTAACTTATTTCCTTCATTTTCCAGGGCTTTTATAATGTGAGGCGCATTGGAGACCTTACTCTTGAAGAATATCTTTCGTTAGGATTTCAAGTTGATGGCCTAGAGGTGAGCTTTTTTGAGATTTCTCTAGATGGCTTGGGGTTTGGTAGTGCGACATTCTAGATGATTGTTGGTCTCTCTGTCTTTCTTTTATTCAATATTCTCATTTTCAAAGCTCTCTTTTTTCACAGCAGCGATGTAATCATTTTTTAATGGTAACCGATAATGGTAATTGATTGTTCTGACCAAAACCATCTTGGTTGAAGTACTCTCGGGTGTTTGTAATTGGGAAAGCATTTCTTGCTTTTCTTTCGTTGACTGCACCTAGGTCATCCATGGGGTATAGCTATCTACCCCACGGGTCTATGTTATTGTATTTTTCTTTTGATTCAAAATGTTAACCTTACGACATCTATGGTTACATTGTGCGATTTTTGGCATTTTTCTCAAATATTGCTCACATCTAATTAACACTTTTTCAAGATTACTCAAAGATTTCTCAAAAGTAGACGTAAACTAACGTGGGTCTCCCAATCATTGCACAAATACTATTGTTATCCTGCCTTGCAACCATTTTGTATGAAATTGTTTCTCACTTTGATGATGTTTACATCTTTCATGGCTTGAGATTATTGTTGAAGTCGACATACAAGCGTGTTTGGATTTTCAAGGTTGCATTTATAATTTTGGAAAAACTCTACAACGGAGTTAGAAGAGTGATGGAAAATGCCAATCCCTAGCCTAGAACAACACATTTCTCTCATCCAATGGTCAATACTCCCTTTGAGGCCAGTCTTCACCATACGTTGGTAAGGATATTCACAAAATGGGGTTATTGAATACACCTTGGGAACATTTAAATGCCAAAATAGGAGATTTAGTAGATAAAAGCCAAGTGTTCGAATAAATGACGAAACGTGATATATTTTTGGTAAATATCATAATTACAACTTATAGAAAACATGGTCATCTTCAAGAGCCATTGTGATTGTTCTATCAAATGAAACAAACAGATATTCACCATGATCAGATCACTTTTGCGAACATACTCGTGGAAATAAGAACTTTGCAACAACATATGGACATCATGTCAAGGCATAATAGGCAGTGACAACTCACTACATTGTTCTCTCCTTCCCATCACACAAACATCAAACATTTTAAGATAACATACATTTCATCGCAAATTACAACTCCAACAAACTAAAAATTGTTATACACTCCGACGTAAATTGCAACTCATGTGCAATTGCTAGTCATACCCAAATCAATTTCGGACCAATCAAAAGCTAAGTGCACCCATATTCTTATGTTTTCCTATATTTAACATGTGCCCTAATTGAATTCAAATTCTCAAATATCATTTTGCATGTACTATAAGGTTTGAATGTTGGAGCATTTATTATTAATCTGATTACACATTAGTTTTCATGATTTCTATCCCGATTAGGGTTATAGATTCTAATTTGGGTGTAATCACTTGTTTACAATTTTGAATTCCTATTATACTATATTTTGAAAAAAATTATTTATTATGATCCTTATCTTTTCTTATTTAGGTTGGAATGTGATGGTGGTGTTTAGTATTGACAAACATAAACAAGAAGTCTTTTTCATTCTAAATTAACTTGGGAACTTAGGAGAGTCCTATTTTATGATCATTATTAGAAAACAATGATTTGGAATCATTTGAAAAGAATGCTTTAGGAACACGTGTTTCCATTATTAGAATATTTTTTGAAAAATTATTCTAAACAATGTTGTGGGGAAACCTAGATTTATAAAACAACGACATTGGAAAATTCATGTTTTATGCCTTTTTAGGCCATTTTTTTGCTCTACGTGGCTATTAATATTAATGAATAGAATTTAAATATGTTTGAGAGATTTTAGTATAAAACAAATACAATAGAAATAAGGACCATAAATCGCTAATCATTTGTTCATATTTTGTTAAAATTTTATTTGGATTTTATTCTCTCTATCTTTAGAGGTTTTTAAAACATATTGTTATAATAAACACCTAATTTTTGTCATTAGGTTCTTTATAATACTTTGATATGGAGTATATCCCTTAATTATGACTTGCACACATAAATAAATTTTAAATGCGATATCTTATTGCATCATAAATATTGTAAATATTTCTTATTCTCTCACTCTACTAAAATACCTACAAGACTAATCTCATTTCATATAAAAATCACACATCTCATGTTAGACTTTTCCAAAATTCCAATTGCTACATTCTACTTCATTGGACACTACCATCCACATCTGGATAGATTTGTCACACAATTCTATCCCCTTTTAACCTTTTATCCTTCAAGTGGCGATGTCAATATTTTCTTATGTTCACCTTATTTCTCCTAGACATTCTTATTGTGAAATTATATCTTTTGGAGCAGTATAAAAGTAATTTAGACACACTCATTTACTCACATAGAATTATCAAGAGCTCCTCTAGAAAATACTTATCAATTATTATGCAAATCTACCATAATATTCCCTAAAAAAGAGTTTGAGACAACCTCTATACAAGTTTGAAGAACTCTAAACTAGGATAAGAGAAAACTATGCCAATTTAGGAGTATCTCAAATTCAAATGAAGAAAATCAAGCACCTACACACCAAAGGGAATTTCAAAGATTTTTACTCTATAAATACCCATCTATAAGCATTATATTTTGGCATTCTACTTTAGCACTCTATTCAACACTTGTGAAGGGTGCATTTTGAATAATACCTAGTTATGATCGCTATTCGTGTTGAGGCACAAGGGAAAACATAAAGGGAAGCACTATTGATTTGCATCCAATGTCGCATGAGAACTAAGATAACTACATGGAGTTTGAGCCCCTAATTTGGGAGATGTAATGTAACACTTGGTCATAATCAACAAGGGGGTTTGAGATTCAATAAAAAATGATTATTTTATATGAATCTAAATGTACATGAAACTACTGTAAATGAAATACATTGAAATATGAATGATAAACAACTTATTTACTTTTATTAATGAAAGGAAATAGGAGGGATAAAACACTTAGCTTGATTTTTATTATCTCGGAGTGACCTGGGATTGAGTAGTGTGATGAAACAAAAGAACAGACCATTGCAATGAACCACAAAAAATCCAACAAAGATATAACCAACCGGACTAGGGCGCTGGAGAGGGGTGGGGCGCCTGGGGCACTATCATCTAGCTTAGGGTGCCCTAGTCTCTGCGAAAAAAGGTTGGAACATGGTTCCAATATGCTCACTAGGGATTCACACTTGTTCGTCGTTTGTTGTGTGTATATCACACTTGAATCATCGAGGTACCTGTAAACCTACAATGAAGAAAACACTTGCAAAACCCTTAAATAGACATCAAATCCTAAAAAATAAAGATGTAAAATGAGGGGTCAAACTATCCTCACCCGCGAGCAATGGTGGACTTACAACTGAGCGCTGAACTACATCTCAGACCCAATATAGTTTTGTGTGTTTGTGTGTGCAATAGTGCTCCTAGGTCACCCTCACGCTAATGACGCCAAGATAGTGGACAATAACTAGATAAAAATGCAAATGTGTGGATGGAATAGAATGAACTCCCCTTCCTATGTAGTGTGTATGTAAAAATGGCCCAAATGCAGTCCCTTGTTTTATGTAGATAGTTAGCCCTTGATAAGAATAGTCTACCCATATAATGGTATGTATGTTGTGTTTATATAGGGATCTCTTGTTCAAATTTCAACACTAATGACCTGACATGCCAACTAGTACCTCGGGAGATGAGAGGGAAAATTGAAAAGACCAACCTCAAATGTCAAAAATAAGATCAAACATAAAGAGGATAAGGATGCCCTAGATGGATGGGAGCACCTAATGCTAGTGTCCAACCCTAGGCGCTAGTGTGTCCAGAGATAAGTGATGAAAAATGAGTGAGAATTGATAGACATGGATCCCTGTGACTTGACCATAACTATGTGTATGAATGACAAGTGTGAAAGATAAAAAAAATAAATACCAACAAGACAAACAGATGGACTATGGAATGGGTCATCAGTGAATATTTTTCTTATGCAAGATCCATATATAAATAACATACTTAGGGTTTATAATAATAGTAGTACGTGTGTGATTTTGTGTCTACATTTTCCCCACTTTATGTTGGTGAGTGAAAGCTCGGTAACATAAAGTAGATAGAGATGCATACCTAAGAAGTCCAAAGAATTCCATGTCACTAAAGTACGTGAAGAGTGTAATAGAAGTGTGTGATGAGTGATAACATATAACGTGACGAACCATGGATCAATGTGTTGATCCATGTAGCGTAACGAGAGACGTGGGACCATTATGAGGAGTGCTAAGCAAGATTGATGATTGTGATGTTGAATGATTGGAGATTTTGATTTTTTTTTTTTGATGAAGATGTGATGGGGAAGGGAGTGATCAGTTCCCACCCGATTGCGTGTGTATGAAAAACTAAGGATTTGGACATCCTGTGCTAGAGGAAGAGTGTAGAGAGAGAGGTCTAGTTTTACTCTCCAACTTTAACTACATCCTCAAAGATCTAGCCGCTGCAGATAAAAAAAGATCAAATTTTGTTGATTTTGGATCCATTTTTTTATCAAATGTGTTGACCCATATAGGAGCAGTATAGGAAAGGAAATGAAATCTCATTTCCCCACTCAAGGGTGTCTCCAAATGTGTATGTGTTGGATTCCATGTTAGGTCATCTGGAAGCAATCAAAATGTAGAATAACTTCCCATGTTAGGTCATCTGGGAAAGTGGTGATATAACTCCCAAGTTAGGTCATCTAGGAGAATAAATGTGTTATGTTCATGTTGATTGATTGATGATTTTATTGTTGTAGAGATTGAAGTGTATGTGATTGATTGATTGGTTACTCATGGAGATATTTTATGCTTGTTGCCCCCAGGTTAGGTCATTAGGGGAATCACTAGAAAGTGATGTGAAATGTCGTATGGTGTATGAGTAAATGTTTGATAATGATGGATTATGAGTGTAGATCAATGATCACGTAGTGGTGTAAGGGGAATTATAGGATGACCCCAATTGTATGCCCCCTTTTGAAGAAAGGGGAAGTGATAATGAGAATGAACGTTGAGCCGAAAGTAAGTGATGATGTAATGGATAATGTATGAGAGATATCACAAAAATGTGTATATATAGTAAAAAATAATGTTAAGGAAAATGTTATGTGTGTAATGTGTATGATATGATAGTAGGTGGAATTATGAAAAATAATTCCCAAATGAGATAGAAATCGAGTAAGGATGCTCAAGATATGAGTGAAATTGTGTGATGTGTATTAGTAGAGAAAATGAGTGTGAAGAATGACTATAGTAAAGTGAATAATGAAAAGTTACTATAAATAGTAATGTGATAAAGTGATTAGGACAACTCATTTGTCTTTTGTGCGAGTGTGATAGTGAGCTTTGAGTGTGTGAGGATGCCACAAGTTAGAGCACCATGACCGAGTCGATTTGAGATGGTAGCTGATAGTCATGGCATCGCGTATGATGGAGGAGTTGGTAAGTGTGATTTTTTTCAAAAAAATGTGTTGATATTAGTCATTTTGATGAATTTTTGTAAATTTTTGTTTTTAATTTCTTGGCGTTTTGGACCTGGAAAAGAGTGGTGAAGGCGTTAATGAATTTCTTTGGGATAGAGCACCCAACACATGGGCACTAGTGTCCTCTCTCGGGGCCCCAGTCTGTGCTAGGCATCCCAGGTCCCAAAGTCCACAGGTTGAGTCCAGAGTGTTGTAATGTAAAAATTGATGTGTTGATGTTGTAGGTGGGTAGTTTTGTATATGTATGATGTTCTAATGTTGTGTTTGTTGTTGTTTTTTGGTGTGCAGAGGGATATCCATTCGAAGAGAGTTTCGAGGTGGCCGCCATTTGAGTACATTGCTTGGATTAGGGTTGTCAGATGATGAGTGGATGTTTTGGACCATGCTAGCTTGGCTTATGACACATAGCGAGGATGGGGATGTGCCCCATAATATGCCTATGCTTACAACTTTGTGCAAGAGGTGGTGTATAGATACTTGCACCTTTTGGTTACCTATAGGGAGATGATAAGTCACACTAGAGGATGTGTATCACATACTACGATTACCTATTGTTGGTGAGAGAGGGTACATGTTATGGTTGTGGATGATATGCAGAGATAGATGAGGGCCCTAGGTGGTATTTTTTATGGGGACTCGAGTTCCTACCAAGGCCCATATTAGCCTGATGTTATTTTGAGATCAGGGGTTCCACTGATTGTGGAAGTTTATTATCGTGGTGATAACGTCATCGATTGCAAGTGGAGGGTGGTGGTGTAGGCATCTTATATAAGATGCATGCTATATCTAGCACCGATAGAGGAGGAGAGAGTACTAGGTATGCTTGGGCATGATGTGTGTTGGCCCACCTATACAGGGATCTATAAAATTTACACACGAGGAGTTTGGGGTGGTATTGAGCTACAAAATTATTACATGTATGGGCCTATGAGCATATTGCAATATTGAGGCTAGTTGGTGGATCTCAAGGAGATTAGGCGAGGCCATATATATATTTTTTGAGATGGGTAGGTGTGCGTGGTAGGAGGATGGATACAAATACCTATAGAAGTGATGATAGATCACATGGGGACATAGGATGTGATATGGAGGCCATATTGAGACTATGGAGGATGGCCAGAGGATGTAGTAGAGCCACGATGCATATGACATACAATGTGGTTAGAGGATCAATTTTTAGGGGTGAATGAAGTTATTTCAGGTTGAGTGGGTTTCACGATAGTTTGGTATGGCCTAGGACATGACCCCAAAGCCATATGTATGGGTTAGAGCTATTAGGGCACGAGGAGGGTAAGCTAGACCTCCCGGGGCCGATAGATGAGGCAACTGTACCTCAAGTGGCTAGGTAGATGAGAGAGGATGTGGTAGATGATAGAGTGATAGATGTGGATGATGCAGGTGCACCGAGGCATATCATGCATGGTGGGCATCACATCGATGGGTATATTTTTTCTTGTCTTTGTGGATGTGGTAGAGCACCATTAGGAGGAGGAGTAGAGGGAAAACACTTTCCCATGGTGGCATAATGAGCGGTGATAACAGAGCATGAGTATTTGTATAGTTATGTTGTATGATTTGTTAGTTGGTTGTGTAATGGTCATTTTGTCTAATGTGTTGTTCTTATGGTTGTAGGTGATGCATATTGGTCATTAATTATGGACACATCTATCCACACATTGATGTGGAATGTGCCCACCGACATACTCGCAGTGGAGGCATGCTTAGAGCATGTAGATGATATTGCGGGTGAACATGCATGCCCATTTTTGAGCTAACTAGTTGTGATAACATCATCAACGTGTACCATGTTGCTTAGCGAGAGGGATGAGGCATGCGAGGAGACATGATGAGGTAGAGAGGGGTGGGTGGTGGTCCCTAATATAGGATGTATTTGCATGATTTTTTGAGTTATAGATTTGTTTTTCATAGAGCATTCGACAAAGGTGACACTACTGCGTAGGCAGGTAGAGAGATATAGAGGTCATGATCAATGACACAGAGTTAGTGGTGAGGCTTCTAGTTCTAGAGCTCTCACGATACTAGAGAGTGATAATGATGATGAGATTTGATATGTATTGATGTATTGATGTAGGGGAGTTGCCCCCAATTGATAAGATGTTTTGTAACTATGATTGTAATGATATATATATATATATATATATATATATATATATATATATATATATATATATATATATATATATATATATATGGTCTTATTGATATGATGATTGTAATTTGATGTTTATTGATGTGATGATGTGATGATTGATTGATTGATTGTTGTATATGTGATGCATGATGTGCTTGAAATGATGTTTGTATGTGTTGAATTGATTTGATATGGGATTATAGATTGAGAAATGATGATTATAGATGATATATGATGATAGATGATGTATGTAATGTGATTACAAAAAGTGTATTGTGTATGTATGAATAAATTTGTGATGAATGAAAAAAAATGAATAATGTGTAAGAGTATGTGATGGTCATAATAATGTAGTGAAACACATGTTAGTATGATGAAGATGGGGGGAGAGAATAGTGATTCCCTAGTGTATAGATGATAAGGTTCATTTATATAAGACCCTCAGTAGTCAAGAATGAACCGTAAAGAAAGAGTGTGTCATCGAAGTGATATGATTGGGTGCGCTAGATAGATTAATCGAGAAGGCATGTAGTGAAAGTGAAGAGAGGTTCTTATTGTAATAGATCCCTCAACATAGTCATGTAAGAACCATAAGAACATGAGTGCATCATCGGGGGTAAGGTGATAGAAATCACCTACCAAAGACCAAGAGCTGACATGGAGTGGTGGAAGCATGTGGAATGAAAGAAACATGAGCGTATGAGACGAATGAATGTTGAGTGGAGTAGTGGTGGGAAGTGGAGATGTCGAGGGCTATGGAAGCTAATGTGTAGTGGTAGCATGACGTGGCGAGATGGGATGGTGTAGCGATGGATGGATGAGATGGAGGACACACATGAGCAACAACCTATGGCTATGGATGAATAATAACCTTAGCACTAGATGAAGGAGATAAATCAACCAGAGTGACAACATGCCTACATGGGAGTGGAGATAGAGACCACTCACGAGAGTGAGGAGACCAAAGGAAATGACACCCTTATCTTCTAATTGTTGCAAGCAATCATGAAGGGCACAATAATCATTATTCACGATGGCCATTGATACGATGATAATTACAGTAAGGTCTATCATGCTGGCACTACAAGTGATGAGGTGGATGATGTTGGTTAGAAGGTAAGTGAATCAAACGCTTGTCAAGTAATGTACACAACACATCATGAGGTTTAGCATGATGAGAAAAATGTAATGGTTCTATGAAATAGGAGGAGTCTGAGGTGTAGCCCTACGTGGAGGAGGAGATGAAGGATGCTTATGTAATGGAGAAGGTTGGACTTGCTTGCGAGGAGGAGATGGAGATCATGTGTAGGATGCTCAATAGATGGGAGTGGAGAAGAACTAGATGATGTAGTAGTAGTAATAGGAGGAGGATCTATAACATGTGTAACAATGAGATCTTGTTCTAGATCAATGACCCTATAACATAAAAGCATGAATGATTCACATGTGTCATATTACAATCATTGTTTTAAGGGAGGAATCAAACCATGATAGAAGATAAATTGCTTCTCTAAGTCAATAGGCTGAAAGACTAGTTGGTGCATGCAAGCATTGAATCATAAAATGTAATCAATGATAGGTTTTATTTTTCCTTGATGTAAGCTAGGTAAATGATCATATGTGACTTTAGGGTTGTTTTTGACTATGAATCGATGAAGAAAAGCTTCTTCCATCTCACAATAGGTACTAATAGATCCAAAGGGTAGATGGGTGTACCATTAGAGAGCGTCATCTATGAGACTATGGTGAAAGGATTTAAGTAATAGTTGATCATTAGAATATGAATCCATAGCCATACAATAATGCTTGAGATGTAAGTATGGATTTCTAGTACCATCAAAACATGAAAATGTAGGCATAACAAAATCCTTAGGAAATGTTGAGTTGTGAATCTTTTTGGGAATAGGATTGCCATGTAATGAATTATTATCAATGGAAGCATAATAGGCCTTGCTTTCTAATGTGAGAGATTGAACTTGAGACTATAAGTGACCAAAACATGCATGAGGACAAGATATCCTATGAGGAATAATAGAGGATGGAAATAATGTGTTAAGTGGTTGTAATTTTCCATTATGAGTAATCATAGGAATATCAAGAGGAGACATAAGGGATTTTTGATGCTAAGGGCACACTAGATGTTGGTGTCCAAAGAAGTAATAGGTGGCAAAGGACATGGAACATCCATAGAAGTAGTAGGACTAGCATCAAAAACATCCCTAGGAGATGAAATGATAGATGGAGATGAGGTGGTAGAAGAGATGAACTAATAGACAAAGATGAAGTGATAGGAGGAGATGAACTAATAGAAGGAGATGAATCATGCATGTTATTAGATACAATCTCAGAAGAAGATGACAGTGAGTAGGGGGATTCACACTTAGCAATATGTAAAGAAGTAGAATCATGACTATCAAGTGTTTCATCAAATCAAACAAAGATTCAGATAGAAGGATATCATTAAGCGTATCATCGACATAGAATGAAGGAGTAGGAGAACTAGTATGCGATGCATTATGAGAAGCATTTTTAGAAATAGAATAAGTATGAGATGTAGCTAGAGTATCATCCTGACTAGTATGAGAATCATCATGCACATGTTTATTATCATCAAGACCAAACATGAAACTAATAATAGCATCATCTAAGTTTTCATTAGAAATTTCATAAGGAGGAGTGTGGCTAACTATATAACAAGGTGTACAATGAGTAAAACTCATCGGATCAAAAACAATGCCAATAGTAGAATTATCAAAGCTAGTAGGCACATTACATTCATTAGCCAAGAGTTATTGTTAAGTATCATCCGAAAGAGTAACATCACGATATAAGGCAACAAGTTTGGCTATGGTTGCTTCATCATAGATGGGATTGATACTCACATGAGGCATGACTAGATGAGAAGGAGAAGAGATTATCCTTATCCATTAGGGTTTTAGTGGATCTTGGGAAAATAGTTCTAAGCTATGGGTTCACCAAAATGATTCAATAAAATTTGATTATTTTATATAAAAATCTAAATGTACATAAACTATTATAAATGAAATACAATGAAATATGAATGCTAAACAATTTATTTAATTTTATTAATGAAAGGAAATAAGAGGGATAAAGAACTTACCTTGATTTTGCTTACCTTGTAGTGACTTGGGACTGAGTAGTGTGATGAAACAAAAGAACAGATCCATCATAATGAACCACATAAAATGTCCAAGGGTGGAATAGGGGTATAACCGATTGGGGAGGATCCTGGAGAGGGATGGGGGCACCCGGGGCACTCTGGTCTAGTTTCTAGGTACCCTGGTCTATAGAAAAGGTCAAAACCTAGTTTTGATATGGTTGTTAGGGCTTCAACTTGTTCACCTTTTGTTGTCTATATGTCACACTTGAATCACCGAGGTACCTATAAACCTGCAATGAAGAAAGCACCTATAAAACCTCAAATAGACATCAAATCCTAAAAATAAAGATGTAAAATGAGGGGTCGAATTGTCCTCATTGCCACAATGGTGGACTTACAACTAAGTGGTACACTACATCTCATACCCAAATGTAGTTATGTGTGCTTGTGTGTGCAATAGTGCTCCTAGGTCACCCTCGCACCAATGACGTAAGATAACAGGGGAAATAACTAGATAAAAATGTAAATGTGTGGATGGAATAGAATGAAATCCCCTTCCTATGTAATGTGTATGCAAAGTAATGGCCCAAATGTAGTCCCTTGCTCTATGTAGATAGCTATCCCTTGATAAGAATAGTCCCCATATAATGGTATGTATGTTGTGTTTATATAGGGATCTCTTATTCAAATTTCAACACTAATGACCCGACATGCTGACTAGTACCTCAGGAGATGAGAGGGAAAACCAAAAAGAAAACCTTAAGTGTTGGAAATAAGATTGAACACAAAGAGGAAAAGGGTGCTTAAGATGGGCGGGAGCACTGCCAACTCTAGTGTCTAGAGACAAGTGACAACATATGAGTGAGAACTGACAGGGATGTATCCCTGACCAAAACTATGTGTATGAATGACGAGTGTGAAAGATAAAAACAAATAAAGACCAACAAGACAAGTAGATGGACTATGGAATGGGTCATAAGTGAATACTTTTCTTACGTAAGATCCATATATAAAACAACATACTTGGCAATATAATAATAGTAGTAAGTGCATGATTTTGTGTCTACACTTGGCCACCAAGGGTAGTCCAACTCCACCACACCGATTTTTATTATCTAATGTCTATTGAGTGATAGTATATGATGTTGACTATGATGCCAATATGGACACATAATTTTTTACTATTAGAATTAATTTTTGGTTGATATTTTGGTTTTTAGGATATTTTTGGTCAATTGTAAAATTCTATTTCTAGACATCTTATATTTTTAGACTGGAAGTATAAGTTACAATGTAGTTCACTAGATATATACTTAATTAAGTTAAAATTACTGTCCATTTATCCTCAAGAGGTGGGTTTCCACTTCTAAGTATAAATGATTGAATTTAGTCTTATTTTAGGCCATTTCTATTTTTAGGAGAGTTTAGGGTGCCTAGTTTGACTAGTGTGCATGATGGTTTTGCATGTATCACTTAAACTAATAATGGATTCTTACATGTTGACCATATATTATTAGTGGATGATACTTGTCATATTGAGTCTATTTTTAGTCATCTTTAGTTGAATTTAGTTTATTTAGGATTTTTAGTTCATATTACCAGTCTTTTACTTGTTATACAATTTGAGACAAGTCTTGTTGTAATGGTTATATTAGCCTTGTGTCTTGATTAATTAATTAAGCAATATTGATGTGAATTTTTACAAGTGGATATGATTTTTACATTGGGGTTATCTATGATTTTTTTAGGTATTTACAAAGAAATAAAAATAATTTAAAATCTCTCTTTGTGGGCTCATATTCCCTTCATTCTTTTATTCGTGGGCTCGCTAAACTTCTTGGCTACGAGATCACCATTCCTTTTTTTACTTTCTTTTTAGCAACGGTTAGGGTTCCTTTGGATGTATGATGTCAAATGGGATTATGAGGGGAAGGTTATTTCCTTTGTTTCAAAGAGACTGCCTATTCTATTCAATTAGTGTTGTGTTAATGGCTTTGTGAGATCCTCTCTTGGCCCCAGGGGTCTCCATCCCTCTCTCATTGTGTTTCTACCATCAATGATACCTTCCTCTTCCACTTGAGATATCTACAATCATCTCAATATGGGATGCTATTTTAAATAGTGGTGGGGTGAGTGGTTGAGACTCTTATGTCCCATCCTTCTAGTTCCCCGATGACTCGCCTCTTTTCAGAGTCATGTTGAATTTCGAAATTCTAATAAGCCCAAATATAATAGATGCACCAATAATTTTCTCTCTCTACTCTTATCTCTTTCTAAATGGCATAAGTTGACCCTGATATTTGGGTTAAAACATTTCTTCCACCAAGGATACACTTCGATGAATGGTTTTTATGAGGACCCCACTACTATTTGGCATGGTTGATTTCAAGGTTTATGGTATGGTCAAATTTTTCCCTTATTTAAGTTATGTAGAAGTGTAAGATCATTATGTTTATGGATTTGATGATCCCAAGATCATTCTTCTCAATGGTGATTCCCCCTTTTTGAATTTGATCATTGCATTCAAAGCTTGTACTTTGGTGACTGGAGGATTGTTGATGGCTAATATCTCTTTGGTAGATTTTTGTTGACTCAAACATTCATACATGAATTATATGGTGGATGATGTAGAAATGTGAATAATCTCTTTCTTATTTCCCCGTTGTTGGCATTTGTCTCTATTGATTCAATTATTTTACAATCTCCAACATTAGATAGGAAATTAATCCTAATTGTTTTAGAACCCTAATTGTAAATATGATTCAAAGTATGGAATACTTTGGACATATAAATCAATTGAAAAATACTTGACCTTTGTTAAACCATGGAGGAACCAATGAAATTTAGAAAATTCACCAATTAGGATATGAATTCATTTGGATCTAATTTTTCCCCAACCTACTAATATTTACAATGATTCTATCTTAACTAAGTAACTTGGGATATCATATAAAAACTCAAAAGGAGGTAATGGTAAGGTGGAAAAGAAACTAGAATCTCTCCCTCTTAATTAATGAACATATTAAACACCTTCATCTCAACCGAACCACACACAAACTAGGGAAAACAAGAAATATATTTAACTATTTTATGATAAACCCTAGAAACCAGTCAAAGGAATTTAACTCCCAAAATCATATATTTGTATAGTATAAATAAATAAATTAGTTCATTCACAAATATTATAATAAAATCTAGTTAGAATAAAAAATTGTTCAAGATTAACAACATCCACAAGAAAACATAACAATAAACCATTTTTAATATCCCTAAAACCCATAATTATCTACGAGTGAAAAGTACATCTAAGGAAATAAGTGCAAGAAACATCAAATCATGCAAATGAGACTAGATAAATATCGATCTCTTACCTTTAATATTCAATTAAGATTAGAATTGCAAACTCTAATTATTAACCAAAAGAGATTTGTTGTCTAGACATTAAAACATGAATTAACACTTAAAAACAACTAAACAACTCACAACAACCATGTGAAGATCTAAAATTCCTTCTCTACATCGAATTCAATATGTCAAGATGTTTTTACAATGAGATTTTGATGTATATATATGAATGAGATGTAAAATCATCCTACTAATGATTTAGATATCCTTGAAACAATCAATTATTCTAAAAATGGGAAAAACTAAAAATAAAGCCAAAGCTAAAATCCAAAAAAACAATTATAGGAACAAGATTCTATAATTACATTGATTCACCTTAAAATAGAGCCTCTGATTTATTTTTTAATAATCGTCACACAATCTGATTAAGAATAATTGGTGGTCTTCAAACTACACCAATAAAAACTCTCAAAAATATCGAATAAAGAATCCCTTTGTTATTTGCATGACGATCACCAAAACTCGTATGTTTTCCTTTATTTATATTTGTTCCAACTTGCAAAAAAATTCTCCTCTTTAACCGTTTAACTCATGATTCACATCTGATCACATAACTAGTTGTGGGAATACAATGACATTTAATTTTTGATGACTCAATTTAATGAAAGTTTCCATGTGTTTTCTTCAACTTCGAGACTTTTTCACAAAGTGTATAAGTGCCACAAATCTTCAACACATGGTAGTCATCCATGTTATTGCATTTGAAAGAGTTTTGAGCATTGTATTTGACATCTCCTTTTGTGTAAAATGCTAATTAGAGACACACAAAGCCCATCAATGTTACCTCACTCACTGAAACTTTGAACTTGACCCATTTCTTTCTCATGATCAAGTGGCTCTAATCAATGTTAGTATCAACTGGTAGCTCTTAACTTGTTCTTGAAATGGATAGTTGACACTTGGAACTCATCAATGCAGTTGAACACTTTTAAGAGTATGAACTTGCTAATTACTCGATTGCTAACATGTGGCACCCATCGACACCCTACTCATTTGGGGAACTTTTAACCTTAGTCTTCGGGTAGCCTTGGTTTAATAAAGTGTCGATCATGGACACATGGCAACCACCGATGTTTTATAATGTCTCAAATTTTAAGTCTTGTTTCCATAATCTCCATGAGTGTCGATGTGTTGTACATGGTGGCCATTAATAAAGACACTTTCCATGGGGTATCCTTATTGATTTTATTTTGACAATTTCAAAATAATGAAAAAGGAACTTGAACATCAACAAATGAAATAAAGGCAAACAAAGTTGATTTCCTTCCAAAAAAACAACAATATTTTGGATTTTTTTCTCTTGATTTTGCACACATGATTAACACCACAAAATTCCCATAGAAGCTTATTTTACATGTGAAAAATAATGAATTATTTATGAATCAAACCAATTCAAATCCTTAAATGTATTATATATCATAAAAAGTACAACTCGTGATTTTATTTATCAAACTCGATGTATCTCATGGTTAATTTAGAAGACAAGATCAAGTACATTTATAGTTCAATTTGAAGATTAAAATTCAGTTTTCAACAAAAAAACATTCTCATAAAAAGGGGCTCCATGTTATTTTCAAAAGAGAATGGGGAGTGTTAGATACACCAAATGGATACAATCAGTAGTGAAAACACCCTAAAAGTGTTTATAATTCAAGATCTCCAATTTTTCAAGTTCTCAAGGAAAGTGTTATAATGAGGAAAAATCTTTTTCATGCATATTATCCAAAACTATAGCTACTCTCACTTATGATATACTAAGTTAACATACTTGTAAGATAAAGCGTGTGTGTTAATGTGCATTAATACATCCTTCTTAAATTTTTTAAATTGAATGATCAAGAAATTGTCATACCATGTGACTCAATTACATAAATTTTTAAAGCATTGCTCTATTGCCACCACACATTCATAACCCTAATATAGATGCCTTTGGTTCCACTTAAGCCTTGCTCCATTTTCATATGGGAATCCACAACCTTGATGGATATTTCTTGAATCATCGAGGTTAGGATACTTTTAAATAGATTCTTTTGTGTTTTAAGATAAGGTTAATTTTTTTGTTTTATTTTCAACTCATTTTATCTTCTTTCCTTTGTTTTAAAATATTTTAATGGGTTGGGAACCAATTTGGACCTTTATGATAATGATATTGCGGGATATAAGAAGTTAAGACTACTTTTTTCTTCCACTTTGCAAATTTTTGTAAATTTGAAAGGTGTTTGTGACTCTCTTGGATATAATTACTTTTGTGAAATACACAATGTTGGTCGTCGAGATAGGACTTTACGAAGAGCAATCGGGGACAAGAAGTCCCTCCTCTTTAATGGGAGAGGTTCCCTTATTCGAGAAATGAACTTATTTACAAATGTACAAGACATGATTTGTTGGTTAAACTTGGATATCACGAAAGTGTTTTCTATGAAGATCATCAATTACAAAAGGACCGAGGAAATGAGAGTACGGAAAGAGCGAGAAAGGCAACATGCGAGAATTATAGATATCGAGTAATTCTTTATGTATGCGAAAGTCACAGTGAATTGAAACAAGATCATCTGTATCGAATAAATAAGATGGAATTTAAAGACACAAAGTTCTGTAAATAACATCTGCTTAGAACACAAAGTTTCTTAACATAACACAGATTCATTAATCAAGGACACAAAGTTCCTTCTTGGTTATACAAGATCACCGTGCTTGCAAAGTTGAAGAGTATGCAATCGGTAAGACTAACGAACTTGAGACAAATGATCTTCACAAAGAAAATAAATGAAAGCTTAGGAATAACAGAGATCAGATAGACAAAGAATGGAAAAGTCCTTCTGTATTGATTTCTTTATAATCTATTTACACTTTTCAGAAAATAAGCCCTGTTCTTCCTCTTTTTGAATGGTGTAAAGAAGGCCATTATATAGCTTACAAATCAGTTACTCTTCGTAACCGTTTCTTTTAACTAAAGAATAGTTAAGGACCGCCAATCGCAGTACCTCAACTTATTACAAGGAAAACGGAAAAAGAAAGGGAAGAAGAGAAAAGAATGGGGAAGAAGACAGGTGGCCAGTCACTGAGAGGGACCCACTGACTTCAGAATCCGCTGCCTGAATTTCTTTAACGCCTCAGCTATATCTCTGCCATGAGGGACTGACGTGTTAGTCATAGACTGAGTCCAAAATCCCAGACACTTTTCCATCTCTTTATCAAACTCGACATGAGTATGATAATCTTTATTTGCTTCTTCAATGGCAGATTGAAGAGAGCAAATCTCCTTCATTTTATCCTTGGAGATGGAACTTTCCTTGAACAGATTATCTTTGACAAAAGCTCTGAATTGAGCTTTGATTTCTTGCAAGGAAAGGGAAGTACCAGAAGTCTCATCCTGAAGATGACAGTGTATGTCTTTGAAAGCAGAGACAACCAGTGTCTTGAAAGCTTCGCCCTTCTACCAACTGTTCTTCAGTTCTCCCAAAGCCTCCTCCAGACTCGATTTTCCATTCCACGCTGTAGACCCGGACTTGACAGTTATCCTTTGCATCATCGAGACTTTACTTGCCAACAAAATGTTCTCATCTGCCTGTCCCATGAGTCGGAGGTCTACTATGCAACTGCTCCAGAGTTTGAGCTCTTTATCCATGATATTGATAGTGGAGGAGAGCTTCAGTTGCACATTGCTCACCTTTTCGTGGAGTTTGAAAGCTTCATCGATGAAGTTTAATCCAGCAACAAGCATGTCATCCACCAGGGCTTCAATAGCTCTGCCATAGACAGAATACTTGTGCATATCTTTAATACTCTGCACTTCATCTTGGCTTAGAATTACAGGAGGTGGGAGAGTAGTCAATGGGGTAGGGTCCAAAACTTTGTCCTTAGACAAAAGAGACTTGATGAAACCTGTGAGAACTTGGGCCTGTTCTTCCAACTGTTCAATAGTTTGTTTCCCTTTCTCTACCCTCCCAATGACTCTTGTGACTGTTTCCTGGAGGTTGTGAATTTCACCTTCAGGGGTAGACTCTCCCATTGGGATTCTCGAGAGCTCTAAGTCAGATACCTGCAAGTCCTGCTCTGATTTATCTGTTGTAGGCTTGGCAATCTCCAGGAATTGCTGACCTTGAGCATCAGACACTATTCTAGAGGTAACCTTGGCTTTCTTGGCACGAGAAGGAGTGGTGCCCAACAAGGCTGCAACAACATCAAAATTTGGTCCTGAGCTTCGAGAGGAAAATTTCCTCTTCCTTTTGTCAACCAAAGGTTGCACCCATGCAAAAGAGGAAGAGGAATCAGCAGGAGGGGCAAGGGGACCAAGAGACAGAGAGCTCATGACGCTCAAGGTCTGCGCAGCTGTTGACTCGAGTTGAGAGGTGAGTGGGGCACTTGGGGCAATTGCGGTAGAAGAGTCAACGTCACTTGAAAGCTCAGCGCTCTGGATTTCTTTATCTTTATCAGCTGGGTCTTCAGGAGCATTTGCAGGGGTTGGAATTTCTCTTTCTTCACTTTCACTGAGAACAATGATGTTCTTTGGTCCCATAGGCAACTCTACTGCTTTCTTTGAAGATCACCTTCTACAGGGCTCCTTCTTAACCTCCTTGAGTTTCTTACGGTACACTTGAGTGGATGAGGTAGGAGTGGAAGCTACGGGTCCTTGAGTTGATGAGGTAGGAGGGTCTTCACCGGTGTTTCGACCTTGGAATAGATGCTTCTCTTCTTGGTGTTGAAACATCCTTAGAAGAGGATTCTCCCGAATGCCTCCCGAGTTCTCGAACTTTCTGTCAAACCGGACCTTAGTCCGACTAAGACTGGAGCAAGGATCTCAGCCAGATCATCCCTCTCTTTCCTGTTCCAATCCAGGTCCTCCAAAGGAGTGTGCTTAACCACATTTTCATACTCATACGAGTATAGATCAGAGTTTTCATCCTGGAGACCTTCAGGAACTTGGTACAGACCGAGTTCTTGGATCAATTACGAGGAGAACACCCCACAATGCCTTCTCCCGGCCTCAAAATCATCTCGCACATCGGCCCCGGTAGTCTTTAGTATCTGCCCTATGATGGTAGATTATCTTGATGTTCTGTTCAATAAACTTCTTCAAGTCAAAGCAGGTTCTTGGCTTGAAGAAATGAACGGTGATAGGTACCAGGGCTCTCTCTATGTTCTGTGCGTCCAGGGCTGTTTTACAAGTGTAATTTCCCAAAGAAATGGGAAAGTGCAAACCAGAAATCTTCTTGTCTCTGCAGGTTCTGTGCAGTTTGTCTAATTGCCTGCATACTTCGATCAAAGCCATCTTATCATTGCAGAACATGGGAAGCCGCAGAGGGGTGCTCTCATAGCCAGCAAGCCTGATATAAGAAAATTTCCTGAATTGGATGAAATAAGCACCATATTGCGATATCAGGTTCATGGCTTCATTTGAAAATCTTCTAGCAGTGTCACCTTCGAGCAGCCTGACCATGTACATGGTGAAAGCGTCATTGACCCTTCTGAAATTTTGATTGCTGGTCTCCAGGGTGAACTGCGGGTAGTAGGCATACACTGGGTCATCTTTGTGAGCATCAATGTAGGAAAAACCAAACCATTGCCGTGACGCTGCCAGGGTATACATCAGGTAAGAAGTCATGTAGAACTTCTTCGTTTCTTTGCCGCGTTGGATAGCTGCTCAATCAAATTCATGCTTATGATTTCCGCCCAATTGATATTTTGCGTTCCTTCGCACACCATGCTGATGAGTGGGCACATCTAGAAGTGAAATTCGTTGGTAGAGGGCAAACCCATAACCCGAGCCAGCAATATTATGAAGTCTGACAACTCTTCATTGAAATCGCTCGAGAGAGGTTTTGGTCAGACGAGAAGCTCCTTTCTTAGGGTTCTTCAGCCAGGACTTCGCCACTCGTGCCTTATATTTGTCACTGTCTTGGTCGAACAGGGCCTGTGCTTGATCCCGGGAAACGACTATGGCATTATCCATCTCTGGAATCCTCAGAGCAGTGCTAATGGTGGCAGCATCTAGTTTGGCGATGAGTTCCCCGTGTATATTGGTCAATTCGCTCGAAGCGGGGTCGAAGTGAGCTCCGCATGAAAGCACGGTATCAGCACACTGTACCGAGATCGGGAAACCGCCAGCAAAGGCCAAACCGCTATCGTGAATCATTTGTGCCATTGGTGTAGGGTTTGCATCTGCCATCCTCGCCCAAAAATCACCGAAGTCAAGATGTCGAGCTTCACTGTCCCCAATATTGAGAACGGCAGACTCTAGTGGTGAAACTTGTTCCTGTCCTTGGAATTTGATCTTCATATTGATAGTCTCAGAGCCACAACCTAAACTCGAAAGGAACTTGAGGGAACGGGTATGTGCGCAGGAAATTAGATTGCGGGGGTTCGGGCAAAAGATAGCAAGGAAGCAGTGTGAAAAATGCAAAAGGGGGTCTGCCCGTTATATAGCCGTTTTGGAGAGAGAAAGGAAATCAATGCGCATTAAATTCATATCTACCAATTTGACAAGCAACATATTCGGTAGAGAGCGGGAAAAACTAAGTATGAATGGCACTTGGTTCACTTGGGACATGTGAGACGTGAATGCGCTCACGCGGCTCGGCCGATCCGTGAAGCAGGAGAAGACGCACAAATGCATTTTGGGACATTTGGGACGAAACGCGCAAGTCACGCGGTTCGGGTGTTTCAGGCTGAAAATGGAACAACTTGCACAATTTGACTTGGGACATTTGAGACATGAAAATGCGAAGTACGCGATTCAGTGTTTCGTAGAAAATGGAACAACTTGCACAATTTGACTTGGGACATTTGAGACATGAAAATGTGAAGTACGCGGTTCGGTGTTTCGGTAGAAATTGGAACAACTTGCACAATTTGACTTGGGACATTTGAGACAAAAAGTTCCGACGGGCCGAAAATGGAACAACTTTGGGGATTTCGACGATCGGGAACAGACGCACTTTTGAACTTGGGACAGTTGGGACAAAATTGTCCGACAGGCCCGAAAAACACACAAAAAGACCCAAAAAGCAGACTTTTCTCAATTTCACGACTTTGGTACATTAGAGAAGACACTTAAACTCAAAATTTTGAAAATTTTACTTTCATAAGAGCGGGAATTTTGAGTGGACGACACACAACAATTACATAAACTGTTAGTGTAGGTTTTTATTGTATTGCATATATTTTTCTACACATGTATTTATCTTATTTAGGTGTTAGTGGGATAGATGCGAGTTACACTTCTCCACCATTTTAAGTGGCAACTACACCTCCCTCTTCCTAAATATACACCTTTTGTAAAGCTATTTTCCTTATGCATTCAATATATAATCTATTTCTTGGATCATGTTTGGTTCCTCTCTCACACAACTTTACTCGGTTTGTGCATTCATATTTTATTAGTACTCGATTTGGATCACATTCTCACATGGTATAATATCTCATTCTAGTAATTAAACACCACCGTGTTGTGTTTATTTAATTGGAATCTTAAGTAAGCTTGTTATTATAGATCCTTTGATGTCCGAATATGGTCTTCTCTTGCATCCTTAGATGATTAGGATAATATGAAAAGAGTGAAATAAATACATGGTTTTGTAGGACATTCTTCATTTATTATATTTTTGGAGAAATAGATTGCACGATTGAGTCAGTCGTCGCCAAAAACTATAAATTAAACAATAATCTCGAGTATACTTTAAAGCAAGAAAATATGGTCTTTTTCAAGTTTTCTTATAGTAATATTTATATTATTTGATGGTATTTGGTACCATGGAAAATTTTGTGAGAAACCTTATTTTTGGATTTTTCAAGATCTTTTGTGGGTGTTTGAACATGTTACTATACCTATGGTAGTGGGGTTGTACTTGCATTTTTGTTGGTGTGTACCTATCATGCTAATGAATGTACATTTTATCTAGTTGTATCTATTGTAGTTTTTGTGATGAGCATATTTTTGGTGTAGATGAGGAAATATTATTGAGTGCTACCACTTTTCTTAGCCTCAAGCCCTAGTCACTCCCTACCTAAGGGGGCCTAACTCATGAGAGGTGAATTTTTTTATGGCGCTCAAGCAAGTGTTGAAATTTGTAAGATGATAAGGACTTTTTTTGTGAAGGCTCGTGAGAAATTAAATTTTAAAAGTGGAAGGAATTTGTAAGAGACAACTTTCTACTGGAAACTCCTTTTGAGGTGCCATTTTTTTAAGTGTGTATTTTTTCAATCTCTCTACATGGGTATTACATTCATTTCCTTTTTAATCATTTATGAGAAATTATTGTCCTTAAATAGTTGTAAATACACTAAATTATAAAGTACCAACCTTAGGGGGTTATTGATGATAATTTTAGGGGGCTATCTTGTGCACTTCCATTTCTACAATCTCTCTTTCTACATTATGGATCAAAATGTGCTTCTCACACCATTTAACTATCATGAGTGGAAAATCAAAATGTAAATATTATTGAGAAGCAAGGGTTTACACTGGATCACAATGGGCCTTGAAACTAAACCAACATCAGATGCAGCTAAAGTTAAGTGGTTTAACCGATGTGATGAGGCCTATAGTCTATTATGTCTGTATGTATCTCCTAATTTACTCTTTCACATAGAATTTTATAGTACACCTAGTGACGTTTGAACCATATTGAAAGGAATCTTTAAGATGCATGATGCAATGAGAGGTCATGAGTTAGATAATGATTTCATTAGTTTGAGTCCAAACAACTTTGAAACTATACACGACTTATTCAAAAAATTCAAAAATATTAGATTGTAGTTAAAAAATGTGGGATAGACAAAAAGGATGAGCAATTGATTGTTTCTATTCTTTCCAAATTAGGTCACGACTATTAAATTTTTGTTTCTACTTTCCATGCCACTAGGAGTGGCCTTGGAAGCACATTGAAAATTTCTTCCTTACATGATTTTGCTTTCTCTTTGAATATGTAGAAATATAATCTCGAAAAAACTTCTAAGTTACATGTCCTATTTGTTGGATAGGAAAAATAGAAGGCTTCAAATAACAAGGATACAAAATAAAACAAACATGACAATGTGAAAAAAATCTGAAACCTGCCACCAAGCCCTCCTCTTCTAAAGAAAAACCTAGGAAACAAAGGGTCAAATGTGCATATTATAGAAAACACGGACATGATGAACACACATGTATACATAAACAAATTTATAACTTGACACACATTCTATAGAAGAACAATATCGAGTTTCTAGTTCAAACACACATAGTTCAATAATTTAGGAGTTTACAAAGGCAAAAAACAATAATAATGGGAAAGATAAAGGAAAACTACTCATAGGATTTTCATCTTAGTCCATGACATGGTTCTTGACTCAAGTAATTAACACATCATGGATTCATCACAGGTTGCCTTCACTTCCTTAGAGCCATGTTCCATGCTACCTATTTTGATTAGTGATCACACTTCAACTAAGGAATTTGGGAAAGGGTATAATGACATAGGTGATGTGATATTTTAGAATGTTCTTTCTGTACCTTCATTATCAAATAATATCCTATTAATATATTAGATCACACACAAAAATTCATGCAAGTGGTTTGATTTCACTCTAGATTATGTGGTTATTAAGGAGTTACATAGTGATTCTATCATGGTAGTAGGTAGATAAAATCACAAATCCCGTGTGTTGGTGCTCATTTTGAGCCCTACCTAGTTGAGTTTTCTAAAAGTACCTTGTACCAATATTAACTTATCACTAATATATTTTTGAATCTCCACGACCATCCCTTCCCATGAAACTCAAAAAATTAAAGGATTGTAGTGATTTTTACACCCACCAAAGAACAAGGGAATCCCATGTGTGTTGACCTATCACCCAACGGGCACTGGGCGCTCACCCGAGGCATGCATAGGCTTTGAGTATCTCCTTTATGTGAGTTTAGTGGGAAACATCATCTATGATAGGAATTTAAAGAGAGTGAGTGGAAACGAGACATGCAATCATCATAGAGCTTAGAATGAATTCTAGACCAATGCAGTCATTCTAGACAGAAAGATACTTAACAGATTATAGGACTGAACCAAAACAGAAAGGAAAATGCATAAAGATTCATACTCATTCCATAAACATACATGAAACAAAACCATGAAGATATATGTATGGACCAGAATCATTAATGATCATATTCAAATAAGTTGGTAACCTCATTACATCCATTAGATCCATTACAGAACATCGCAGTATGGCAGACCATGAAGTCATACATCATAACTGGATTTACATCCCTTAGCTTTCAAAAGAAAATTTACAATCCCAAGCCCCTTGATGCATCCTTCTCCTATATTTTATCTACCCAACCCAATACAACTCCTCGCAAGCATTTCTGCAGAGCTCCACTCTCTATTGATCTACTACTTTTCTTCTGTGGGCGCTTGTATTTATAGGCCTCTTGAACTACCAACTCTTCTTTCTAAGGCTTCAGATCTGTTGCCAAGTGTCTAGATGTGGTCCTTCATGGGAGCATGCTCTTCCAGGCCTGAGATCTCCACTCCTTTCCATGATGGTCTTCTAGAAGCTTCCATCGCAGGGCATATTCCTTCCTAGGCCAACTGTCGCCAGGCTGACACCTTATCCACTCTGCATGCGTAGTCGGGTCACACTTTTCTCATGTCCCGCTGATACACCAAATATGGCTAAGTCCCGAGACCTTGTTCTACTGACGTGTATCACGGGTCCTAAAACCCTCCTAGAACCCTGCCTTGCATGCCTTCTCCTTACGCGCCCACCCCTTAACTTAGGCCTTGCGCGCTCATGTACCCTTTTGTACTTAGTCAATATTTTAGGGGCCCAACATCACCCCACACTTTACCTGTTCTCTGCCCTCGGGAACACTTCTTCAAAGAAATAATTACAATAGACTTAACATCTTGGAAAAATAATAAGGGAATGAAGAATTGGGAAAAATGAAAGAATGGAGAAGTGTTGTTATTTCTACAACAAGATAGGGAAATCTCTTTGCAAGTTAGCCTCCAACTTGTTCCAGTCATTGATTCATTTTGTCTTTATGTGGAAAAGGTTGTTGACTAGGGTGCTTACCTCCTCAAAACCCAATCCATCTCCTTGAGTGTTTATTGTTTCAACCATTCCTTCCAATTCCTTGCCCACATCCTCAAGCGCATCCATCCTTCTTGTAATCTATGGGTACAACTCCTTTAGCCAATTTTTAATTGAACCTCATAAGGTTTCAATGGCTTCTGAATTCTTTTGAACCTCAGCTAGGATCCTCTCCCACTCCGCTCTATTTCCTTTGTTCTTCTCTTGAAATTCCTTGAGCTCTACCTTGTGAGTGGTGACTAGGATACTCGCCACTCTATCTTTGTCTACGCAATTGTCATATGTGGCCTCAACAGTATGGGTAGAAATTTTCACATTAGCAAGAACCTTGTTGTACTCGAAATGATTGCTATAACCTTCAATTTGTCCTCCTTTTCTTGGTGTGCTGCTACTTCTTCAATGAAGTCTAAGGCCAGAGGTTGCCTCTCCATGGTGAGGATGCATGTTAAGTCTTCAAGTCACTCAAGGGAAGATCCATGCTTTTGCATGGGTGGTGCTAGGTTTAGATGCTTCAAAACATTGGCATCTGTGATGGATTCTACCTTCTTGTATACCACACGTACTCTTTCCTTTTCCTCCCTTAGTTCACACTTTAGCTATGTGCTAATTAGTTCCTCCTGCTTTAATTCCTTGGTCCTTTTTCTAGCTCTTCTTCCCTTTTCTCTAGCTCTGCCTCTAGAAATTTTACCATGTCATTCCTCCCGAATAACCTAGATTCCAGTTTAACCAAGACCTTATTCAACGCATTACAAACTTGTTCATTCAAAATTTGTTGGGTGCTCACCAAGGGGTTGTCTCCTTTTGCCTTAGGCATATTCATTATTTCCCCTTGGCTTACCTTAAATTCGGGTTGTCATTGTGGGACTCAATTTCCCAAGAAAGCATTTTCCTCGTTCAAGGGTATGCACCTTCTTCATCAAATGACTTCATTACCAAGAGTTGATCTATTGGGACTGTGCTTTGGAAGTGTGCGCACAACACCTTGTTTGGATCATCAATGTAGCTCATTCTTGGTCTCTGGATCTCCAAGCACTTCCCTCTATGCGCGTTCCCTTAGGAATAATTACCATTAGACCGGGCCTCTTGCCTGGTGTGATCTTTCCCTACACTTTCTTCCTTATCTTCATTCATCACTATTTCAGCGCTGCGCTCCAATTCTTGTTCTACCAAGGCTTTAATGATTTTCGTTGCTTCTCTTTCTGTCGCCTCATTTACTTCATCCTTAGTGAGGCTTGGAGTCCTCTGAACCTTCATACTAACCTCTTCACCTCCTCCCACGTCTTTGGCACCTTCCACCTCCTGGTTACCATTCCTTCGCACAAAGTGATAGTCATTCTTCTCCTCTCTGCTTCTTCTTCTTCGAATTGTGCACGCTAAAAAATAAGTGGTTTTGGTCTCCGTCAGGTTCATCTTCTTCATCATCATCTCTCTCACCCCTGTAGTTCTCCAAGCTCTCCATGTCCTCTGAATTAGCTCCCTCCATCACCTTCTATTTCTTCCTAACTGGGGATTCTAGTATAGGGGATTCGGTTCTTTCTTCTTCCTCCTCTAGGTGACTTCTCCTCTGCGATAGGATTTTCTTGTTCTAGTGCCTCCTCTCTGAATAGAGACCTCTTCCTATACATGTAAGTACTTGTTCTAGTGCTTGTTTCCGGGCACCCACCATTTGTGTATCTTGGACACTTGGTGCCTTTTTCTTTATCTCTTCCATCTCCTTTTTCTTGGGCACGATATTCTTCCTACCTGTTGGGTCTTCAAGTATAGATATCTCATTCTCAAGATAAGCGCCCTTCTCAAACTTGGGCCTTATGTGAAGGTATACATGCGCCATAGACCTCCCTGCAATAGGTAGAGTCAAAGGTTTCATCATCTGAACTTCATGTGATACATAATTTTCCATGTATGCACACTTGTTGGGGTAGACCAAATCTGCGCATCTCCTTGTGGTCCCGATCCATATTTCCAAGGTCAAAATTCAGCTTCTTGGATTCCTTGAATCTGTTTACTCCAACATGGAAGTACTGAGCGGTGAAGGAAAATGGAAGTTTACACCATGGGCTCATGCTTTCATCAACCAACCTAAATATGCCAATGCAAAAGTGTTGGTATACTTTGTGAATTCATCTTCTCCCTCTGTGAGCTTTGGCAGTTGTTCTGGGATCCTCCACTCTACCTCGAACACATTCCTCAAGTGCATATACCACTTCTCAAGATGCGCCTTGTGAATGGCCGTCATGCTATCACAAGTGTATTTTTTGAATCTCTTTGCGGGTGAGGGGTCTTCCTCTGGGTACTCCCAAATGAACTTATCTGCCGCATCTGGCACTCCGATCTCTGAAAACACAATAGTCAAGAGGACATTGCCAAAAGTATCTTGTCACCTTCTGCGTGTACCGCTTTGATGATCTCATCCGCGATGTACACAGAAAAGTTGTAGATGGCACCTTCTGATATCCTTCTACAAATATTGAGCCATGATTTGTTCACTTGCATCCACCTCTCTTGGTCATTAAGTTTTGTTACCAAGTGTGTGGCCATTCTCATCACCGGGTCTTGGATATCCACAATATAAAAGTACCTTGACCCCTTCTTATATGCATATGCGACAACGATTTCTTTGATGGCTTCTTTGTTGCATAGGTCGTCCTCTATACTTTCTCCTTCACAGATGAGACCTGTGAATTTTGAAATTAGCTGAGGAGTTATGCACATCTTGCACCCCGAAGTGAAAGTGGTCTTCGTGTATGCGTGACATTAGCCACTGATAGAGGTGCTTAGGCTTCCCAAAGTAGGGCAACTCATAGAGTTGCAACAATCCCACCTTCTCCAACTTCACTTTTACTTCATCGCTATAAATGGGTAACCCTTATGGTGTCCTCTTGTTTTTCGGGCACACTAACTCCAGTACCATTTCCTTTTCAGTCGTGTTTGTGTGATGGTTATAATCACTTACTGTCATTTTTCTCAAATGGGACTCCCACTCCTTTCTAAGCAAAACCCCATCTGGGTACTGCATTTATGCATACCATTCTTCATTGGTACTTGCGGTAGTTTCTTGTTATTTTCCCTTTCCCTTGCCCTTTTTAGGTGTTACACATTGGTTTCTTGGGTGCCATTGTGTAGGTTATCTTTACACTTCAAATTTTCTTTCTCTGCTTCTCTACGCTTTCCAAGGCTAGATCTTCAACTTGTGAAGAAAATCCTTTTCAACCCGTGCCCTAGCTGCCAAACCCTCACTGGAATATCCCTTTCACAAGACGAAACTTCTCCACAACTCTCTCTACACCTATGAACTATTTCCCTCTGGTTTTGCGAGATCAAAACTAGTTGCTCACGATTAAATTTTTCCAAATTTTCTTCACACGGATCAACTTTGGAGACTCTAGTTTGCAAAATCTCTTCCTTCTTTGTATTCACAATGTCCATAATGAAGTGCTCGACCTTCTATTTATAGTTTTTACACTTTTTAACATTAAATGCTACATCACCTTCCACCGTACTTCAATACTTAATGAAAATTTTTCAACAAAACCCGACTCTAGTGCCCCAACTCACGTGTCCAACCTTGTGCAGACAATCCCTCAACCTTTTGGCATGTAACCAATCCATCTTGATAAGAGACCCTTATGTGCGCGTTAGCAACGCCGAAGGTACTTCCGTCATGATTTTTGCTCTCGCCTACCTCGTGTTGATTTTGCACTTCTTCCTCTCTTGTACATGGATCCACAATGTAGCCTTACCCTGACACCAACCATCCTTTTTCACCTTTCCTTCCATACACTTACTTTCCCATGGCCATCCAACTGGGCTTTCCAATGCAATCCTTCTTGGTGCTTCACACTTTGTAATTTCTTCCACCTTACTCTACCCCACACTAAAACGATGCATGGTCCTCTGCGCATTCACAACCTTCAAAAAGTAATGAGGTTACCGGCGCCCAAGGTGTAACACAAAACAACACCAAGAAAGGGAAACACAAGAAAAGAAAAAACACTAAAGAAAATCCTAAACTAACTGACAATATTGCCTTATTATAAACACCAAGAAGACTTATTTATAGTAGGGCTTCACTACTCCCATTGAAGTGTCTTGGAAATCTCATCCCATCTAGTGCTTGTAATTGGCATGTGCCTGAATCAAGGATGTACAAGATGATGTAGGGACCCAACCAATACACCTTCAACTTCCTAGGATGGATTAGAAACTTTGAATCATCTAGTAAGACTATCTGCGCAACGCGTCAAACTTCTTGTTCTTAATGTGACGATCATGCCATGCCTTTTTTTTTGATTTTTAGTATTCTGGCTCCACCTAGTGAGTGATCATCTTTCATCCAATTGCATTAACTTGTCAATTATTTCTTCTAGTGCTTGTTCATCTGCTAATCCTCTTGTGCATGCTATACACAAAGAAGGTAACATGAATTCAACTGGTAGGATAGCCTCTGCACCAAACACTAATTGAAATGGTGTGGCCTTATTTAACCTCTTATAGGTTGTCCTATATGCCCAAAGAACGATGATACTTTGTCATCCCAATCCTGTCTACCAACATCATAGATCTTAGTCAATGTGTGACTAAGTATTTTGTTAAACACCTCAGTAGTTCCATTTTCTTGTGGATGGTAAGGGGTAGTCTTGTGATGAGCCACCATGAATTCTACTAACAGAATCCTTACTTTGTCTCATTTAAGAAATGTGTACCCCTGTCACTAGTCAAACTCAAAGGGCATCCATACCTTGTAATAATGTTTTCCCATAGGAACCTTGCTTTGTAGTAGCTATTGTACAATCCTTAGTAGGTGCTTCTTCTTCCCACCTTGTCAAATAATCATGCAAGTAATTATATCTTGTGATCCATCTGCGCGCAATTGGTGCAATAGGGCCTACAAAGTCTATAGCCCAATTTTCAAATGGCTCAGTCTTTGGGAAATAGAAGCGTGAAAGGCATTTCATCTCTTTTCCCTAGTTTTCCCATGCGTTGATAATGGTCACATGCCTTGTAATATTCCTTGCAATCTTGATATAGGGTCTCCCACCATAATCTGGCCATTAATATCTTGCATGCAGTGGCATCACCTACATAGTGTCCACCTGCACTACCTCCGTGTGCCTCTTTTATTGTTCTAACACACACCAAAGACAAAACGTCATCATGTCCTAATTTCTATAAATCCCCACTAATCAACATGTAGGGCGCTGAGCGTATAGCTAATCGTTTTTTATCTAATGCCTTCATCCCTTCCGGTGCTACCACTATGTTGAGAAATACTACAATATCTTCTAAGTTTGAGGGCGTGTGCCGTAACCTAAATAGTTGTGCATTTAGCATAGTATCCTCAATGCTTTGCATGCCTCCCCTGAATCAATTCTAGACAAATGATCAGGTCCATAATTACTTTTTCCTAGTTTGACAACCACCATGAACTCTAATTCTTGGAACAATAGTACCCACAGACATATGTGCCCTTTTAGAACGGGCTTGTTCACCAATTATTTCAATGTCATATGGTCGGTGTAAAATATAAAAGGGTTTCCAACAAATACTATCTCGAACTTGTGTAGCATGTAGATCATTGACAATGCTTCACGCTCGGTTGTAGTATAATTTTGCTCACTTGGTGTCAACTTCTTGTTTGCAAAGCACAAAGGATGATCAACGATCCCTTCACCAAACTGAAAGTCTTGCTCCAATGGTGGTCCCCGAGGCATCAACATGAACATAGAAGGGCTTATCCCAAGAGGGGAATCGTAGTATGGGCGCCTGTGACAAGTCTATCCTTTAAAGTGTTAAATTCTTTTTGCTTCGCCTCTCCCTAATGAAAGGAACTTCTATGTCTTTGGGTTTCAAATTTGTACTTGGAATGAAACCATAGTCAGGGGTTAAGCAAGTCCCTCCTCTTTAATGGGAGAGGGTCCCTTATTAAAAGCAGGGGCAAAACCTATGTATAAATACACAATATTTCATTCAATGGTGGTTTCCCGATATCTTGAAATGTGTTTTATGCCTGGAAAGTTATCAATACATGAGGATAGAAGACTTGAAGAGAGGACAATACTTTTAGGGAAAAGATATGGCAGAGAAAACCCTTATATGTATTGAGCAAATGAGATATAGAATAGAACCATTCACGTTTATAATGGGCACAATCCGTAGACTCAAAGTTCTTGAGATTGTATAAAATAGAACACAAAGTTTCTAAGCATGCAAGGATCAAATGCTTCTTCATTAGAGCAGAAGGAAAAAGAAAGCAAAGGAAAAAGGGGAAAACCTTTGTATTGATTTCTTCCAATTCAAATTGCGCTTTGAATATCAAAATTCCCTACCCGTCAATGGCTTTGAAAGCTCATGATATAGCTCGCAAGAGATGGTTACAACTTCCTTGAGAAAGCAAGAAACAGTTACAACTTATTCCAATCATCCACGCCCTTTCGAATTCTTGATTTGCAAAGAAATGTTAATGGCGGAAAAACTAGGTTTTTAAATATACGACCATTTCATTATTTTTCCAATTAAAACATGGGCCATTCGATTTACTTCTACAACTTTAAATTTGGGCCACCCACGTGGAAGGAATTGATTGGAGCGGGCCTACGGACGCCTTTTGCATTTTTTTCCTTTGAAGTGCGCCAGGCATGACACGTGGAGAGCTCCGCCGGTTCCCTTATACTTTGCCAATTCGGGCCTATTTCCCTTTGACCTATGTTGACCCCTAGACATGTGGAGGGTTGGTGCTCATTTGAGTTTCCATTTTGGAAATGCCTCTTAAAATTGCACCGAGTTGACGTGTGTCTACTTCCACCTATCTCATAATTTTCAACGACTAACTCCATCTCTCCATTGAATTTCACCACGTGGTGAGCTGGCGCTCATTTGAAGATTGACCCTTTGATTTCACTTCCAAAATGGTGCCATTAAGGCACGTGGAGACTTCCACCAACCCACCCATACTTAGTCAATTTTAACGATTGGCTCTTTCTCTTTTTAGACTGGGACATGTGGAGGACTGGCGCAAGTTTGAGAACCACCCCTAACTTTGACTCTTAAAGCTGCGTCGATGAGGCACGTGGCACCGTCCACTAAACCTTCCATACTTAGCTGATTTGAGCTTGTTTTACCTTCATTTTGAACTTGGGACACGTAGAAAGCTTGCACTTATTTGAGGACTGTCCCTTGGGCCCTACCCCAGAGTTGTGCTTGTTTGGACGCGTGGAGGCTTCCACTTGTCACTTGAAACATGGCCATGCCATATCCAATTAGGAATATCCATGTACTACCCGTGGATGCTGGGGAAAAAATTAACAGGGAAGATACGCCTGTCATTCCCGACTGTGGGAAGAAAATAAAAAGAAGGGAAGAAACTTCACCAATATGCCCGAATTTCAAATTTTTCTCCATGAATGGGAAAACTGCAAACAATGCCAGCTTGACGTGATCCAATACTCTAAGGTACAGACTCAAAATTTTCAAAACTTGACTTCAAAAGAGGGGACTTTGAGGACAAAAACAATGTCTAAACAAATCTTCTAAAGGCGCGACGATCTTGGCATATCCCTTGATGAAATTCTGTATTAACCCATGTGTCCAAGAAATCCCCACACTGCACTTTGACTAGTAGGCTCCCTCAATCCCACAATTACTACAACTTTTGCGGGATCTACTAGTAGGCCCTCCTTACATATGATGTGCCCCAATAATGTTCCAAATGGGGTAGAAAAGACACATTTCTTAATGTTGAGGGATATCCTCAACTGTCGACATCTTTCAAAAATTAGCCTTAAGTTGTCACAATGGTCCCTCACTAACCCATATATTGTCCAATCATCTAGGTAGACTTGAAGAAATTTATGGATGAAGTTTTAGAAATCTTATACCACGATGCACGAGAACACAACAAGTGCATTCTTCAACCCAAAAGACATGGTGTATAGGCAAAACTTCCCCACTCAAAGGCGAAAGTCATCTTCCTCTGGTCCTCCTTCACAATCCTTACCTCGGTGATAGTTGGAGAATCCATCTCGTGAAAGAGTAGACCTTACGTCCCGCCACTCCCTCTCTAAGATTTCTTTAGTAAATGGGGTTAGGAAAGGATCAATGATACACACTTCATTTAGGTCCCTGTAATCAACACAGATCCTTATCCTTCCATCCTTTTTGATACTAATTACCATTGGACTTATCCACTTTGACTCTTCAACAACTTCAATGATGCTCAACACTATCATCTTATCTATTTCTTCCTTGACCTTCACGTGCAGGTTAGGATTCATTTGGTATGGTCTCTTCCAGACTGGGTGCACACCCTCCTTCAACTTAATTCTCATTTCCCCCAAGGAATGGTGAATGCCTTTGAGTTCATGATACCCGTGCGGGAACAAATCCTCAAACTCACGCAAAGATCAATGATCTTGGAGAATTACCTCTCCGACCAATAGTCTCTGATGATAGCCTCTTTAGGCTCTTCTTCTGAGCCGATGTTAACCTTCTTTATCTTTAAAGGTTCATGGTAGGCACGCGCCCATTCATTAGCACTATCTATGACCTTGCGCATCCCTACAGAGTGGTTAACATCCAAGTTCTCTAGCCTCTTCTCCATCAATAACATACACCATCTTCCCCTTTTCTTTCTCTATACACACACGCTCAAACTATATATCTTTTGTTTCTTCTTCCTCAAAGTGTGCCTCCAGGCTAGGTTCACCTAGAAACTCTTGTATTCTATCTTCCGCCATAACACTATCCCCAATGGTAAGGCGCTTGATAACCTAGTAATGCCTTATCCACCAAGGGTTTTGTACTTTGATACTCAAATGTTTGAATGAGATCAGCCGCCAATTCTTGCCAATTACCAGTTTGGTGATGCATCTCTGAGTGGATATACCACACACATGCACAACCTTGTAGGGTGGAGTACAACTTGTGAACCCATAATGAAGGTGGAAATGCTTCGCACTTCCCATCCAGTGTCTCACATGCTTGGATATGGGAGGAAGCAGTTTCTTTACCATGGTAGTATTTTATAGCCATGGGCATGTTGCTCTTGCAAAACCTTATAGAGAAGGAAATTCTCACCTCGCGCCATTCCAAGAGGTTATCTCGATGTGTCGCCCACCAGCGTGTAATAGTTCTGAGTAGGACATAACTTAACATCCCTCTTCATTCATTCTCCTTCTTTCACTGAGCTTCCATCTCCTGCAAAAAGATCTCAAAGAAGGCTCATCTTGAATACTTAGGTAGCTTCTTTCCTCGTAGGTTCCAGACTATACATGCCCTTGTCACCTTTGTCACCGATCCTCTCAAATTCCATCTGATTAACTCATAGGTCTCATGTGCCTAATTGTCACATGCCATGCTTGTGGTATCACTCATAGACTGGGCATCCTCAAACTGGATAACTCCTTATGTGGGATGGATTATCTCAGGGTCCCTGATTGAGTGCACGTATATTTTATCAAGGACTTATTCTCCCAAGGGTTCAATACAGGGTGTTGATTTTCCATCAACTAGGGGTATGATGACCCATTCCTCCTCATTTTCAAAGCTTATATATCCCTTGTTGAACCAAATATCCACATTGTTCTTATAACACCATGGACACCCATGTAATGTTGGGAAATTATTTTCCTCAACGAGCGCCAAGACTTTGAAGTCCCCATTAAACTTAGCCCACTGATTGGTGATAGCTACATCCTTTAAGACACCAATGGGAATTGCCTTCATTTTGTTCACCATATACAACACATTCGAAGATGGTGTAATGCAGGTATTCCCATCTGATGCCATGCATCCAAGGTGAGAACATTGACCTCCACGCCTGTGTCAATGAGGATATTACTAAGGATCCATCCATCCATGACCACATTTAACGTGATCTCCTTATCATAGTCAAGGCTGTGAGGGGGAAGGTTTGCATGCAAGACCTACCTCTCACACTCTTCTCGGCACATGGTACCTTCTCTCTCAACCATGCTCCTAGAAAGGGAATAATATTCTCTTGCCTTAGTATTTTACATACTTCCTTGACCTCATCCAGGTCATCTTTTGGTGCCTCGACCTTCCTTCTTTGCTCCTCCCTCTTGGAATTCTCCTTTAGACACTGGATTTCTCCTTGTAAGATCTGAATGATGTCCATGGTTTCTTGATATACCTCCTTTTGATGTGTAGGGTCTGGGTACTTCCCATTTACCACTTCTTCCCTTGAAACTAGGTTCTTCTACCTCTGCATTTACTTTGTGCGCGTGGCCTCTACTCTTGTTATTACCATAACAAGTTCCAAGCCTGCATCACGTGTCACCCATGGCATCCATTGTGTGTTAACCTTCTTAATGCTTACCATTGTAGCACCCTTGTCTTTCTGGTGCTGTTGACTCATGTGCTCAAACAACTCAGGGAACTCCTCATACTTGTGCTTCTTCCCGCACCATGAGCACTACAATAAGTCTAGGCACTCACACTTGTAGTGGTATATAGATCCACAATTAAAACAGGTTCCACGTGGGAACTCACTTCTTCCTTCACAGTTACCATGACCACAAAATCCTTAGCAAAATTCCTTCCACACGCGCCTCCATCTGAGCGCTCCTCATAATAGTGATCATCACCCTTAGAACCACTTGTAAGGCTAGTTTGGCACACACCAAGATCAATAGCATCATGAATCTAGTCAATCAGCCTACAATCTTTAGTGTCATGCGATGTGGATGTACAAATCTTGCAATAACAAGATACATTTTTATGGATTACACACTGTAGTAGAGGGCACCTACTTGCATCATGGTCTTCGTGACAAATTTCACAATCCACTACTATAGCGCATACCGACTTCCTAGGGCAGCTATCCTTGACATGCCCCTCTACTTCATAATCAGACACCATATACCATTGGGAATCTCATGGGTTGAGTTCGCAGACATCTTCTTTAGCTGCTTAGCCATAGAAGTGATTTGAGCTTCCAGAAATGGGCTAACACCAATGTAAATGATCCCAATAGCTTTAGCACACAGGGCAGCTTCCAAGGCCTCGCACGGGTCTGTGAAAGTCTTATGAGATAATGCCCTTTAAATGGTGTTATCAACCCTCTAAAAAACCATTGAGCATGCTATGAAGGGTGAATGTCATAGGATAAATTTGATAAGAGGGTCTTGAACCATGCATCATACTCCCACACACTCTCTTGCCATTCCTTGTTAGATCTCCTTAAGGGCGCTGATGCTCTTCTATTCAAACTCAAGGATGTGGAATTCTGCTAGGAAGGCATTTTTCAATGTGGTGTAATCTACCACCATCTGATGGGGGTCATACTTCCTATACCAGCTATGCACACGCCCTTGCAAACTGACTAGCCTTCTGCTTCGGGGTCATGATCCCTTTTGCGCACCATAGCAGCTCACACTTGTGAACATGCTTCGTAACATCTTCAATACCTCCATAATCTGAAAATGTAAAGACATCTCAAAGAAGACTTGGGGAGGTGGTGGGGACCTTTTCCTCTTGATCCAGTTCCTTGACTTCCTTTGGTGTTTCCTCCTCCTCCGGATCCACTAGATCCACTAGGTCATGTGCCCCCAGTCCCAGCCCACCAGCTCCACCTCCGCATCCTCCTATACCAGCCGGTAATGGGCACGAAGTAGTCACGCCTAGGGTCCCCAACATCTCGCTGAACTGCACGCTAATTGTCTATGAGATTGTGCCACTACCAGATGTGTGTCCCGTGCCACTCCTCGACGTGTTACCCAAGCCTTGTGTATTTTCTCCTTGTCCAAAAATTCCTCTGAATACTGGAATAGTATGTAGAGCCATAGAAGTAGGAAATGAAAAATTGCACCTCTTGGGTGAATTGTCACTTTCATCTACACCAACTAGGTTAACGATACTCCTTCCTTAACTCGGAAAACCAAGTGCCCAGTTCTAGTCACTAGGTGGGTTCAAATGTGAGTCGATGATTATTCTTTCTGCAAGTGACGAACTCTCATCAGAAGCTAAGGGGTCTCTCTTACGTGCTTGCCAAGATGGGGTAGTAGAGACTGCTTAGGTTCCACATCCTCTGTGTGAACCTTAACTCCTTCCCGCAATATTTGCCTCCATAAATCCATCACACTTATAACCTCACATTGTCTAGCAATGTCCCTTTCATGTGCTTCACTATACTTGAGTCATTTCTCCTCCCTTTCTTTCTCGGTCTAAATGTCCCATCTTCCTCCACCCTAGCTTTATCGCCCAACACTCGAACGGTTTAGCCGGCCATCGAAATACCTCTAAACTCAAGGTAACAATCAAGATCTTCATTTCCAGAGGAAAACACATAGAAATGATCCTCTGGGGATCCTGCAAAACTCAAACTCAAAGAACTTTCGGATAAGAATACATGGAAATAGTGTATTCTAGGATGTAGCTAGCCATCACTCCTTTCCACCAATGATCGACAACATGAGTCTACATCAGATATGCATCTTGTAGCCTCTGGTACTCTTCTTGGGTCCACATGCATGATCTATAATACCAGCTTGATCTAGATGCATATGCCGAGAGCCATTCATACAACTCTATTGGGAAGCAACAGAAAAATGTTTCATATAACTCATGGTAGAAGTTCTCTTCTACCCATCTACGTGCATCAAACTCAGGCCCAGTGCTAAATCTTTGAGAAAATTCTTCCTCTCGTGCTCTTAAACCATGATTCAACACTTCCCAGAGTTAGGCGTTCTACCATCACTCATTGCACAGATCATGATGTATGCCATTTCCCACTACAACTTTGAAAAGAGGTCCCGATAATGGAACCAAGATGTAGTCATTTTTACACCCACCAAAGAACAAGGGAATCCCATGCAACCGGCCTATCACCTAAGTAGGCACTTTGGGCGCTCACTTGAGGAATGCACGGGTGCTTTGAGTCTCTCCTTTATGTGAGTTTAGTGGGAAACATCATCTATGATAGAAATTTAAAGAGAGTGAGTGAAAACGAGACATGCAATCATCATAGAGCTCAGGATAGGTTCTAGACGAATGCAGTCATTCCAGATAGAAAGATACTTAAAAGATTATAGTACTAAACCAAAACAGAAAGGAAAATGCATAAGGATTCATACTCATTCCATAAACATACATGAAATAGAACCATGAAGATATATGTATGGACCAAAAATAATTATTATCATATTCAAATAAGTTGGTAACCTCATTACATCCATTAGATCCATTACAGAACATCGCAGTATGGCAGACCAAAGTCATACATCATAACTGGATTTACATCCCTTAGCTTTCAAAATAAAATTTACAATCCCAAGCCCCTTGATGCATCCTTCTCCTATATTTTATCTACCCAACCCAATATAACTCCTCGTAAAATTCTATAGAGCTCCACTCTTTTGATTGATCTACTACTTTTCTTCTGTGGGCGCTTGTATTTATAGGCCTCTTGAACTACCAACTCTTCTTTCTAAGGATTCATATCCATCGCCAAGTGTCTAGATGTGGTCCTTCATGGGAGCATGCTCTTCCAGGCCTGAGCTCTCTACTCCTTGCCATGATGGTCTTCTAGAAGCTTCCATCGCAGGGCATATTTCTTCCTAGGCCAACCTGTCGCTAGGCTGACACCTTATCCACTCCGCATGTGTAGTCAGGTCACGCTTTTCTCGTGTCCTGCCCGATACGCCAAATATGGCTAAGTTCTGAGACCTTGTTCTTCCAGCACATATCATGGGTCCTAAAACCCTCCTAGAACCCTGCCTCGTGCGCCTTCTCCTTATGCGCCCATCCCTCAACTTAGACCTTGTATGGTCATGCACCCTTTTGTACTTAGTCAATATTTTAGGGGCCCAACAAGGATGGACATGACTATTCAAATCTAAGGAATATGCAATGCATCAAATTGGTATTCCATGGAATGATGAACTTAATGTTCCACGGGTTGCTCCAAAATATAAAAGAGTAAAAGATTAGTGTTATCCAAAATAAGCCCATGCTTATTTTTGGCTAACTCCTCCTCCTTTTCCTTTGCTGGCACTTAAATGAATTTTTGGCATACTTCAGGGACTTAAATTTTTTTGGAAATGGCTCCATCGATAGAGAATTTTCTTGCCTTTCCGAAAGGTAAAATTTTCCTCCTAACTCCTAAATTTCGAGTTATGGCCCTAAGTGAAGTTTTTTGGGAAATTTTCCCTCGACAGGCCCGCAACTAATGAAATGGTGCCACGTGGCGGTGGAGGTTGGGCCAGTGGAGGTAAGTTGGAAAATTTTCTAAGGAGCCGGCAGAGGGCGTATAGGAAAAAAAAGCGGCTCACGGGCTGCGCGGAGGATGGAGAAAAAGTTGCGAAGGCCCCGCATTGAATGAGGATGTGCCACGTGTCCATGTTTGCGGCGGGAGTCGAGGGGCGGAGGATTTTTGGTTTTTTACCAAAGTAACAGAGGCACAAAGGAAAAAATAGAAGCGTGCCCCCACCAAGTGACCAGGAGCCGACACGTGTCACCGGGAGAGTGGGGCGGGAAATTTTTGGGAATTTTTCCCAATAAAAAATCAAAAGGAAAAAGGCGAAGTTTGAGCCCATGATTCCATCAATGAATTGGGAAGTGACACATGGTAGTAGAGTGGTGGGGCATGGGGAATTTTTGGGAAATTTTCCCAAATTCAAAAAAGAGGAAAATTTTCAAGTTTCGGCCCGCCAACCTGATTTTTGCCCTAAATCTTCAGAGGGGCATAACTTTCGATCCCGAGCTCAGATTTTCACGTTATTTATATCAATGGAAAGATGTTGAGATCCTCTACATGGTGGAATCTTAAATTTTATATTTTGATGGATTTTTTGGGAGAAAAATGGAAAAATGTCGCTGGCATGCAAAAACATAGAAAATGACTCCAACCACCAAAATTAATGAAGTATGGGCCTTTGTTTTGCTCTGTAAAGCAATGTACTTCAAAGTATGGGATTTTTCATGGAAACCCATCATTTTGTAGGCCAATTAGATGAATCTTGTCGGTGGTTGAAGTTCCAAAATCAATTTTCCCGTGTTTTTCACCTTTCTTTCTTTCGCTTCGCCATTAAAAGCTAGATTTGGCTCATTTGTGAAAGGTTGGACGTTCTTGCTTCTGCAAGCTATTCTTTTCTCCTTAGCAGGTGGATTTGAAGGAGTTTCAGACCTCCCATTGAGTTTGTAGCTCATTTTTCCTCTTTTGCTATTGCAACGTATTGTATAAATTTTGGGCCCGACAATACATGCTTTGTGATTGATTTTCCAATCCTCTCTTGCATTGGTTTGTTTCCTTCTGATCTTTCATTGTATTTTGGAAAATTTGTGCATGTTTTGGTGCTGCAATATTCATGATTTGTGTCTATATTTGCAAAGCAAGGAGTTCAACACTCCTTTGGTGTATCACCTTTCTATTTTTGCTTAGTTTTGTTTCCATTTCCATGTTTCTCTCAACCCTATCTCCTTGGTAGTTTTAGAGTAGGAATTTTGAATCAAAACCTCTCAGAAAGATTGCATGCATACACCTAAACAGAGGAGTAAGAACCAACTTCAATCTAGAGAGTTTTCTCACCTTGCAAGGTCCCACACCTTGGAGAAAACTCAATGTTGTGCATTCACACTAGATGAGTTTGCCTTAGAAAAGTAGATCCATAACTCATTTGGGGGTGTTGTGAATTTTCACTAACAGTTTTGGCATGCCCAGTGGGACCTTAGAGGTCTTCCACTTCATATTTTGTAGGTTGATGTGTTCCTATGAAGATTTCAGCCTTTGGAGGCATTCTAAAGCACATCTGGCAACTCCATATGGTAAACAACCCATCTCTGAAGTTGTAGACCTTCCTTTCCATTCATTTTCATTCATTTTTCATCCATTTTCCTTCCATCTCTTTAATTCTTTTCCATTCCATGAAGTTGTGCAATCATGACTTCATTTCCCTTATGGAATTTGCATTCACAATAACAGCAATATATTCCACCTCCAACATGTTTCTCAAATCCTCTAGATCAACATTTTGATCATATTCAAAACCAGTATGCATACCCTTATGAGCAATGCCAAAATCAGTTTGGCTATGAAGCATGTCAAGCACAAGGGTACATAGATTGTGAGGACAATCAAGAAGAAAATATAGATCTGTTGGAGAAGATCCAAAAGATGGAGGTAAACATGGTGCAATCTAGGGCTCAAGCACAAATGAAAGCATTTGGAATTGGTTGCAGAGCACCTTGTCCATGGGTGGGACCTTTTCCAAGGCATTACAACCCTCAAGAGAAACTTGACTTCATTGTTGCAACACTACCATTGCTTGCAAAGTGGACTGAAGGAATAAAGGTGTATGAGAGGAGTATTCAACAACCTTGTCAACGGGTAAGCACACCATCTCATGCTTTTTCTTTTCCTCTTTCCCAATCTGTTTTATCTCAGCAGTGTCAAGTTTCAAGTTGCCCATCTGTTGTCCCAAAAGTTAATTCCATTTCTCCATCTCCTAGTCTCCCATCCCACCTCAATTTCTCTACTCTTTTCCCTTCCAAAACCATTCCCTCTAAAGAAACAAGAGTTTCTACCTCCTCCACCACCACAAATAATTGAAAAACTAGTTGAGTCACAACCCATCCATCCTCTTGCATTCCCAGATCCATGTTGGGAAGATGAAAATCAGAAGACTAGTCAAGGAGAACAACAAGAAGAGGAACCCAACAAAGAAGAAATAATAGACAATCTGAAGAGTTGGGCTCTCAAATTCAAGATTACAAAAATCCCCTTGATGGCGAAGCCAAAAGAGGAAGTTGCAGTTGGAGAACAAGTGGTGGACAAGGCTGATTTTTTAACAGTAGTTGAGGAAGAAAAGCCAGCTCCAAACCCCATTGAAGAGGAGCAAATAGAAGAGATTAAATCATGTTTGAAGCCATTGGATGAAGGAAGCATTATTGATGAATTTTTGCTTTCATTTGAAGGGGTTGATTTAATTGATGAAGCCATTATGGAGGTGAACAAAACATGTTCAAATTGTGAACAAAAGGCACAAGAAATTTCATGTTTCTCTCCCACTTCATCTCTCCAAAAATCTGATTTTTTGGATGAGTTCAAATTGACAAGTTCCATGCTTGAAAATGAAGTTGCACATGGTGAAGAAAATACCGATTTGAAAGTCACCATGCAAGAGGAAGAGACTCTACTACAGTAGGACATTGAAGAGTTTGATTGCTTATCAGACGTAGAAGAATGTTTGGATGAGGAGCCAGTTGAAATTACAACATTTTCTTCTTCACCATTCGTTCTCCAACATCAAGAGCCTGCTGGCACAAAGGAAAATACTAAAAAACAACATCCTGTGTTTTGTGACAACCTTTTGGAACCAAGTTTGGAAGGTTTAAATCTTCCATGTACTTCATGGGAAAAGGAAGGGGAGAGCAAGATATTTTCACCACTTCTTCCACACCATCCATTCAAGAAGTTCTACAAGAGGACTCCATTTTTGGAGTTGAAAATCGAGCAATGGGCATATCAAACAGATCAGCCCATGCCCAATCAGGTACTTGGCTTCATTGAAGCCAAAGGAGAAACCAAAACTAGTCATGCTTACTTTAGGGCATGAGGATGAGCATTAGAGTACCAAGGGTCACCATCAATACCTCTAGGAGTCCAATGCAGGTCAGCTTGAGGAGGTATTTTCCATTAATGTTGATACCTTGATGATTTGGGTGGAGGACCAACTTATGATTAGTTTTTCACTCATCCAACCAGCCATGTTCAGTGCCAAATCAGTTGCATGGCTGCCATTTTTGAGGAAGGGAAGCTATTTCTCCCTGCCAGTTGTAGGCTTTGTTTGAGCTCCCTTTGCTCTTGGTTAGAGTAGTGTATGTAGGTTTGCTTTCAGTAGAAGAAGTGCTTGTGCACACTCTACATGTTCCATTTGGAGCATGTATGATTTTTAGTTTTGTACATAGTTTTTGTGGTGCTTGGTTTTGCTCTTGCACAGTCCATTTTAGTGGCATTTTGGTGAAGGTCAACTCCAAGTTCAGTGGGCTTCAAAGTGGCTCAAAGGGAAGTTTCAAAGTTTAGATCAGTTTGTAGGCTACTACTCATGACTCCATGCCCAATGGATGCTTCAAGGCAGCTGTTCACTTCATCTAGCAGGTAGATGACCCCTCTGAGTCGCCAAAGTGTTATCCAAAATAAGCCCATGCTTATTTTTGGCTAACTCCTCCTCCTTTTCCTTTTCTGGCACTTAAATGAATTTTTGGCATGCTTCAGGGACTCAAAATTTTCTAGAAATGGCTCCATCAGATAGATAATTTTCTCACCTTTCCAAAAAGGTAAAATTTTCCTCCTAACTCCTTGTAAATTTCGAGTTATGGCTCTGACGGAGTTTTTGGGGAAATTTTCCTTGATAGGCCCGCGGCCAATGAAATGGTGCCACATGGTGGCAAAGGTTGGGCCGGTGGAGGTAATTTGGAAAATTTTCTAAGGAGTTGGCAGAGGTGCAAAGGAAAAAGCTGCGCTCATGGGCCCGCGCGAGGATGGAGAAAAAGTTGCGAAGGCCCCGCATTGAATGTGGATGTGCCACGTGTCCCTGTTTGTGGTGGGAGTCTCGAGGGTGGAGGATTTTATGGTTTTTTCCAAAGTAACAGAGGCACAAAGGAAAAAATAGAAGCGCACCCCGCCAAGTGACTAGGAGCCGACACGTGTCACTTTGGGAGAGCGGAGCGCAGAATTTTTTTGGAAATTTTTCCCAATAAAAATCAAAAGGAAAAAGGTGAAGTTTGAACCCATGATTCCATCAGTGAATTAGGGAGTGACACGTGGTATAAAAGTGGTGGGGTGTGGGGAATTTTGTGGAATTTTCCCAAATTCAAAAAAGAGGAAAATTTTCAAGTTTTGGCCTGCCAACCCGATTTTTGCCCTAAATCTTCAGAGGGGCATAACTTTTGATCCCGAGCTCGATTTTCACGTTCTTTATATCATTGGAAAGATGTTGAGATCCTCTACATGATGGAATATTCAATTTTATATTTTATGGATATTTGTGGGATAAAAATGGAAAAATGTCTCTGGCATGTAAAAAACATAGAAAATGACTCCAACCACCAAAATTAATGAAGTATGGGCCTTTGTTTTGCTCTGTAAAGCAATGTACTTCAAAGTATGGGATTTTTCATGGAAACCCATCATTTTAGGCCAATTAGATGAATCTTGTCAGTGTTTGAAGTTCCAAATCAATTTTCCCACATTTTCACCTTTCTTTCTTTCTCGCTTCACCATTAAAACCCAAATCGCTCATTTGTAAAAGGTTGGATGTTCTTGCTTCTGCAAGCTCTTCTTTCCTCCTTAGCAGGTGGATTTGAAGGAGTTTCATACCTCCCATGGAGATTGTAGCTCATTTTTTTTGCCTTTTTCTATTGCAATGTATTGTATCAATTCTAGAACTGATAATACATGCTTTGTGATTGATTTTCCAATCCTCTCTTGCATTGGTTTGTTTCCTTCTGATCTTTCATTGTATTTTGGAAAATTTGTGCATGTTTTGGTGCTGCAATCTTCATGATTTGTGTCTATATTTGCAAAGCAAGGAGTTCAACACTCCTTTGGTGTATCACCTTCTGTTTTTGCTTAGTTTTGTTTCCATTTCCATGTTTCTCTCAACCCTGTCTCCTTGGTAGTTTTAGAGTAGGAATTTTGAATCAGAACCTCTGTAAAGATTGCATGCATACACCTAAATAGAGGAGTAAGAACCAAATTCAATCTGGAGATTTTTCTCACCTTGCAAGGTCCCACACCTTAGAGAAAACTCAATGTTGTGCATTCACACCAGATGAGTTTGCCTTAGAAAAGTAGATCCATAACTCATTTAGGGGTGTTGTGAATTTGCACTAACAGCTAGATCATGATCAAGGAAAAATTATAGAATGAATGATAATCATTCGAATTGACCTTGCCACACAAGATGGAAACAAGAGAGGATGTCGGGGATGATTGGTTGCAAGAGATAAGGGAGTGTGGTTGTATAACAAAAACCATGACATGCTGGTTTAATGTTCTACGGGTTTTTCAAGGAAGTCAACACTCTGCGGATTCCAAAAAGGCCACGAGACACTAAAAAATTCACCAAAGGACCACAAAACATTAAAAAATAATTGAAAGTTTGCAAGTAAAGGAAAAATATAAGTAAAATCCATAGGACATGCTTTATCACAAGGGTCAACACTTCATAGATTCTAAAAGCCATGAGACACTAAAAAAATGAACATCTTTCATTAATAGCTTTATCATGGGTATTCAAATGATAAAATATGAATTTAGAGATGATTGTTGTGCTATCCAAAGGTAAATTCAGTCATGGATATTTATTGTTGACTTAACAAATGAAATAAAGACAATCATATGTGTTGAGTTGTGGAGCTTAATTGCTTCATTGACATGCTTTTACAAACTTGTTGGAATACACAAGAATCGACGCTGATCACCCATGGACCGGTATTGGTCAGGAAAGAAGGAACCAACATCGGTTAAAGCTAACTAGCATTAGTTGCCTATGCATGACTACTATAATTAAGTTGCGGGAATTATATCTATCTTTATTTGTAAAGTGAATATAATGGTTGTAATTGCATAACTAAAGTGCCCTAAGATTATAGATGCATATATAAGCATAAAGCTATGGTTTAGAAGAGAGAGAATTCATTGAGAACTAAGAGAAGTTTCCTTTAGAGAGAAAAAGAGAAATTTGTAAAGAAAAAGTACAAGACATCCAAGAAGGTGTGGAAGATTGCAAATCTTCATTATATTTCCTTTGTGATTATAAATTGGTCAAGTTTCTTGGTGGATGTATCTCACATTTGGGTGAACCACGTTAAATCTTGTGTATTGTTTCTTTGTGTTTATTTCACATTGATTTCTTATATACTTAGATATGATTAATAAATCTATACAACCGATGTGCTAACCCCAACAACTGGTATCAAAGCTTATTTGTTTGAGGGTTGTGTATGTTGCCATTTTACTCATAGAGGGATTTCGATTGAGTAGGAGTAAAGCAATGGGAGAAGAAAGAAAATTTAGATTAGAGAAATTTGTCACCGAACTCTCTATTATTGAAGATGCAAGTGGAGGATTATCTCAGTATCGTAAAGATTTATACTTACCGTTGGATGAGAAGGCAAGACTTGTAAAGACGATTAATGAAGAATGAAAAATTATTGATAGAAAGGCTCTAGGATCTATAAGATTGAGTCTAGACAACATCTGTGGCTTCAAATATTACCGAAGCAGGATCTACGGTAGAGTTGATGAAATATTTAACAAATCTATATGAAAATCCAGTGCTTCAAATAAAGTTTATTTGATGAAAAAATTGTTTAATTTAAAGATGTAAGAAGGTGGATCTCGCATCAAGTCATTTGAATGATTTCTGGTCTATTATAAATTGTAGACAACTAAAATATGCTTACACTTAGAATTTCATTTAATCCAATCAATTAACGACACTTCGTTAATTCCCCATACTTTGCCCCATTCTCGAATGCCCATTCACAACACTCTTTTAGTCGTATTCTTCCTATAATCTACTTATTTGGCTACTATCTCTCTTATTAGCTAAACATTCCTCCTTTCAACCATTCAGAACCTCCCTAGTTCTCTCTAAACCACTTATATTAGCTTCATAAGCTATCTATCAGCCACAACTGGTTATCCAGACCCCTCCTAACTCTCAATGAGTCTCTAATCACTTGCTAATCAAGTTTAACTAGCCTAATCCTAGCTTAACTAAGCCTAAAGCATGTTTATCCTAATCTAATCTAAAAGTGATTTTTGAGCTTTAGTCCCACATGCACCCAAATTCCAAATTCTCCCAAGTGGAAAACTATAAATACAAGGCTAAGCCTACCCATTCAAACTACAACTTTACATACAACTTGACACACCTTGTTTCCATAACAAAAATCTCTCATATTTGGAGATATTGGCATTAGAACTCATTTGCATTAGCTAAGCTAATAGGCATTTGATCTTGGCTATCCTCTATTGTTAGAGCTCCCCATCTTGCATCCATCCATTCCAAATATAGTTAGTAAGGGAAGATCTAAAGCTTGGCCATGTAGCCAACTTGGAGAGATCTCTTCACTATGTTTGGGAGTAAACAACACACAATTTGATTTCTTAGAATCTAACTAGGTTCACTTTCATTAAGCTTTCATAGAGTAGAGAGTAGTATACATGTTAGTTTTTGATGTTTTTGTCAAATTTATAATACTTGCATGTTAGTTTCTCTTATTTAGCTCTAATATCATGGTGCATGGATGAGTTATCAAAGCTTTGAGGTTCTTTAGCCTCATTCCACAGCTTTTGCAACTTTCCATTGCACATATAAATCAATTAAAATTAGTTAGTATTCCGTTTGAGGATGAAGTGAAAGAACTTTTATTATTATGCTCTTTTTTAGATAGTTGGGATAACTTGGTAATGGTTGTTAGTAATACAATGTCTGCTACTAATGTTTTAAAGTTTGATGATGTGGTTAGTATAATCCTGAATGAATAAATATGCAGAAAATACAGAGAATCATTATTTGGGAATGCTTTGAATGTAGAAAGTATGGGAAGGAAAAAGGAGAGATCCAAGAGCAAGAATAATGGGAAATCAAATTATAAGAATTGTAGATCCAAATCCATAGGTAGATGAATAACATGTTGGAATTGTGGAAAGAAAGGACATGCAAAGAAGGATTGTTGGTTCAAGGAAAACAAAGTGAATGTACCAAAGAAAAGTAAAGAGGTAAATGTTGCTGCAAAAGAGGTAATGTAAGATGCCCTAATTATCTCCTTGGATAATAAAATTGATTCACGAGTTTTAGATTTAGGATATTCTTTCCATGCAACCCCGATAAGGGTTATTTCGAAATTATGTCCAGGTAATTTTGGGCATGTTTATCTAGGAGATGATGAACCATGCATTATTAATGGCAACGGTGAAGTTCATCTTGAATTGTAGAATGGAAACACATGTATATTGAAATATGCGAGGCATGTTCCAACTCTCAAAAGAAATCTAATTTCTATAGGAAAATTGTGTGAAACTAGTTGCATGGTTACACTCATAGCCGAATCTTGGAAAGTTACCAAGGGATCTCTTGTTGTAGAAAGAGGAAAGAAGGTAGGATCATTGTATTTATCTACCTGTATTACTGATTCCTTTTCTATTCTATCTACTTCAGATTTAGATACAAGCATGTGGCACAATTGGCTAGGCCATATGAGTGAAAAGGGAATGCAGATCTTAAAGGCAAAGGGTAAGTTATCAGATATGAAATGTGTAGATCTTGATTTTTATGAGCATTATATTTTTGGAAAGCAGAAGAGAGTGAGATTTCTCAAAGTTGGGGCAATAAAGAAGAATCATAAATTGGAGCTTGTACACTCAGATGTGTGGGGACCAACCCAGGTAGCTTCTCATGGAGGATCCCAATACTATGTTACTTTCATTGATGATGCCACAAGAAAGGTATGGGTTTATTGTATTAAACATAAATATGATGTTTTTGAAACTTTTAAAAGATGGAAAGCCCTTGTGGAAAATGAATCAAATTAAAAGTTAAAATGCCTTAGATCTAAAAATGGTGGTGAGTACTGCACTAAGCATTTCAATGATTATTGTTTAGTAAATGGAATATGCAAAGAAAGGAAATTTCCCAGAACACCATAGGAGAATGGTGTTGCAGAGAGAATGAACAGACAATCATGGAATGTGCTAGAAGCATGAGGATACATGCTGGGTTACCCTTATAGTTTTGGGCAGAAGAAGTAGACATGGTGGTTTATTGAATTAACCATGGACCTTCAAGTGCACTGGATGGTGGAATACCTTCAAGTGTACTGGAAAATATGTAAATCTTTATTTTATTAGAGTATTTGGCTTAGAAGATTTTGTGCATATTGATAAAGAAAATAGAAAGAAATTGGATGTAAAATCTAAAATATGTACTTTTATTAGTTATGGATCTAGTGATTTTGGATTTTGATTTTGGGATTTAGAAGGTTCTAAGATAATTAGGAGTCATGACATTAATTGGAATGAAAAGAGAATGTATAGGGATCAAGTTTTGGTACCCAAAGGTGAACCGATGGAGAAGTTTGTGGATGAAAATAAACTCTTGGATTTAAAATTAACACCTATAAGTTTACATAGTAACCGGTATTGGTTTACCCCGACCGACATTGGTCCCCTATACTAAGATCGATTACTGAAGAGATAAACCAAAATCGGTTAGCTGAAATGACATCAAAAGAAGGTAACCAGTGTTGGTCACTGTCAGAAGTAGATAAAAATCTATAGGATGAGTAGATTGAGCCTCTGGCACCCCAAATCTCAGTGAGAAGGTCACAAAGGGTAAGTAGACCTCCAGAAATATTTTCACCTTCCTTGTCTTATTTATTATTGATTGATAGTGGTGAACCAGAAAGCTTTGAAGAAACAATTCAGGATAAATCCCATGAGTTGTGGGAGCATGGAATGAATGAGGAGATAGACTCCTTAGAGAAGAACCAGAGATGGAATTCGGTTAGGTTTCCAGTAGGTAAAAGAGAAGTGTAGAAAAAGTGGGTTTATAGGATCAAGGAAGAAGAGGGTGGAGAAAAGAGATATAAGACAAGGATTGTAGTAAAGGGATTTACACAGAAAGAAGGTATTGATTTTGGTGAAATATTTTCTCATGTTGTTAAGATGACTTTTATTCATAGTGTATTGAGTTTAGTTGCATTATAGGATTTGCATTTAGAGCAACTTTATGTCAAGACGTAATTTCTTCATGGTTATTTAGAGGAAGAGATTTACATGAATCACCGTTTGGGTATGAAGTCAAGGGTAAGGAGAAATATGTGTGCAGATTGAAAAACAACCTATATAGGCCCAAGCAAGCTCCAAGGCAATAATATATGAGGTTTATTAGTTTCATGCATGAGCATGGTTATTTGAGATGTGAATCTGACCATTGTGTTTATTTCAAGATGTTGGAAAATGGGAGCTATATTATTTTTTTACTATATGTGGATGATATGCTTATTGTAGGATCTAGTATGTAGGACATTGGTGAGCTTAAAGAAAAGTTAGCTCACACATTTGCAATGAAGGATTTGGGAGCTGTAAATAAAATCCTTGGCATGCAAATTCTTAGAGACAAGAAGAAAAAAATTGTATTCAGCTCAGGAGGATTATATCAATAAGGTGTTGAAAAGATTTGAAATGTAGGATACAAAACCTATAGGTACACCTATGGCTAGACACTTTAAAAGATAACATCAATGTCCTACATCACATGAGGAGGTCGAGTACATGACACGAGTTCCAAATTGGAAGTCTTATGTGTGTTATGGTTTGTACTGCACTGCACATTGCACAGAAGTGGGAGTTGTGAGTAGATTTATGGCTAATCTAGGTAAAGAGCATTGGAAAGTAGTCCAATGGATTCTCAAGTATTTGAGAGGGACATCCGACATGCAGTTATGCTATGGAGGGTCAGATACTTCTTTACGTGGCTATGTGGATTCAGACATGGCTAGTGATTTGGATGGCAGGAGGAACACCACTGGATATGTTTTCACAGTAGGTGGCATGACAATTAGCTAGATTTCTAGATTGTAGAAGGTTGTGGCCCTATCTACTACAAAGGTTGAGTATGTTACAACTACGAAGCTAGCAAGGAGATGATATGGATGAACAAGTTCATGGAAGAGTTGGGAAAGGAGCAAGAGGATTGCAGATTGTACAGTGATAGTCAAAGTGCAATTCATTTGGAAAAGAACTCAGTGTTTCATTCTAGAATGAAACACATTTAGTTGAGATATCACTTCATACGGCAGGTATTGGAGGATGGGCAACTGAAGTTGGAGAAAATTCATACAAAGGAGAATCCTGCGGATATGCTAATGAAGCCATTGGCAAAGGAGAAGTTGGAGCTACACTCCACTTCTATTGGTCTTCAAGTTTGAGACTTGAGGAGGGAGAAATAGGCCAAGGAAAGGATCGAGGAAGGAGATGTATGGTACAATGTAAAAATTTATCTCCAAGTGGGATATTGTTGAGTTATGGAGCTTAATTGCTTCACTGGCATATTTTACAGACTTGTTGGAATACCACGATAACCGACGCGTCGATTGAAAAACGACGTCGGTCACCCATGGACCGGTATCGGTTAGGAAATAAGGAACCGACATCGGTTAAGGCTAACTGGAATTAGTTTCTGTGTGTGACTACTATAATTAAGTTGCGGGAATTAGATCTATCTTTAGTTGTAAAGTGAATCTAATGGTTGTAATTGCATAGCTAAAGTGCCCTAAGATTATAGATGCATATATAAGCATAAAGCTAGGGTTTAGAAGAGAGAGAATTCATTGAGAATTAAGAGAAGTTTCCTTTAGAGAAAAAAAGAAATTTGTAAAAAAGTACAAGACATCCAAGAAGGTGTGGAAGATTGTAAATCTTCATTGTATTTCCTCTGTGATAATAAATTGGTTGTTTCTTGGTGGATGTAGCCCACACTGGGTGAACCACATTAAATCTTGTGTATTGTTTCTTCTTGTTTATTTCCATATTGATTTCTTATATGCTTAGATCTGATTAATATATCTATACAACCGGTGTGTTAACCCCAACAATATGTATATACTAGGAACAAAATGGGGATTCTATAGGGGCCCAACCCTTGAAATTCACATAACTTATAATATGCATATACAAAAGGAGGTTCTTACAAAAGAGGTACAATGTCAATTGATGGTTACACATTCCTCTGCAAAGGCGGGATATTATTCAACAGCTTATTTTTCCTAAACTCAAATTATTTGCGGTCTTGAGCCCCATAAACATACTAGATGTCCCCTACAAAGTCACGAGACATGCCCATTTCCATGAGTTTTGTAATGTTTTCCTTGGGACCTTATAATATTTTATTCAATTCCAATTTAATACTCTAAGAGGAGACCCATTCAAGGAGGTTGGACCTACCTTTAAGGCGCGGGCTTAGTACCTTGCCGGTAGTAGTTTTTAAGGTTGAAGATGACCCGAGAACATCACCGGTGTAGCGGGGCAGATTTTGGTTCATCCACAAAAATTGGCTGGCTTATGCATGCTTTGGATTGGGCATGCTCCATTTTCATCTCTTCAGGAAGGTGATGACACTTCAACAACCTTCGAAAGGAGGATTTCACATATGATTTCTTAAGACGGAAAGCCTTTGCTCCATCATGGATATTTTATAGGAAATTGATGATATGTCTTCCATGGGATCATCAACAAACACTACATAGGCATCGGCAGGAATTTCTTTCTCCACCAATTCCTCATTGAAGAATAATGGAGATATGTCAATGATGTTATTATTAATGGAAACTCAAAGAATGGGCCAAAGCTTCTTTAGTAATTCAAGAATTTTCTAGTCCTCTACACGAACAAATGATAATACATAACTTGAAAAATAGAAAATAAGGGAGTCATCTTGACAAGCCTTCGTATCAGTCTACTCCTCAACCATGCAAGGTGTTAATGGTCCATCAATATCCACCTGATCTTCAATCTCAAATAACATCCTCACAAAATCTTCATCCAGGCTAGAAAGTTTGAAAAGAAAATTGAGTGCAAAGTCTCTCAAAGAAAGTTCCTTCAAATTGGTTCCTAATTCCACATCCACCATTGTTTGAAAAGGATGAACAAAAACTCTCTTTTCACTTAGAATGCTTGAAGGAAGATATAATATTATGAGAAAACAATGATAATTTATAAAAGGATGAATTTTTAGAGTGATTGTGTGAGGTATCATTTTAGAATTGAATGTGAAATTAATTCTAAATACTCACACGGGTCTAGAGAAAGGGGAAATGGATTGATATCTTTCAAAAGGTGGTTTTTGGCTTGAAGCAGAAATTCACACAAAGGAAACATCAAATACGAGGGAGTATAAATGATTATCTATTTCCCAAAGCATATTCCCTAAAAGGGTAGGTATCAAATCAGTTAAGATAACGACATGAGGGAATAGGCGGTGTGTGATGGGGCACATGATTGATGGTAATAACATGGATAACACAAAAAAGATTAAACAACAAAAGAAAAAATTTTGCATACATCCATGTTAGCATTTAGAAGTGGAATAAAATTAAGGAATGAAAAAGTTATCTTCACATTTATAAAATATTTTCCAAAAATGGATCTTTTACGCACCTTTTTGGTAGGGTTCGTTGAAGTTTTTGGGGGGGAAATTTCAGGTTGTGAGAAGACATCAAATTGTATAAATATGAGGTTTGTCCTCATAATTAAGGGAGTTAGTTTTGGTATTCAGATCAAAGGGGCTTAGTCTTTCAAATTCTAAAAAGGTTAGAGATATAATTGTGAATATTGTATGTTTCCTCGTGAAATGCATATTGATCTCAGTTTCCCAAACTTCTATGTCAAGGTGGTTGCAAGTGTACAACCATTGATAAGCTTTGAGAGCATTCATTTGATGTTCCCTTGCTAAGAAATTAAAGAACTGAATAAATATGTCCACTTTTGAGTTTAAATTCTATCTTTTGGGTTTTATGTTTGGAATTATCCATTAATGAGTGATATTTTTGCCACAGATCTTGTGTTTATTGTTTCTCTTTTTCATACACTAGATCTGTCCTTGATGTTTGTGCTTTGGTCATTAAGTTTGATATTGTGTTGTGATATTTCCCTCTACAATATTGGATTGGATTGTAAAATCCTTGTCATAAACATTTTGTACTGATATATTTTTGTAAGCCTTTGAGTGTATCTTAGGCATATGAGGGATGAAGCAGTAAATAATTTATTAGAATGCTTGCATAAGTTCTTGTGTTAGATATTTTAGATATTGTACTAAATATTTTGCATCTATTAAGCTTCAATGAATGAAAATAGTTCTTAGTAGAGATTTTCACTACTTGATCCAATTTTATGCACTTTCCATGATTGCAGGATACTCTAAGTGTTAAATGCTATGTCATAATGAACTTCTTTGCCTATAATTCCCCCTATGTGAAGTTACAATTGCCATAATTAACCCCATCCCCCATTATTAAAATGTCATTTTGTTCTATTTCACTACCTAGTTGCTTTAAACATCATTGAAGGTATCTTTTGGCCTTAATTTCATTACTAAGATAATGTAATTACAATTAAACTTAACGTATTTAGAAACATGTGTCTAGAAAAGTAAACATACACAACATATTTTGTGACAACTTGTGAGAGTGATTGTTGTGTCCATTTTACATGTTTATCCTAGATTGATTCCCCATTTTGAGAAGAAATTAAGGGAACAAAGACTCCATATCCCCTTTGTATTTCAGGTTACAGCTCAGGTCCTCTCACCCTGGTTCATGGTAGGATAAAAAGTAGCAGGAAAAGGCCATCTCATTTGTACATGCCCCTCAATCATTTCAACGAGTGATCCCGAGGAAAGTGTTAGACCCCTCCCCGACTACAAAATGACACACCTATCTAGAATACCATCATTCCAAGCCCTTTCCCCCTACCTTTTGAGGAAAAATTACTGTCAGTCTAATACGGGGTAAAAATTTGAGGACCAACACTGTGTTTATCTCTTCTCACACTTTTATCCCGGTGATGATTCCTCTATAGATGGGAGGATACCTTCAGTTTCAAATCTTGAAACTTCACTTTCGGTCACATTGTACTTATTGGGTATTGATGATAGTTATGAGGATTTGGATTGACTTGGGCATGATCATGTTGATTCTTCTTCCAATGTAGATGATGAGGATTTATATTTCATTCTATATGATTAGAGTAGTAATGAAAACTCACCTCCTTCCTCTCCTAATCATGTTTCGAAGTTGATTACACACATAATGACAATCCTCACCTCTATATTGGTCATGCATCATATGTTGATGAATCTCCTTTACATTCTTCTTCTTTAGGTCCATTTCCTCCTATCTCATATACTTATATACCAATTCCTTCTAACATTATAGCTTCTATTCTGATTTGGACTTGATAGAAATTGTAGGATATAGATGATTTGGTGAGATCCATCAAATGACAAACAATCATAGTTCTAAGATGTTCAACATGATCAATTTTCCTCTTTCTTTGATTCACAATATTTCAACACAACATTTGACATTCATGATTGGGATTCAGTCTTCACCAATTCCTCTTATGATAATAGGATTCTACATTTACAATACCGATTAGAATTTCATGAGGTCTCATCTTCAAGGGGTTTCTAGTCCTCTATTTCTCTCTATATTTCTATGGGGATTCTCTACATTCTTCTAGGGGGATTATCTACTTGAGGTATATTTTTACGTACTTCTCTTTTATTTCTTTTAGGGAAGATTTTTTTCTACACATCTCCTCCTTTTTTTCCATTTTATGAGGGATTTTATTTGTACTTGGGTACTTCATCAAGCCTTATTTATAAGACTCATTTATTCTACCCACACGATATATCCTTATGGGGATGTTAGTGTAAGATTTTTATTTTATTGCATTTATTTTCCTACACATGTATTTACCTTGCTTATGTGTTGGCGGGATAGATGAGAGTTACAATTCTCCACATTTATAGGTGGTAATTACACTTTACTACTTCCTATATACACCTCTTGTAAAGATAATTTCTTATGAATTCAATATATATTTTGGCTCATGTTTGGTTCCTTTCTCTAACAACTTTACTCTCTTTGTGCATTTCTATTTTATTAGTTCTCGATCTTGGACCACATTATCATAGAAACTAATTTAAATTTTAAACATAAGAAACATTTCTCCAAGTTATTTCAAAATATAAGGAACATAAAACAACCTTTGAGTTCTTAATTTTATTCACCCTTTGAGATAATTCCTTTAGATTGTTTCCATAAATGTAAATTTTAAATAGGACCTAGAACTCATGATAGGTTTCCATTATTGAAAATAAAAACTAATATAAGAAATCATGAAAACTAATCTATGACTAATCCAAATCCTAAAACTAACAAATATAAATCAAATAAGGGGGATAAAGTTGAAAATTTTGAATGACACAGTTCATTTTTTCAAGTAGCATAAAATTTTCACTTTTGATAGTCCTCAAGAGTGCATGTACATATTTATTTTCAGCCCAAAATATATTAACATGAATGTCCCTACTTAACGAATCGCTAATTTATTCTCAATGAAATGATTTCTAAAGAATGTAAAATTAGAAAACACATTGGGTTGAATAAGTGTTACCTCAAAACAAGGCTATTGAAATGCATTGAAATATTTTACCTAAAACTTGATGATACGTGAGAATGTAGGATCAAAATCCTATGGATGTTTTTTTTCATCAATATTTGTCTCACCAATAGTTGTGAATTAAACTTTCTCCATCTTCCTTATGATGGAGTATCTCCCTTCTATCACGGGCTCCTCAACACGTAGTTTATTTAAATCCTTTTCAATCTATTCTTTCTATTCATTTATAAAAGTATCTTCTAAATTTAGAAAAACACATGTATTTGGGCATTCTACCATTAACAACATTTTATTTTATGAAATCAACACTTTCTATCAATGGATGAGCTTCTATAATAACTCCATTATCTAAGTATGTGTAAGGAATTCTATATTTCTCATTAGGTTTCTCCTCATTCTCCTCATGCAATTTGTGAATCTCATTTGCACAATCCTCAAAATCAATATAATCATCATCAAAATAATTGTCCTTCTTAACACATTCACTCTCATCTACAAAATATATAACGGTTTGATCAATGAGCTGATTTGTTCTTGACTCAAAAATGAGACTATGAATAAAGCTCTAATTTAAATGATAAACCATGAGAGGATTTAAATTTGATAAAATTTAAAAATTGAACAACGTGGGTTCCATGGGAAGATAGCTTCTTATCAAGTGTGGCTACCTTTACATAAGTTGAAACTAATGACTTTACACGACACACACACACACACACACACACACACACACACACACACACACACACACACACACACACACACACACACACACACACACACACACACACACACACACACACACACACACACACACACACACACACACACACACACACACACACACACACACACACACACACACATGTACACACACACATGTACACACACGCTCGCACACACACACACACACACGCGCGCGCACACACACACACACACATGCACACACACACACGCACACACATGCACACGCACATGCACACCCACACCCACGTGTGCACACACACACGCACACACACACACAGACATGCACACGCACACGCACACGTACACGCACATACACACACACACACACACACACACACACACGAGATAAATAAATTTAAAACATGGATGCAAATGTATATAAGTGTTTCTTCTTAGGTTTTATGGCTGATTAAAATGCTACTAATTATTTCTGTAAATTTGAGATTAAATTTTTGAAGTGACTCGTGAGGTTGTCTCTTGATTGTGACTAATTAATTTATGAGTGTACATGGATCTATGAGTTTCCTAAATTTGAAAATAAAGGCATATTATAGTTCCTTCCATTTGGAAATTGAACCAATGGTTAGACTAGAAAACCATTCATATTTAGGATCATCCAAAGTAAATAGAAATAACTTTCTAGCTATATCTTCATGTTGTATATTCAAGATATAAAAAGCACTCTTAAAATCAAGAGCATGTTTTTTAGTAGTTTTACTACCATGAAATTTGGGAATAAACTTGAAAGCATCCTTAGGGAATTCATTTTGAATACCCAAATTAATAATTGTTGTTTCTTCCCGCCAAGACATTTTTAGTTTTTAATAATTTTCTAATTTTACAATTTTCAACATTTGGACAGAAAAACACAAAACAACATCCAACTTCAAGTTGTGTGTTGAATCACACAAAATGGGAAGAATGAATAAGATAAGATAACATACCAAATGATTCCAAAGAGACAAACTATGAATACAACCATATACAAACATATCCAAGGATTGGAGCCCAAGAAATAAATTCCAAAACCAAAACCAAGATAACCTAAAGGTTTTCCTCCTTCTAGTGCCAACTTCCCTATTGATCGGGAAGGAGGGTATAAAACCAAATGATTTCCATGAAATATAACCAAAAACCAAATTAAAAAATAACCCAAAGGGGGCCCTCCTTCAAGCGCTAACTTCCTGTCAATGCAAGTTTATTACACATGCTCCAACATGAGGTAAGAAATTAATCCCACTCATTTTAGAACCCTTTCTAGAAATAGGATTCAAGGTACATAATACTTTGGAAATATAACTCAATTGGGAACTATGTGAATTTTATTAACCTATGGAGGAATCGGTGAACTTTGGAAAATACATCAATTGGGATATGAGTTTTCCTAACCTACGATATTTACAAATATTCTATCCTAAGTGCTTTAGGACTTCATAAAAATATCAAAAGGAGGGAAGGGTAAGGTAGAAAAAGAAGCTAGTCTCTCTCTCTCTCTCAATTATTAAGCATAAAAATACCTTGATCTCAACTCGAACCGGACACAAAATAAGGAAAACAAGAAATAGATTTAACTCATTTTTATATAAACCCGACACAATCAATCAAATGTGTGATGCCCTAATATTAAACACCAAAATAAACCCAAGTCAAAAATATCCAACTTGCGCTCCCGTGAGTCATTCACATTGTGTGATTTGAGAAATAAAGTCATCAATTGGATTGGTGAAGACAATAACCTAATTGATGATTAAAATTTAAATAGACCTATGATGGTTTAACGTTGCACAAGGATTATTGTGAGACCTCTAGTTTAAGGTTAGGAAATTTAAACAAGGGAAAGTCTATTAGGTTTCCTTATATGTTATTTTGGGATGCACCATGCATGATTTGTAGCATCATTCACAAGTTATAAAAGTGGCTCCCATTAACTTATTTATAAAACCTATATAATTCTCATTTCGACCTTCACTTACTTTTAATTTAACTTATATTAATTAGTTTTAAAAGGGTCTCAAATTCTCTTTTGAAAATCAAGTCAACCTTGCATGTACAAAAGTAGGGTTAATTAGTACATGTAAGAAGTACAAGATGGATGGTCTCAAATATTTTGTTGAAGGTTTATGGTTATGGCTTCTACATTTGTTTATTTCTTTATTATCATTTCAAACACCTTGATTAGGGTTTCAAGATGAATGTGTGTATATGTATATGCTCATATACACATAAAACTTTTATATTAAGAAGGGATGTGTGTGTGTATGGAAAGTGATCGTGTAAAAAGTGGCCCTTAGGGTCTAATTGAAATTTTATGGCCGCATAAAGCAGCTCAACACGGGTAGCAACATGGCTAGATGGTGGCCCTTAGGGTCTAATTGAAATTTTATGGCGCATAAAGCAGCTCAACACGGGTAAAGAACATGGATAGATGGAGGTGGGTGGTGATTATAGGTAGTGGGTGATGGATATTCCGTAGAGGCAAGGATAAATGGGTTGAGGTCACAAAGGTAAAGTGCAAACCATACCCCTTGGGCCATAACAACAATGCAAATGGGTTTAGTCAAAAGGGGGAAAGGTTGGATGGGGATGAGCTGCAGAGGTTGGGTAGAGTCACGACCATAATCGCTAGGGTGAGGTTAAAATCCTTTTTTCTTTACTATATATTTATTTAATTTAAATTGTATTAATTAATTCTAATATTGCAGAGTCACTACTAAACCGAATGATGTATAAATGATGGAATATAGAAATTAAACAAGTAAACCAAGATTAAAAATATGAAAACCCTAAGCAAGAGATAAGATAAAAAGACTTAGTTGATTTATGCTCGATATGAGATTGATCAAAACTAGGAAAAGTGATGGACATAGTGGGAAGAGTGTCATTATTGTTCATTGTCAATTTTGAAATTCACGGACAGAGCCGAACATGGGCACCCATGGAAGGAAATGGGCGCTTGGGCACTAGATACTTCTAATAGGTGCCTATGACTACGCAAATAGTAAAAACATGATTTTTTGTGTCATAAGGTCTTTGTGTTGTTACTCCTTGTTGATCACCCGATAGTTGCACAATAATCACGAAAGGTACATATAACTCGCAAAATAGATATCACTGTAAAAATACCACCAACCACATCAAATCCAAAAAAAGAAAGATGTAGAATGGGGGAGTCGAATTGACCCCGACGGTCAACCCGAGAGTGAAATTACGACCGAGCACCACTCTACATCTCAAACTCCATGTAGTTCTTGTGTGTGTGTAGAAATGATGCCCTAGGATGCCCTTGTGTAAGTTGCACAAATGATAACAGTTGTAGCTAGAGACGTAGCAATGTATTAGAATGTTTGGATGGAGAGTATGAAGTCCCTTGTCCCTTAAATAGATGCTAGATGGATGTCTTTGGAGTGATTTAGTTGCCTTTTGAATGCAAGCTTATGTGTTAATAGTAATGCTTAGTTCTTGGTCCTTTATTTTGAACACACAACTATGTATTTATATTATTCCCTTGTTTGAATTTCGTAATTAACAACCGTAAAGTGACCCATAAGTGAAAAATATTCCCAAAAGACAAAATAATCCCAAAAAGAGTGAGTAAGGTGAAAAAGGGTTAGGGGTGCCTAGAGGGGACCGGGGCACCTAGGCGTTCCTGTCATGGCTAGGTGCTGGTGTCTGGAGCCATAAAAGATAAATAAGTAAAATACCGATTGTGCTTTAGGGTGTATAAGAACAAATAGAAAATAAGAAAAACAGAAAAGAGGCCAAGGACAATCGTCAATTACTAGTTTTCTTTCTTAGGAATTATATGAATGCTAGTATGTATTTAGGACCTAGAAATGTACCCAAGTGTGTGATTTTGTGTCTACATATATAATTTATATAATATAATATAATATATGTATATATGTATACGTATATAATAATACATACAAGATAATGTATGTATATATAAGTATACACATATATCCTATTTATTCTATTTAAATTAAACCCCTTTTATTATAAGATAAACATTAAACTTGTTTTAAACTAATTGTTTTTAATTTAACCACAAACATATATAAACTAATTTACATAGTTACACTTATATAAAATGACGACAATAATAATAATAATATCTTTTATAAAGGTTGTAGAAATATAAAATCATATGTTCTATTAACAAAGTAACACATTTATATCTATAAATATGGTTTTCTAATGCTATAAGTGAACCAAACCATTTCTTAGTTTCTTGCAAAACATTTAAATATAACCACAATATTACAAGTAATGATTGATAAATACTATACAAAATATGCATTTCCTTCACGATAAAGCAAGGGTGAGCGAACATGGAATACCCAAAATTTTCACATATATCAAGGACATTATTTTTCCATTGGGATACAAACAAAAGAGACTTTTCAATTTCATTCTAATTACAATTGTTCTCTTTTCAATGTAATGATAAAATTTTGTGTAAATATCCTTTCAAGAGGTTGGGAGAGATAAGATTTCAATACTTTGATAATCCTTTTTAGAATCTTTCCTTTCAACTATGTTCTTGGTTATATCAAACACATTGTTTGTTTCCGATGAGATAAGCAAGAGAGAGAATATAAAGTAGTATTTCATTCCTTTTTTGAAATTTTTATCACAAGCAATCACAATCACATGTAACAAGGTAAGAACATGATTTTATTCAACACCCTCCTATTTACACTTTTACTCAATATGCAAAAATAATTTCAATTAACCAAAAGACTAACAATTAGTGCTACAAGAGGTGTTTTGTATTTCTTCAAATGCAATGAGATGAAGTACAAATCTTTTACAAGTATGATAAGTCTTTACACAACAATATAGCTTCATAATACAAGCCCAAATATTTGAACAAATCCTATTATAAATTATATTACAATTAGTTTTCAAATACAACCATGTAACAATAAAACTCTTCCACATAGATTTCAATATTCCCAAAACATGATAAGACAAATACAACTCGCTCTAAGTTAAGAGATAACATTATCAAAAGTTTCGCCATCACAACAAAGTGATTTCAATATAGAGAGAGAACAATAACATGATCTTTCAATACATCAAGAGAGTGAACACAATGTTCTCAAATGTCATAACACATACTTGTCACAAAAATCATAAGTTTGTAATAAGGAGAATATAACATATCATCCTTCCACTCATAAAATACAAGTGTCAAATTTCCTCCAATTTAATCTCTTCCATCTTCCACTCCATACCAAAGAAAAGGTGAAGGAAAAGTTCACCTACCAAACACACAATAGGGGAAAATATCATCCCCATTGTCCCATGAAATCCCTTAACTATTTAGGTAGATTTTGGATTCACTCTCATTCTATTAAATAAATCACTAAAACTCAAAAAATAACATGGTTTAATGATACCTGTGTCAAAAAAATTGAGATGCACAAATATAAATGGGTGTGAGAGAATCCTTCTTGCAAAAAAATGAGGAAACCTGCACATAAATAGATAACTTGACAAGAGAGATATTAGATGATAATATGACGAGTTATTTGGCAAATGACAATCCCAGAACCAAAAGGCTTCCTTTGACGGGTGTCAACTTGTTTTAGATAATAAAGTTGGAGATACTAATGGAAATACAAATAATATAAAAGGATCTATATAAAGCAACTCAATAAACATCCTTGATGATAGGTCGGGAAGGTTGAAGACATCTTCCCAATAGCGGTTGGTCTTGTTGCTTTGCTCGAGGAGAACTTCTAATTTTTTTGGTGATATTGTCCAGATTGGGTGTGAAAGTGATGATGTAAATAATTAATTCATAGTCGATATATGAATTCTCCCACATGAATGGTTTTCACATGATCAGTAAGTCAAAAATGTTATTTGGTTCATACCCTTAACCTAGAATGGTCATCTACAGACATAGGACACTTAAAAAACAAAGATTACTAGAAAAATGTTGTAAAATGGATTAAAAACATGTGATATGTGATTAAATGGTGAGGAGAAGGAATATTTTGCTATTCAAGGAAGTCGCTGGTGATTCAAGGGAATCCCTAACAATTGTTGTGTAATTAGCTAATTCAAACACAATACAAATTTTTACTTCAATGAGTGATTAAATGACTGGATTGTTGTTAAAAATGATGCGTAGATAAAAAGGGGATGTAAAGAGAAAACAATACCTTGCCTTTGATACAAAATGCAGATGATGAATGTTGTAGAGAGGCCTTACAATAGTGTGGTCTCTCCAAAGGCTGGATGTGGCTCCACAGGGTGCTTGTTGTGAATGATGTCATATAAGTTTCAAGAGGGTTAGAGTTTCGATGTAGTGTCCAGGATCTTCATTCAAGGAAGCTAGTGGGTTTATATAGAATCGCCAATGATTTTGGGAGTCATTGGAGATCCAGGAAAAGTGGGGAAAACTCACTTGAAAGTGGTTGAAACCACCTCCAAATGGGTGAGTTTTAGGTTGGGGACGAAAATAACACAAGTAAGAGTGTGTTAGGGAGGTTGGGAGGTTATGAAGGTTTGGCCTTACTAGGCTAAAATGGGTTTAGGTGGTTTAGGAGGTTTAGGAGGGGGTAAGTGAGTATTTATGGGAGTAAATAGATATTACGGGGTAGAATATGATTTAGGGAATAATGGGACTTAGGTATAGTGATTAAAATATGGATATGAGTTGTGTGGGTAGGTCACCTGAGGGTGTCGAAAACTAGTGTCTATATTTTCCCTTTTTATCGAGTGGTTTGTAACGGATAAACGATTAGACAAAAATGAGTGACATAGTTGGATTTGTGATAGATAAGATGCTAGTTAGGTGATCCCACCTCAAACTAGGGATCATTGTGATAATGTGCAATGGTCACCAATTTGAATGGATGGTGGATGAATAAATGAAAGAGCATATGGGTTTATGTAGGATTGCATTTATGAGTAGGTGTGTTTCAATTTAAGTTTCCTCAAGACTGTGCATGAAATATATTGCCATAAAGGTGGGTTTGTGCAATCGAGAAGTCAAGTGATAGGGGGACCAATGGGTTCTCAACCTATAGATGTATTAATTTTAGAGAGTGGTGGGAAAATGTTCCTGTAAGGCTACATGATCCACAATGTTGTCATAAATGTAAGCTCGGTATCAAATATGTTATCATAAATGTGGGATCATGTGACTAGGAATTCAAGTGATAGGGGAATTGATGGGTTCTCGACATATAGATGTATGAATTAAAGGAGACGACATAAATTTTTTTCCCAAGAGGCTATAAAATCCATGGTGGATTAATAAACACATGATCCATATAAATAGGATGAATTTGGATTTTAAGAGGGTCTTGGGGCCCAAAAAGGAAGCACATACTTTGAAAGTGTATAATTCACAAGGGATGTGTAAAGTTATGGGACCGCTTGAATGGGTCAAAGGTGTAGAAAAATAGGGATGATGATCAAAATATGGGTTTTTATAGGGTTTTAACACCAAACAAGAATGTTTTACATATGGAAGATGAATCACTAGAGATTATCTAGGATTGTTTTCGATCCTAAGGGTGGGAAAAATATGGTATACATATCTCGTGATTGGCCATTTTATGTTATTTGCAATTTTGAGAGAAAAACGTCTTGTGTGCTCTCGATTTTCTAAATTTCTAGTGTAGTTGGAGACCTACCCTTGAGAGGTAAGTGAATTTTTAAATTTAAATTTTTTCATTTATTTTGTATTTTTCTTGATAATGAGGAAATCACATGCAATTTTGTATGAAACCACAAGCGATTTCATAGAATCACGTGTGAGTAGAAGGGGTCACTAGTGATTCACTAGAATCACCGGCAATTCTAGTAACTTTGTAATATCAAGCCTCATTTAAAAAAATTTGTTAAGTGATTTTTGATGATCTATGGTCTAATAGTTTGTTGTTATTTCCATGGATGCAAGTAAGGGATCCGTTGACTACACATGATTGTATCTTGAATTTATTAGAGAGTGTGTAGAAGCATTTGTTAGAGGATGTTTGGGGTCATCTAGAGGAGGTTGGTTTAGGAGGGATGCATCACTCGGTGTACCCACAAGGATATAGGACTACTTGAGCAATGGGATCATGTTACGTGCACTTTTTGGTTGTTGACGGTGAGATGACAATCACCCTTGAGGATATTCATAGGATCCTACAACTAGCATTTTAGAGGGAACATGTGTATGTGACATATGAGGTGGGAAGGGGTGCTTCCATGCAACGTATTTATGGTGATGATGCCTTATATTTGGTATATTCATATAGGGGATTTGCATATTGTCCCTTTTTTAGTGATGATGAGGAGGGTCAGGATCTGGTGACTATGATGATGATTAGTATTAGTTGTTATGCCCTGCTGCATTCACGGGTGGTAGGTTTTCATGGATGTTAACTGGGGTAGTTGGTGATGTGTTAGAGCACATGATAGTGTTTTCTTGGGATCCTTCCTTAGCTCATATATACAGGAGTTGTGGGCTTGGAGGATAGGGAAAATATTCAAGGTTGATGTTTCTTTTTTGTAGAGTGTTGGGCATATAAGAAGGGATTTTTTTAGTGGCGAATATTCGTAATATGGTGAATATTCCATTTTGAAAAAATTGAAAAAGGAGAATTTTCTAGTGCGGGTCATTGACATGTTCACCTAAAAAAAAAAGTTTAATTTTTTAAGGGGTCGACTTCACCTACCTCTTTAAAATATCCCCTATATAATCCTATATTATTCACCGTAGAAATCTACTTGCTAACTCATACCACCTGGGGCATATCTATTATCAAGTATATAAAACTTGTGAAGCAACAAAGGCCAATACACAAAAGTATAGTTTTTTAGACAAAAGTGTTTAAATGACACGCGACAAAAAGACTCTATTGTCAAGTGACAAGAATAACCTTCGACACGCGATAAGAAGACTCCATTGACGCACGACAAGAAATATATGTTAACGAGTGTCAAGAAGGCTCTATTGATGGGTGACAAGAAGGCTCTGTGGATGGGTGACAAGAAGGCTTTGTGGATGGGTGACAAAAATGATATGTTGACAGGTGATAAGAAGGATTTATTGATGGGTGAAAAGAATAACCTTCGAAACGTGACATGGAACTATTGTTGACATGTGACAAGTTGTGTTTGTTGACGCACGACAAGGTGTGTTTGTTGACAGATGACAAGAGATTATCTAACTCGAATTTATCATGCTCAGAACAATGGAAGCTGCTAGTGCTCAAAACACCCAACAAGTTACAAAAAAACTCAAAATTCTGTTCAAGTATTTTGGAAACTCTATTGGTTTAGATATCGCAACCACCAACACCCATAGAGCTCCCACTGAAATCAATCAGAGCATAGACTATGTGGAAGGTGTTATTGAAGTGGACATGCATTCTACTCAATATCAGCCAAATGACACCTATAATGATACCATGTTAGGGCTTGAAGATATTCCAGTTGAGATGGTAGAGCTTGAAGATATTCCTGTTGATGTGCAACTAGGAGTGAAAAATGCAACACAAAATTCAAATGCAAATAGTGGTTCATGGAAAAGGAAACCTAATGATCGTGATATTCCTAAAATCTCTGCATGTAAAAGTAAAACTATGAAAACAAACAAGAATATGTGGACACTTGGGAGGACATACAAGTTTGACTAGGCTGCAAAAATTTCCATTTATAGAACCTATACAACTAGCTAATTCTGAATAAATTTCATCGGAATGTACATGTACAATATGTACATGGAAATTGGGAAGGCAACAAAAATGCAACTAAAGTTGGACACAATTGAAAAACACTGTGGAAAACAATATTTCACTGTAATAGGGAAGATGGCTAGAAAATAAAAACACATAGATGGAAAACTAAAAAGAATGCATGCATGTGAAATATGTGGCAAATATGAGGCAGATCAGAAAAGATGCATAGACTTCTTGTAGAAAATGGTGGAATGATCACATCACAAATTGGTAAGATGAATCAATCAAATTTTGTGCTAAACTCATACAATTTTCTACTTTATTCCACATCCTTAAGAAAGGAAGACCAATTTCAGATTTTATCGATTTCAAAGTTTTGTATCAATATAATGGAATGTAGAATGTTCCCTAGTCTCATTGGTCAGACAACAGTGCATGGGAAATGGCTAAATGCCTTGCTATGATTGAGAAGGAAGATTTGAAAGAGTGTGTAAAAAATGCAAATTTATCTCTTTGTCAATTGATGAAGTGAAAACTATTGACAACACACATGGGTATGTATCCATGTTTACACTTTAGAAAATCATATGAGGACTCCACATCTATTGGGTGTTCAAAAATGGTGGTTGAAAATTACAATGCAGAAAACCTATATAAACTAGTTATTTCTCTTTTGAAAGAAATTGTTGGCATGACTACGAATGAAATTGCTACAAAGTTGGTATGCGTGGGAGAAGATGGTGCATCAGTCATACAGGGTCATAGAACTGGGTTGTGTGTTTGATTGTAAACATCATCACACCCCTTATATGCTAGCAATTCACTGTATGGCTCACAGAATGAATTTAGCATATAAAATCATTAGCAAATACGAAAATGTTGCAAAAGTAGAAGACCTTATAAGAGAATTACATGCCTATATGGCAAGCAACCCAAAGCGATTTCTTGAGTTTCAAAAATTTCCATAGGAATTATATATGGCAAAAACTTTCTGAAGGATGTTGAGACAAGGTGGATTTCTTTGTATGAGCCTGCATGTAGAGTGCGTGAGGAGTATCCTTCATTGGTTGGTTTCATGCACAAATATCATCATGAAATTGACAGGCGAGGGACTTGTTGTTCTTCTAACTGATTTGGAGACATTTCTTACATTGGTAGGCATTCTTCCAATGTCAGGAGATCAATACATTGATGAAGCATGCATAGGGAGATTAACCTATATTGTTGATTTTATACGATGAGAAAAATGGTATGTATGAGTCTTGATGCCTTGTACACTTCCCCTGAATAGTTTTGATACACTTGTTTTTGATAACTAGAAATTTTATTGGATCTTAACCATCCCAATAAATTTTTGAGATTTAATATCCATGATCACCTCTGTATCCATGTTAGTGGGAAAGAGATACCACTGCACATTCTGCAAAAAAGTAAAGATGTTACATCAACGAAAAAAGAAGAAGTTCCTATGACACGAAATCTGTTTGATTCTGTAGTAATTGAAACAAGAATAAAACTAAGAAAATTACATAATCCTTAGCATCAGAAATTAGAGAACATTTCAGCCAAGACAAAATTCTTGAAGCCATGGGTGTGATGAATCCAAATTTTTGGAATACAGAAGGTGGCCATGCTGATTTTGTAAGTAAGCTTTTCCATAAATACATGGGTACAATATTGGATCATTTCAGCAAGACATCAGAGGTCGAGGGTATTGAAATAAAAGGTATACTTGAATGTTGATTTAATAAAGACTCAATCAACTAATTTTTCAACAACAATGAGGTCACAATATAAACTCTTAGACAAACCTTCAGAGAGTGGTGCTATTACAAGGCTCTGGCAAAAAATCTACCAAAGTAGTGTGTTACAAGAAGACATTAGTGAATATTTTTGGTTGTATGAGTTGTGCCAAACAATGATTTTGGGATCTATGGAGGATGAAAGAGTTTTTAGTGCTTTATCTTTTATTAAATCAAAACTGAGAAATAGGTTGGATAAAAATCTTGAAAGTTGCATAAGGTGTTATGTTTCTCACTACTCTTTGGAAACCTTTCCTTTTGACAGAGCTATTGTGCATTGGAATTCCCTTGCCGAAAGAAGAGGTGTAAATAATATCTGCTACAAGTCCAAGTAATCTCAACGATGAGACTGGAAGTGGTGCATCTTCAAACTCTGGATGCAAATATTGAATATGAAGAAGCTATTGAAAATGGATTGTTTCAACTTTAAATAGGTATCACCTTGACATTACACTTTAACTATTCTTATTTATTCAATTTCATATAAATAGATTCTAATTTAATTGTTTATAGTTTTACATAAATACCATTATAATTTATAGATGTAGATGTAAATATTGATAGTGAGGAGGCTATTTTTGATCTGTAGTTATCATCAAAGATGTTATAGGTATGTATATTTACATTTATTCAAATACTATTATTTATTAAAATCAGATTTATTTCATTGGTATTTTTAATTTTCAAACCACTTTGATATTGTATTTTGCAAGGTCTTCAAATCTCATATCTGGATTCTACATATTCTGCCACGCTTAGTGTCTGGTACAGTTTTTGTCCACTCTGCAGTGCATTCTTGATATTTGTGTCACCTTCGATATGAACAGTTCTAGTTTGCTTTAATTTTCTTAGGTTAGATCTGGATTCTACATTTTAATTTCTCTTCATTTCATTGATGTTTATGAAAAATGTGGGTTGACATCCATCCAAGGAAGCTCTCGCTTCTTGGGACTGAGATTATCAGAAACTCACCCATTTTTATTCTAATCCTTATCCATTTTTCGTGTTGAATTCTTGAGAATCGAAGGTCATTCTAGCTTGCTCTCAAGAAGACAAGAGGTACCTTAAACCCTATCTTAGCCATAGTTTTAAATGTGAAGAAGATTTTACCGTATTAAGATATCTGTGTCATACCACATTCTTTTTTTCCTTTGAGCTTTGTCATTTCAATTCAATATAAAGGTTTGAAAATAAATGTGAAGAAACAATATACATATTAAAGAGTTCAAAATTTAAAATAGAGAGAAGAAGCTTTTACTGTATTAAGATGTATCTGTCACACCACATTCTTAATTTTCTTAAAACAATTATCCATTATCATCATCTAGTCACATACAATTCATCATCATCCATATCTACTCTAATTTCATTATCCACATAACACCACATTCTAAATGAATAAATGGATGATCCATTCTAATGTCTATTCTAATGTCATCAAACATATTAGATGTCATCACCCACATGTAATGAAAAATGTAATCATGACCATCATTGCAAGCAGAGATAATATTGTATAAAGTTTAAATCCATGAATCATGATTATCCATCAAACATACACACCATATACAATATATAAATTCTATATAAAAATATAACAACATACAATTCATCTAGTCACGTACAATTCATCATCATCCATATCTACTCTAATTTCATTATCCAGACATCCACACCTAATGTCCACATAAACCACATTCTAAATGAATAAATTAATAATAACTATAACCACATCTACTCTAATTTCATTATCCATACATCCACATCTAATGATAAATGTAACTATCACCATCATTGCAAGCAAAGATAATATTGCATAAAGTTTAAATCCAAACTTCAAATTAAACAAATATTCAAGTATCAACTTTCATTCTTCTATATATAAAATATTTAAAGTTTCAATTTTGAGGTTCCCCAATCCTCAAGCCTCAATCATTAACATTTTCACTAGACCCTACTATATTCCTTGCCTCAATTATCCCCGAACTAATCAGATCCTCAACAATCATGTCTAGGTTCTTGACGATTGCTTCTTCTTCCTTTGTAGCATCTCCATGGGATGTCAAAGAAGGATCTACCACTACCTTTGCTTTAAATAAAATCTCAGGGTCATAGCCATTCTCTTTAATTATCCGCTTAAGTGTATTGTTTTGTTTGTTAACCAAAACAATATTTTCTTTCATCTTAATTATTACGGATAAACTGTTTTTTTTGTTTTCAAGTGAACTTGGAACACCTTGGCTTGACTCTTTAAATTTTCATATTTCAGCTGCAACAAAAAGAGTGAAGTCAATTAAACATATTAAAAACAATTTTTTATTGAAATTAATAAAAATATTTTTTCAAATCTGATTATACTTACGAAAACTCTATCTCATTCAACGTTTGCAATCACCACCATTTCCTTGTCCTTAGACCATTTATTGAAATAGGCCTGGGCCTCAACACTGATATTTTCCAATCTATTTAATACTTTATCTAAAATATTGTCGTTATAGGTGTTGTTATATGCGATAGTCCCACTTTTAGCTCTGATGAATAATGCATCCATCTTCACAGGTTGATTTTTGACTATTGAAAATAAGCTCTCTTTTTCCAATGGTTATCATAACAACTTACTATCTCAGATATTAATAATTTTTCCCTTCACTCCCATTGAATGAGCTCACTGATTTGAGGTGTGATAAATTCATTCATGTGGGATTGAAAATCATAGCCAATCAAGTTCTCCAAAGGAAATGTTGGCAAGTCATCACTATCTGTATTAGAAGAGGATGATTTTGAAGGAGAAGTATGGTAGCTTTCAGCTCGAGCAACGTCTGCTGCATATTTTTTCTTTTGGGAGCACTGATCCTAATAGCAATAATAGAAATTAATATTAAAATTGAAATTGAAATGTTGAAAATTTAAATAAATTTAAAAGTACATTGAGATGGAAATATACCTATTGGCCTTGAATCATATCACATGTGTTGAAAAAACTAGTTGGGTCACTACTATCAATGCCCAAATAATCTTCATCTAAAGTTATTTGATTCAAAACTGATTGCCCTATTACAGTGGGACAACTAGCGAGAGAGAGGGTTGGAATAGCGAATGACGAGGGAATGTTTAGTGTCCCACTAGGGGCCGAATCATCGACATGTGTTTACCAATGGTCTTTTGTCCTGAAACCTCTCTGGTCGCCATTTTGAATCGTAATTGCAAGGTTGATTGAGTAGCTGGGGTTTGCATATTTTGAGTAGAAGACAAAGGATTGCTATCAACTTTGAACAACAAGAACAAAATCATTAGTAATTACTAAATAATATGTAAAATTATTAAAAAATCACAAAATAAATGAAGTCATACCTTGTTGAGCATGGGATTTTGTTGCGTGGTACGAATTGATTATGTAACCTGGGGGGCTGTGATAGAGTTTGAATTGTTTCAGTTGGAGCTGATGGTGGTAATTGCTATTGAGATTTGACAATTGCATGAGATTGTACCGAGTGAGTTGGCGATGCTTGCTTTGAAGCACACGTGTAGTCCAAAGTCCCTGCAAGTGCAGGAACTACATGTCAATTCAATATGGTAAATCATTAAATGGTAAAATCAAAATGTAAACAACCCTACTTTGAATGTTAAGGGTATTATGTCTCTATCATTTTGTTAATGAAAATACTTGGGCATCAACTGATGAGTGAACTTTGATTTCAGATTGTGATTCTCCCGAGGCCTCAACATGTTGTTGGCCTCTTCCTCTCGATGCAATTTTTTTCATGGAAGTGACTCTAGAAATATTTTCTGCATACAGAAAATATTCAATCATAATTACATTATATTAGTGCAAAAATTTGATCAGAATGAGAAAAACATAAAAAAGACTACCCTTTGTAAAGATGGAATATGAACTATTTACCTACTACTCTTCAAGTGGAATTGACAAATTTTTCATTGTCTCATTTGTGCAAGTTGGAGTTGGTTCATCTTTTAAATTATAATAAGCCTCATAATAAAGAGCTAGGATATAGTTTGTTGAATGAATAACTGGTTTTTCTAAATTGATGCATTGGTAATGTCAGCCTTTATCTTGTTAGATAGAAATGTGCACCAGTCAAATTTTTGATTTTTGATTGTTGCAAGAATGTATGCAACAACCCAATTTGGAATGTCAGTTTGTCGACCCTACATAATAATTCTGGCTTGAAACAAAGAAATCAAGGCAACAAGAAAGTGGTGTGCAACATCTTGCATATCCACTCCTCATCTTGATTTGCTGACATGAGCTGCAAAATTCATCAGAATTAATATCAATTTGAATTAATATAAAAAAACATTCAAATGAGAGAAAATTACACTTACAATCAACATTGAAACCATAACTAGATTCAAGGAAAATATTATCATTTTCAGTGAGTGTTGCTTTGGTTGTTACTATCGGCACATTTTTAAAAGGGAGGCCTATCAATCGATGGATATCAATAGTTCGACACCGAAGGAGAATGTATGTTGATCTTCCAATGTAACAATAAAAGTACTATTTTATGTATTGTAGGACAAAAGTAGGTAGTTAAGAATCTGATGGTCAACCTCAAACTGGGCATGCTAACAAGCCCTTAGAATTCAAGATGCTACTATTGAATCCCTATATTCTACATTCATTTCCATAACTACATTTATGTGGGGGCACATAATGCTTCTATATTGAATATTTCCCTTGGAGGCTCCGGGTGTTGGATCCTGAGGTTCACCTTGGGTAGAAGAAGCCATGAATTTGATTATGGTGATGTGAAGACTTTGATTAATGTCGACATATAGTACCTGTAGCAATAATTGCGTGGAGAAGGAAAAAAAATCTAGTAGTCGAAAAATGAGAATGTGAAAATGAGGGGCCGTGTTGGTATTTATAGGGATAGGCCCTATGGATTGGCCTATACTACGTTGTTGTTTTTATGAGGTGGAGATCGATTTTGGGTCTATGGGGCTAGTGAGAGGAGATAGCATTATAGGAAGCTCCCCGACAGGGGTTACAAGTAGAGGATGTAGTATGGAGGTTATACAAAGGTTTCCTAGTGTGGGCGTCGGTAAAAGGTGGAGTTAAGGGATACTCAACAAGAGATATGGGTGTGGGGTTTGTGAGCCAATCATTTGGAGTTGATCGATTTAGTTGCATTAGGTGACAATTCGAGCTTAAGTGTAGGATGCTCCCGAGGCAAATGTTGCCTATAGGAGAGATGATGGAGATGTAGATGTGACACAATAAAATATTTAGGACTAGTTTCGATGGTGGATGAGGAGGGAGTGGGGGTTAAGGTAGATACCCGGGGTGCCAAAGTGGGTGTGGATGGTGTTGGCGGGATGTAGGCATGTATTACATGGTGGCAGGGCTAAGTAGGTGGTTTTGAGATGTGGGTGCAAACACATGTGGAGGGTCCCTAGGAGGGTGTTGCTGAGGGAGGTGAGGAGGATGAGGGAGTGGATTTATTAAAGGTGACAATGGAAAGTTTTGAGGATGAGAGGCCCAAATGGATAGTCGAGTGGGCCACTTTGATCGTAGAGCAAAGCATAGTACCATAGTTTCTTGAGATGTCATGACTTAGAAGTAAGACACAATTACAGAGAGAGATATGGTATGATCCAATAGCTTACGACCGTGTAGGGGATCTCATCTAGGATGTAACATCTAGAGTTAGAATTCACCGTAAGAGGGAGACCTCATGCGATGTAATTTTAGGGTGACAATGAGGTCGTATTAGGAGTAGAGATTGAGGCAACTATGGCACATAAAAATGGATAGATGGGGATACCTTCTAGTGTGAACATGGCTCAATATCATGATCTAGGAGATGATCTTCATTATTATGAGATAATAGTTAGATGAAGGCTTCTAGAAGAACCTCGATATGGTGAGTACATGGCTCGACAAAGATAGAATTAGTCGGGGATCACTACAAGCATGGGCTAGCTACATAGGGGTCCTAGTGAGGGATCGGTAGGGACCCTGATGGAGATTAGGGGAGAAGTGCTCAAGGGAGAATTTAGTTTTTAGGATTATAGTTTACTACATAGTTTGAAGGCCTTTTAAGAGATGATACTTCAATGTATGAGGCTTATGGAGCCATTGATAATGTAAAAACATTTTATATTTCAACTTTGTGTTATGTTTGAGTTTCATGATTGGATGTGATGTGCCATGGATATATTTGAAAGGTATGTTTTAGATCAGAAATGTATGTGTTATGAGTTGCTATATATGTGGTTTTGATGATTTTAGATATAATTGTGAAAAATTATGATCTTAGTTTTATTGTTATACACTTTATGATGGTTAAGAACATGTTGTGGGATATTTTCTTCCGTACTATTTATACACATATAATGTATGATGGTAAGTTTATTATGTGTATGAAATTACACATGTGACATTATAATTAATACTAGCATATAACCCACAATGGTTAGTCATACTATGATCATGGATACATATGAGATATTTGTATTTACCCTTTTCTAGCATAGGAAAGGTTTGTGTGTAGCGTGTATGGGGAAATGGGTTCTTCTTGATGGTTTCGAGGTTCTCGCCCCATCTTTATTATATATTATGCAAGATGATCAATGTGGGAAGCTTTTTTGGGATGGTTAATTATTGATTTTTTTAATATGAGGGCTAATTAATGCGAGAATCCCTTTTTTTGTCAGGTGTATACTTTAATTAGGTAGCTATCCTTCGACATTGATTTATGTAAAATTATTATTGATAACTATCCTTTGAGGGATCACTATTTATTTTGATTGTATCCATCCCATAGATACTTTTTATTTTGGAGCTAAGAGCAAAGGCGTAGATAACCATTTAGGAAGGGGAAAAGTAAATATAAAAGCTATACGTATATCCCTAACATGTCCTTAGTTGGGTAGATCCATATGTAATGTAATAGTAATGATTGTAGGGTTCCCTAACTATGAGCAGTTAGGGAACTTTTTGTGTAGAATATGCAATGAGAAAAGCCATGATGCCCATATTTAAGATCATACTTGGTATACTTGAGATTAAGAGGATATTTTCCAGGTTTACCATCAAGGGAAGCTAAATGATAAGCTCTAGACCCATATTTATGAGCAATAATATATGCTACAAGCTAGTTTGGATAATTTTGTCCACGTTTACTCTTTTTCATGTTAGTGACATGTTGATTTTCTTTGAGGACATGATCACCAACATTGAAGTCACACTCTTTGAGGTGTTTGTTATATGCGTGTTTGATTAAATATTGATAGATGTTAATATGTTAGAGGGTGGTAAGTTAGAATTTGTGTAACAATTCTAGTTGTGATAAGCATTCTTGATGATATTATTCTTCAGGATGAAATATTTAAGAGAAACACATAAGGATGGAATATGGAATTCAAGAGGAAGAACAAATTTAGTGTTTTATACTAAGGAACAAGGCATAACACCCACAAGGGTTTGAATGCTAGTCCGATAGGCCCATAATGCAAAGGGTATTTGAAGGTGTCAATCTCTACTAGCCTGATCAATAGTTTTGATAAGGATCTTGTTGAGGGTTTTATTAGATGCTTCGACTTGACCATTAGATTTTGGGTAGTAGGGTGTGAAAATATAAGTTTTATGTTGTAAGTGTCAATTTCTTTTTGAACTTTCTTATTCTTGAATGATTTACCATTGTCTGTGATGATTTTATGAGGAATGCCAAAGTGAAAAATGATATGATGATGAATGAAATCAATGATTTTATCTAGCTTTAGTGGAGATAAGAGGGATTACTTCCACCCATTTTATAAAGTATTTAGTTGTTGTGATGATGGAATTATGTCTTTGTGATGAATGGGGGTTAATAAGGCCAATGAGGTCAAGTCCCTATTGTGAAAAGGAACACAGATCTTAAGTCGGATGAAGAACATGACTCGAGTGTGTGTAAAAGTGGAGTGTTGTTGATATTTGATGTACTTTTTGACATAGTTGCAACAATCTTGGCTAAGCGTAGGCCCATAGTAGCCCACCAAGGATCCATTTAGCAACAAATAAACCATTAAAGTTCCCACCAAATATCCCGTTATGGACTTCTTGGATAACTAGAAAAACTTATGGAGATTTAAGACACTAGACGAGAAGGTCATCGAACCCTCTTTTATAAAGCATACCCCAGTATGAAATATTGGGATGCAAATTTTGAAAATATATTTTACCATTTTTGGATATATTCAAGGCATTTTTCTAATTGAAAGATAGTTGTATGTCCGAGTGTACCAAATGTCAAATTGGATTTCTATATGATTGATGGTCATAAGATCAGCTTTGGTATAACATGGTTGATAATGTTTATGTACGATGAATATTTTAGAATTTTCTAGTGATAAAGGAATAAGATATGCAAGGGAAGCCATAGTATCCAAAAATTAATTAGATGAACAAGGGGTTGTTTGATTTCATAATGATCAAAGAGTTTCAAGATATCTTTGACTATGACTTCATATTTTTGTAAGACCTTGTTTTTACATTAATAGGTTCCTTTGATTTGATTGATGATGAGGAGAATCCTTGTGGATGTTAAGAATGTTTACACCCAAGAATGTGGCAGCCAAGTATCATGATGAGAGCTTCAGATATGCCATGTTGTTTAGATTCATTTCATATGAAATAAATCACAAACTAAGAAAATGAAAAGGTTTAATGATACCCACGTTGACAATGTTGAGATGCACGGGTAAAAATGGGCGGGAGAGACTCCTTCCAATGAATGAGGAAACCTACATGAAAATAGATAACTTGACAAGAGAGATATTAGATGATAATATGGTAATTTTTTTGGCAAAGGCCACTCCCGTAAACCAAAGGGCTTCCTTTAACAGTGTTTCAACTCATTTTTATACAATTAAGCTAGAGATATTGATGGAAATACAAGTAATATCAAAGGATTTAGATAGAGGAACTTGGTTAATGTCCTTAATGATAGGTTGGGAAGGGTTAAAGAAGTATTCCTAGTAATGGTTGACCTCGTTGCTTTGCTTGAGGAGAACTTCTAATTTCTTTGTGATATCATCTAGATTGGGTGTGAAAGTGATGGTGCAAAGATTTAATTTATAATTGATATATGACTTATCCCACATGAATGGTAAGTCAAAGATGGCATCTGGTTCATACCCTTCACATGGAATAATCATCTACATACAGATGACACTTGAAACACAGAGATTAGCAAAAACCAAATTGTAAAATGGATTAAAAACATGCAATATGTGATTAAAGGGAAGAAAAGAAGGAATCATTGGAGATTCAAGGGAATCATTGGAGATTTCTATGTAATTAGTTACTTTGAAAAAATAAAAAATTTGTACTTTGAATGAGTGATTAAATGACTGGATTTTTGCTAAAAGTGATGCATAGATAAAAATATGATGTAAATAGAAAACAATACCTTGCATTTGATGCAAAATTTAGATGATGAATGTCAGCACAGAGGCCTTATGAAAATGTGAGCTCTCCAAGGGTTGGATGTGGCTCCATAGGGTGAAAATATGGCATGAATGATGTCTTTTAAGTCTTCGAGGGTAGGAGTTTTGATACGGTTTCAACGAGATATTCATTTATAGAATCGTTGGTGATTTTGGGAGTCACCGGTGATCCAGAAAGTGGGGGAAAATAACTTGAAAGTGGTTGAAACCACATAAAAATTAAGCGAGTTTCATGTTGGGGATGAAAATAACACAAGTAAGAGTGTGTTAGGGAGGTTATGAAGGTTTGGCCTTACTAGGCTAAAATGGGTTTAGGTGGTTTAGGAGGACTAGGATGGGGTAAGTGAGCCTTTATAGGAGAAATAGATATTATGGGGGTAGTATATGATTTATGAAATAATGAGAGTTAGGTATAATGATTAAAATATGGATATGAGTTGTGTGGGTAGGTCACCGAGGGTGTCTAAAACTAGTGTCTACACCGACTCCTAAAATGTCTCCACGCCTAATAATAAGGCTTGAAAATACAATATCTCCTAAATAAACACATGTAACATCCAAATTTTTCATCAACCAAAAAAAGATAAAACATTTAATTTGGGACACAAAAGAGAAAATGGAAAGAGCTATGTATCTAAGCACAATAAGCACATTATCAATCCAAACTAGGGTTACACCAAGGAAGGTAAGCCATCCCTTATAACCACTTATAATCTCCATTAAGGAATGACTTTAGCCCTTGGTTCCCATCAAATGACAAACAAGTTTCCCCAACACACAACCACACTTAGTAGGGTTCATTTTAGGGGAAAATATTTGTACATGTACGAATATTAGGATTTTTGAAGTTTGAAATTGGTGATTTTTTTACTACCATACAATAGCAAGTTTGCCAAAATTTTATGGGTCATAAATAAATTTGACCCTAATTTCACCTTACTGTTTCCACTAAGGGCCAACCAATGTTGGTATATTTGCCATTATGTTATAATATACTATTATATATATGATTAATTTGCCATAATGTAGTAATACAATATAATTCTAAAATTTGTTAATTTTGAGATCTGGAGTCGAAGCCAAAGGTAAAAGCAAATAAGCTTGTGAAAAAGATGAAAGTATAAGCCAAAAATCTGAAGGTATAAGTGAAAAAGGTAAGTGATAAAGTTTGAACTGTCAAGGCATTATGTAGAATTGTTATCGACTACAACCTAAATACATGATGCCACTTGGTAAAATACTTATACAATGTCGACGGTAGAAAAATTCATGTTACCCTATGATAACCTCAATCTAAGTCACCATTTAGTGGTGTGAATGTATGCAATCGAATGAAGGTCCTCGATAGTGTGTTCACATAACCCTGTTTGGTATCCTAAGCCATGTTACCATGTTATCATGTAGCATGAGGTTTATTTTTCACAATGTCTTGAATTTATTTTTATAGATTTTATTTTAAAATTTTATATTTTTGTCACATGTGAAGACTTCAAAATCACCCATACGATGGCCCCTGGTGAAAATGAGAAATATCTCAAGGAAAAGAAAATGTGACATGGACATTTCAAAATATTTTAGTTAGCCCACAGTTACACCAGTGCCAACAGGTAATTTTGAATCTTATTATGTTGATGTTACTTTATATGTTGATTTCCTGAAGGATGCAATAAGCAACTCAATTTCTTTCAAATGCAGAAAACCCTACCAATGACTTTATGCCATATGAAATTCAGTAATCAACATAGTAATTCAATTCACTTAGATAATAGTGATAATCCCAATTTCCATCAAACTCAAACTTCAGATAAAGATTCTAAAAACAAACATCGAAATGTAAGAGTGAGAACCATACTTTAGGAAGGACTTATAAATTTTAATTTCTAGACAAAATCAATTTATTAAACATCTTGAACCAAAAAACACTACTGATACTCCTACCAAATGTATATGTACTATATGTAGTTGGAAACTAGGCAAATACCACATAATGCAATTGAAGTTGGACACAATAGAGAAGCATTGTGGGAAAGTATATGAGTAAAAAAGCAAGAAGATGGAGCAATAATGAAAAAATATAGATGGAAAATTGAGCGATATTGTTTACATATGAGATATGCAACAAAATATGACAATCATCATAAACATCTTCAAGACCTTGTTTAGAAAGGTGGAACAATAAAAGATAAATTTGTAAAAGCTACTGATGTAAGTCTTTAGTAAAAACATATATAATTCTAGAAAATATTTGACATTTTTAAACAAGGAAGACTTATTTCAGCTCTCATTGATTATAAGATATTATTTCAATGTAATGGGTTTCTAAACATTCCAACATCACCAAGTGCTTGGGAAATGGAAAAGTTTATGGCAAAAATTGAAATCACTGATTTGAGAGAGAAGGTAAAAATGTGAATTTTATCTCATTGTTGATTGATGAGGTCACAACAATAGACAATACATCGTGGGTTTACATGCATATCTATAATTTCAATTTCAATAACCATTTGAGGGAACCTTATCTACTAGCTATGAACAAAATGATGGAGAATTGTAATTCTAAGAACCTCCGCAAACTAGTTATTACAATTTTGAAAGAAATAGTTAACAGTGACGATCATTCAATCTCTACGAATCTAATTTGTGTTGGGGATAATGGGGCATCTATCATGCAAGGTCATAAAATTTGGATTTGTATTTGCCTTCAAACAACCATTTCCTCAGTACATGATACCTATTCATTGCATGACTCATAGAATGAATTCTCGTTGACAAGATTGTACTTAATTTTACAAATGTTGCTAAAATGGAAGAGATTATACACAATTTGAATTCATACATGTCAAACAGTCCTAAAATATTTTTGGAGTTTCAAAAATTTTCTGTTGGAATTAAAAATGGTAAAAATTGTTGAAATATGTTGACACAAGATGGATTTCATTGTATGATCTTGCTTACAGAATTTTTGAGGAATACAGGTCATTAACAGGGTATATATTCAAGAATCATAGAGAAGTTGACAAGGTGAAAGATATGACATATCAATTGATTGATTTGGAGACATTATTAACATTATGCGATATTTTTGCTAATGCTAAAGGAAATAAATAACTTGGTGAAATAAGCTCAAGAAAGATCTATATACATTGTTGATTTTATCAAATTAAGGAAAAATGTATGTATGATTTTGGATAACTTATATCCAAGCCAAGAATATTTTTAGAAGCTAATATTCAGTAGTTGGAAGGTCTTAGCAGAGATACAAAAGATCCCAAAAACTATTTGAAGTTCAATATCAACGATCATCTTTATATTCCATCGATAGGAAAAATATACCAATGCACACTTTCCAAAGAGATCCTTATGTCCTAGGTTTTGATATTGAGGAAGTACTAGTGACAAGCCTTCTATTTGATGCTTGCATTGTCTGATACATGGAAAAATTGATGAAGATATTTGAAACATTATATTTTGATATCGTAGAATGATTTATATCGAATTATTTATTAACTACCTCATTAATTGATAAATCCACTCACCTTACCCGCCACCTCACTTTGCCACCTCATCATGACCTAGCCCTAACCCTAAACTAAGCTAATTAAGACCCATGACTTGGTCTAGACTCACATCCATAACTAATGCCTCCTTACTCGCACCAAAAGCCGACCTTCTAGCCACTTGACCAAGCCCGCAACTGATCTCTCGGGAGAAAAGTAGGGAAGGTGGGCTATTTTACTAAAAATAGCCTACTTTTTCCTTACCGATGCCGGTTCCTACTCGACCGCCGTCGGTTACGCAACCGCCATCGGTTCCCTGTAAATGGGCTCCCCAAACCAAAACAACGGATCGGAATTTCATTTTTGGAGATCAGTCGAAGGATTTCTGGATCAACACAGAGCATTGCGAGCGAGGAACAGAGTCCAGATCTTCATTTGACAGAGCAGAGACGAGTGGAAATACCAGAAGTGTTTACAACCAAGGAGATCAACTTGCATCTTCGTCAAAATCAGTAAGTCACATCTTGCATGTCCTTCGGTATAACATTTCTTATGCTTCTTGGATCTCAGTACTCCTAAATCCATTTCTGAATCCATTATCCAACGTACCATTGCCTCTAACCGTCATTCTTTTGCTTCTAACCATCCCATTTCCTAATACTATCCAAAAACCAGCCATTACAAACACCACAACCAGCCCAGAAGATCCTATCACCCACCGGTATCGGTTATCAGTAACCGGCATCGGTTATAGGTAACCGCCATCGGTTCCTTTGATCAAAACCAGGAAAAACAGCCTTTCCCCTACCCAGTTCAACGAAACAATTTAATTGATATTTTACTGTCTTTTGTGTTAATTCACGTTAGCAGGGAAACTGACCACCTTCGAAAGGAAGTTTTATATTTCCTGGGCCCAAGGCAGTTTCCTCATTTATTGTTTAATCAAATCTTGTGGTCTTGTGTTCTTATTTGCAGGTAGTCCTTCCCAGACAAAAAGGAGTTCTCCGCAGTCAACCTGATCTTTCTCTACGGTACGCGCACATCATCTCGACATTCTACAGGTATTCCTCCTAACCCTAACCTTATCTGTTTCTATAAGGAACGAAGCATTTCCGAGTGAAACATTTTGGCACGCCCGGTGGGACCCATTTTGGGTTTTTCTTTATTTCTTGCTTGCTTTCATTATAGGGAGCATACTTGCTGTTTTCTTCTTCTAAAAATATTCACGAGGTATTTTATTATTTTGGTAAAGGAACTTGCTTTGTTTTTGCATCTTGCATTAGTGAAAGTCATCTCTTTTGCTTCATCAAATATAATTTTCGATTTGGGTTTTAAAACACATGCATTGCATTCCTGCCTGTTGTTTTTCAATTCTAGTGAACATAGATTAAGTAACAGGTCGTACACGTGGGGGTGATATCCACGGTATTGACAGGAAATTAACCTTAGTTTCACTGCACAACACATACCGAATCACTTCACAATTAACACAACAGCTCAAACATCCCCCCTTTTCCGCGGTATTCCTCCGCCCGATTGAGGTAACCTTATAAGCCAAAACAAACTTGACATTTCCCCTAGGTCTTGTTGTTTAGGATTCTGACATCATCTTACGTCTAAAGGCATAAGCCCACGATAACTAAAATTAACCCTAGGGTTAGTCTCTAGATTTGCGTGTGCCTCTTGCTTGTTTTCAAATCCTGTTTTCTCTGTCATACTTTGTCTTCTGTGATCATAAGTTGCTAAATATACTCAACGCTGCTAAAAATCAAATTAGCAGCCCTTGGTATCTTCTTATCCTGGATTTTTGACACCGGCATCGGTTAAGGGACCGACGTCATTTGCTCCGTGACCGACACCGGTTACTAAACCGATATCGCCATCGTCTTCATCACGCCTCCCGACAAACCAAAGAACTTGCCAAATTCATCATTCTAGAGGTTGTTTTTGTTCTTGATAGATTGAAACTTTCCCGTGTGTTCTTGTCCATGGTTGTCATCACTCGGAAGCAAGCCGCCGCCATGGTTTCACATGCCTGCTCTGTGTCTTTGCCTGAATCACCCCCTTCACATTCTATAGGGAACCCTACGGACACCAGTGAGATCCCCCAAATTCCTGTAGGAGACAAGGACTTTGCCAAATTTCTGGATGCTAATCCCAGCACTGTACAATACTATTTGTCTCATGCCCCTGACCGTACGCCTGATGGTCAGCTCCTTATTGGCATGCCTATTAGTATAGCTGCTCATTTAGCTCCCACTCCTCCTGATAACACTGCCTTACTTCCTGCATCTCTAGCCCCGTCTCCCAATCCGACGGCTTCAGAGGTTCATACGACCCCGATTAGCTTTCCTTTGGTTAATCTTGGACCCCACGTATCGTTACCACCAACTGCCCCTATCTCATCTCTCTTTCAGACCACTCCATTCATGACTTACTCTCTGCCACCTATTCACACGAGCTTTCCTTCTCAAGCTCCGCCTACCTTTTCATTCCCATACACGTATCCAGTAACCTCAACACCTTATATGGGACATCCCTATTCTGTGGCACCATCATCTCATCCAACCACAGATTTCATCAAACAAATGATGGACAAAATGCAAAACCTGGAGGCTTCCGTTTCAGAAGTCGTAGCGCTTGACATACGAGCAAGTTTGTCGGGAGCCCATTCACCCTTCTCGTCCCCCTTTCATTCATATCCTCCTCAATGGGAGTTGCCAAAGTTTACTCGTTTTAACAGTAAAGAGGATCCTCAACAACACTTGCGATCATTTAGACATGCTTGTTATTTGATTGCCCATGATGATGCCTTGTTACTCCGCACCTTTCCCATGTCCTTATCGGACCTCGCTTGAGTGGTACAAAGTGCTTTAACCCAAAGACTCAATCTTCTCTTTTAACCAACTAGCCCAATCTTTCTTGGATCATTTCTCCATTAACATTGCCAAGAAAGTATCTATCACGACCTCTATGCCATCCGACAATTTGAAGACGAAATCTATCGCAGATTTCGTTGGACGATGGCGGGGCCTTATCAACCAACTTACGTATGCCTTGCCTCAAACCGAACTCATCGAACTATTTACGCGGGCCTGCGCTAAGCACATCTCCCCTACCCTCCAAATTCAAACTTTCCGCACATTCGACGAGGCCTTTACCATGGCTCGGAAGCTAGAAATTCGAGCCTTAGAAGAAGAGAAATTGCGGTTGCAGAACAAAACCCCACTTCCGAACTCCTGATTCTACCAACAAGTCAAACACCACCACTCCTCACGCGTCCACTTCTTCTAAATCAAAAGGAGCTGTCCACGCGGTAATGGTCAAATCTCAAACACCGTCCAATACTCCGCCGAAAACCACTTATAAGTACAAAGCCGAGCCCACCAATTACACTCCCTTGGGAGAAACTTATGGCGTCATCCTGGAGAAATTGCTCAAAGTCAGGGCTATCACCTTGCCCCCGTTAAACCTCACTCACTGGGTTTGACTCCACCCGCGCAATACCTTCCCGTACAAAGAAAATGACTTTTGTAACTTTCACCGCGTAAAAGGACATAGTCATGAAAACTCGCAAGATGTTGAAAAACATAGTGCAGAAATGGTTGACGCAGGGGGATATAACACTCGATAATCCTAACGCCCTGCTAACCGAAATCTGAAAATTTTCAACAAGCCATTCCCCAATCACTCGTCCAAGGAAGAACGTGAACCAAGATATCTTAGCCGAGGAGAGTGTTCATGAGATCCATGCATTTCGATTCTCACCAAAAGCCTCTATTGAAAAAATTTTAAATCAAGCCTCTCCACCAACACAGGAGTTTGAATCTCCTTCACCACCATCAAGCCAAAGTGAAATTATTCCTTTACCCATAGAAGAGTTAACTGCCCGGACTTCTCTTCTCATCAACGAGTCTTCTTACACCACATCCCTACAAGACTGTGAGCGGATGCTATCTAATTTATCTATTTCCCAAACGTCCCCTTCTACCACTCTTGCTACACAAGAGGAAGGCTCACCACTCCTTTTGACATCCTTAGACGAGAAATCTCTTACACTAACATCACCACATTCTTTTAACATGACAGATCCCCTCGAACACGCCCTCCTACCTATTAGTCCCTCATCGCCTAAATCTTTTCAACGACCGGTTGACCTCCTAACATCTATTGATACAGTGCCTCATCTACCTCCTGTGTCACACCCGCAATGGACTGGAATTACAACCCACCTTTCTTCCGTACCAAAATTACAAATCACACTGAGACTGCATTCCACGTAAGATGAGACAGCCCTATGGGAACGCTTGAGTACCCCTTTTCTACTCAAATGCAAATGACTCGATCCCGATGTCTCCACCATCTACCCGAAGTGCTTACGTGCTTAAAATGCCCCTGTTCTCACCTTCACCCCCCTCACCTCTACCAAATGCCCCGTCCACTTCTATCAACTTAACCAGATCTTCCCCTACGCTTGGGACCTCACCAATGCCCAGTCTAACACACCCGCCTAAGCGACTCGATCTATCCAAAAATAAATCCGTTCCGCCACCTAGGAGACGAACGCAATCCGGGCCTCTATCACAATTAAAACCCTCATCGTCACACCCACCTTCCATATTGGGACCTCATCCCTCCACATTACACCAATATATCATACCTCCTTTGTTTTCTGCAAAACGACCTACGCCTTCTACACCTATACAGAGATCAAAGGGTATCACAACATCGTTACCCCGCGTATCCGGTCCACCTATCAACCCTAAACCAATCCCATCATCAAAGGATTTATTTTCTGTCACTCCCCTTTCTCCGTGGTTGTTTCCCGCTACCACGCCATCTGTAGCCTCATCATCTAACCAGCTGAACGTAACTTCGTGTCCAAGAAACCACGTTTAGTGAAAAACATGTGTCAGCACCCCTCGGCTAAACCACCACCCATACGAACTAAACACGCCCAAACATTACCACAACCCACACAATCAATACCCTCATCCTCTTCCGATTTTGACCCACTCAAAGGATCTTACGCCAAAATCCTTGCTATGTTGGTGGAGAATGCGACCATCTCCCTACCTCCACTTAGACCTTATGACCCGTCTAAGCCCCGACCTATGGATTATGATGAGTCTAAAATCTGCGCCTATCACCGCACACCTGGACATGATGTGGAGGGATGCAAAGCTCTAAAAACCATCCTTCGCCAGTCACCTCTTCCGGATAGAAAGATTAAGAAAGACAACTTACGAAGGGAGAGACCTCTAGCGTCAATTCCCTCTACTATACCATCTGTCCCCGCCTCACCAAGATCGATCATTATTACAACCCCACCTCTTGAAGACCATGAATTATCCCAACCATCTTCTTCATCTCAGGTCTACGAGATTAATATGATTAGTGTCGCTACTCGAGGACAGAAAAACAATGGGAAAGCGAAAGAAAACACACCTGCGGCATCTCTTTCTCCTTCAACCATCCCGATTACACCACCACCTAAAGTGGTTATTCGCGGACCCGCCTATCCCGTCTCTAATGGAGTTGCCCACCGAACCATGATCAAACAGCTTCATCAATCGCCCGTAAAAATGACACTATATGATCTCATTCAGACTTCTGAATCTCATCGACAAGCTCTCGTTGAGATCCTTCAAGGGATAGAGGTTTTACCCAACGAAACCCTGCCCGTTGCCTCCATTCTAACACCCAATCACGTTGCCTCTCTCACCAAACAATCCATCTCCCCCACCACTTCTGTCTCAAAACAACAAGCCGCTGCAGTTAGTTTCTCGGAAGATGAAATTATCGACTTTGGTGCAGAAGACCCTGACCCTGCCCTTTTCATTTCCGCTTACGTCCGAGACATTCGAGTACGTCGGGTTATGATTGACGGGGGCGCTAGCCTAAACATCATCTCTTCAAAAGCCTTCCAACAAATGAACATCCCTTCTAGTTGCATGTGTGCCAACCCCATCATGTTGCGGTCATTCAATGACGCTATTACTTCTACCTTAGGCACCGTGATCCTCAACATTCGCGTAGGCCCACGTACTTTACCCGAACTCTTCTATGTCCTTGAAGGAGAGTTCCAATATAATATATTGTTGGGTCGCCCTCGATCCGAGCCATGGGATGCGTTCCCTCAACATTACATCGATGCATAAAATTTGAGTACGAGGGGAAGTCCTACACTGTAAAAGCTGATCCTCCCCCCTTCAAAACTTGCAATATGTTATACCGCCCAAACGATGTGCTTATACCAATTAAGACACCCATACATTCAACCCAACCATCCTCTTCAAATGTACCTCAACCATCCACCTCAACTGCACCTACGCCTTCAACTGATGAAACCACCGTCGCACAAACCACTTCTCTTCCCGCAGCTAACATCCCAACCTCCGACCCCTTAGTAGATGTTTTTCATCGCCTCACGCTGGGGGAGTACCGCCTATATAACGTTAGTTCTTTCCCTACCCCGCAGGAGTACGGACAATTACATGCACATCCCACCTACGACCGTCGCGTGGGGGAGGTAATCTCTTACGGACCACCCCATTGTCGCACTAACCTAACGTATGGGGGTGTTGACGCATCCTCCATTACCCCTGAACCTCCTCTTGGTGTGGTTCCCTTCCAATCCGATTTTCAATACCTGACAAATCGTCGCTTCGCCCTCACCTTCTTGACTCGCTGTGCGTGGAAAGGCTTTGGTTTTGGCCTTTACGAACAAGGCCGACATACTCTCATCCCCATCACCACACGCAAACATAATGATCGCAGTGGTCTCGGTTTTTCCGAAACACCTACACAGGAGACACCTCCTGTCAGCTGTATCCTGGAAGAAGAAGGCGTCGCCCCTACCGAACCATCATCACCCACTTTGCCATCATCACCCACAGAATCGATGGACCCTGAATCTATCCCCCCTAACTTTTTTTTTTCATAAATGCCATCTTCATAGGTCCTCTCACTTATCAACGCGATAATGAGGACCCATCCTCTCTTCCCCTTCTGTATCCAGACATGATCGCAGAGGATTCGCCTTCGATTAATGTTGTTGAGTGCCAGGATGACGACTCCATCCTCACTTACCTTGGGGCGGACGACTCCTATCTTCAACGCGCCTTACCATCTGAAACTCAAACCATGCTGAACGAATCTACTATAGAAGTCAACATCCACACGGAGGAAGATCCTCACATAGTGAAGATCGGACAATCCCTTAACACATCAGAACAAGCCGCCTTTACTACCTTTCTCCGTGCTCGCAACCAAGCTTTCGCATGGTCTTACGCTGACATGCCAGGAATTGATCCTACCATTGCCATCCATAACATCACCCTAAACCCCGATTCCAAACCAGTCAAACAGAAATCGAGAAAAATGCATCCACGCATTGCTCTCTTGGTCAAAGAGGAGCTCCAACGACTCCTTTCTGTTTCCTTCATTCTGCCTATTGACTATCCTCAATGGATTTCTAACATCGTACCTGTCACGAAAGCGACGGGGGGACTTCGGATATGCACGGATTTCTGGGATCTTAACCTCGCTTGCCCTAAGGATGACTTTCCTCCCCAAGATTGATCAACTTGTTGATCTCACTGCGGTCATGAAATGCTTTCTCTCATGGATGGCTTTTCAGATACAACCAAATTTTGGTTGCCTCGCCGATCAACACAAAACTACCTTCATAACTCCTCGGGAACCTTCATTATCGTGTCATGCCATTTGGCCTTAAGAATGCTTTGGTGCAACCTATCAGCCGGCTATGACCTACATTTTTCATGACATTATGCACACTATCCTCAAGATTACGTCGACGATCTTCTCGGCAAGTCTAAACATCGCAGTGAACATCTTGATGTTTTAACCATTATTTTTGATCACCTGTTGCAATACTCTGTTCGTCTTCAACCAAAGAAATGTGTCTTTGGTGTCCTTTCGGGAAAACTTCTTGGCTTTATCGTCTCTTTGCGTGGCATTGAGGTCGATCCATCTAAAGTAAAAGCTATCCTAGAAATGCCCCCACCCAAAAACCTCAAACAATTACGTAGTTTGCAGGGTAAACTTCAATCCATCCGGCGTTTCATCTCCCAACTCTCGGATCGATGTCACCCTTTTCATCACCTTCTAAAAAAGGACGTTGCCTTTCAATGGAGTGAGGAGTGTCACCAAGCCTTCGAAGCTCTCAAAACGTATCTCTTGCAGCCACCCGTGCTTATCCCACCCCAGGACGACCGCCCTTTCTACCTTTATCTTTCCGCCACTGACCATGCTATAGGAGCTATGCTCGCACATCGAGACTCGGCACGCCGAGAGCAGGCCGTTTATTATATAAGTCGTACCCTTGTGGATTACGAGACTAGGTATACACATGTAGAAAAATTGTGCCTGGCCCTATCATTCGTCGCCACCAAACTCCGACATTACCTCTTGAATCACAAAACTTTCGTCATCACCAACACAGACCCCATTCATTATATGTACGCCAAACCACACCTAAACCAACGCATCGCTCGATGGCTCATGCTCCTCGCCGACCTTGACCTTGAGTTTATACAACAGAAGTCAATCAAAGGACAAACTCTTGCAGACCAACTTGCGGAGGCCCCTCTACCTGGGGAACAATTTACCAATTTTACCTTCCCCGACGAACTCATCGCCACTCTTTCGCTCGGAGAAGAGTCGTATCAAATGACCCTCTTCTTCGATGGATCTAAGTGCCAGCGCGGCGGAGGAGCCGGCGTTGTTCTCATCCCTCTTGATGCTGAACCTATGCCTCTTTCATTCCGGCTTGATTTCCCCTGCACTAATAATACAGCGGAGTACGAGGCCCTTGTTCTAGGTCTCCAAGTTGCGTTACACTTAGGCATTAAATCTATCAATATCTTTGGTGACTCTCAATTGGTAGTCAATCAAGTTATGGGCATCTACCAATGTAAAAACGAGGAACTTCAGAAGTACAAACACCACGTGGAGTCACTTCTAGCTTTATTTACCCACTATTCTATCCAAACCATTCCCCGCTCCACTAACAAATTTGCGGATACTATGGCTTGCTTAGCCTCGCAAATTCCCACCGCGCCAACTGACTCTGAATTATTCGTCGTGGTCCAACAACTTTTTGCCCCATCCTATTCAACCTCGGTAGTTTGTATGATAAATACTGTGTCCACTAATTCACAGGATACCTGGTACCACCAATTCCACGACTACCTTACAATCTCTGTCCTCCCACCTGACCTTACTAGTAACGGCAAACGTGCTTTTCTTAAAAGTGTTTCGCGTTATGTTGTCATGGGGGGACTCCTCTATAAACGTGGCTTTGATGGTATCCTCCTTCGCTGTCTAACTGGCGCGGAGGCCACTCATACCATCCAACAGGTCCATGACGGTATTTGTGGTGGACATTTTAGCGGCCTTGCCGTGGCCAAACGAATCCTTCGCCTAGGTTATTATTGGCCTACTCTCAATAACGACTGCTACGAATATGTTAAGCGCTGTGTCATGTGTCAACAACATGCCAATCTTCAACATACTCCTAGCCACCCGCTACAAGTCGCTCGTGATCTTTGGCCTTTCTCACAATGGGGTTTAGACCTTATTGGTGAGATTCACCCGACCTCTTCACAACGTCACCGTTGGATAATCACAGCGACCGAATATTACACAAAATGGGTGGAGGCCATCCCACTCATTTCAATCAAAAAAGAAAAAATTGTCGAATTCATTAACCATCACATTATCTGTCGTTTTGGTGTTCCTCACCGCCTGATAACAGATAATGGAAAATCTTTCAAAAACAAGTTGTTGCAAGACCTTTGTGACAACTTTGGTATCAAACTTAGTTTCTCATCACCTTACTATCCACAGGCCAATGGGCAAGCCGAGTCCTCTAATAAAACACTAACCAAAATCCTCATGAAAGTTGTCAATGAATCTGGAAGAAATTGGCACGATCACATTCCCTTTGCCCTTTGGGCTTATCGTACTAGCATTCGTACTTCTACTAATGCCACACCTTTTTCTTTGGTATACGGTACCGAGGCTGTTTTGCCTCTCGAAATACAAATACCCTCCCTTAGAATATCTCTTCAGGATATTCTCACCAACGATGATTTCCGCCAAGAGCGGTTAGCCCAATTGGAGCTTCTTGACGAACGACGTCTTACAGCTCTCGATCACCTTCAAATCTATCAAAAACGCATCAAGCGTGCTTATGATAAGCGACTTCATGAGCGTACCTTTAAGGTTGGTGATCTTGTCCTCAAAGAGAATCAACATGTCACCAAACTAGAAAAGAGCAAACGTGGAAAATTTGCTCCCAATTGGATTGGGCCTTATATAATCACTCACACCTATGGATCAGGCACTTATCGTTTAGCTTCGCTTAATGGTAAACCTGAGCCTGAACCCCTGAATGCCTTGCATCTTCGACCATTCTACTGTTGAATCTAGTGTTATATCACTTCTTATCTACCTACTGCTCGTCCCTTGAGCCCATTTACCGCTACATACGCTTTGTTTTCTATATCTCCGAATAAAATCAAAATCACTTCGCACCTCCCCTTGATGATGCCTTCCCCTCTTTAGTCTAGTCCATGACTTCAAAGTATTAAAATAAGCCGTATTCTTAAGGGATTTTCTTGAGTCAAACTTCCTACTAAACTAGATGCTTCACGCCAAAAGAACATCTAGTCATCTAAAATTAACTATAGACTGCTCCCTCGAAGGACAGCTATATGCCAAACTATTGCCGCTACTATAAATAGACTGCTCCCCTGAAGGACAGCTATGCACAAAAATCATCTCTGCTACTATAAATAGACTGCTCCCCCGAAGGACAGCTATACACAGTCAGCCTTTATCAGAAGCTTCTCGCATTGATCAGCTTCGTGAAGACCTCAAGAATAAAATAATCAATATCCCTTGTAGACTTCCCGCATCGATCAGTCTACATTCAATAAAATAAAAGCCTCATTCAAAAGAACTTTTTGGGTCATGGACTTGTCTATTTAGGGTAGGTTCTCTTTCGTTGTAACAAGTTCTTTGTACCTCAGCTATATCATCCACATCACCTCACCATTTGTTTCAACTCAAGGGACGTAACGTACACCTGATATATTGTGATCATACAACTCTTTTCAACTATGGACTTCTCGTCTATGCACGGCACTTAGGGCTTCAGGCTCGTTCTACGTTGTGTGGTTCGTTTAGCTCTTTTCACCTACGGAACACTCTTTCCGCTTTGCCTCGCATCTAGGATTGTGTGTTGATCTTAATCAGGACACTATTCCCTCCTACTTGGGTATGCTAACCTTTGCTTTACCTATACCTACACCAACAACATTATCCTACCAGCACCAACAACATTACCCTACCAACATCAAATTTTTACCAAACGACCAATTGCCTAAACCATACCAAATTGCCTAAATTCACCCCTCCCTGATCCTAAGGGAGAACTACATCGGTCTGAGGCCCGTCCTTGCTTTGTGCAATGGGCTATGTAGGCAGCACTTAGGAGACATGGGGTCTCCCAAGGTTAGCTCGACCATCCCCTACCATAACCTATCATGTGTGGTAAATATAAATATTTTTGTGTATTTCTATTTAATTACATTTCTCTTTGATCCTTTTTCAAAACACCGAAAGTCAAAACGACAACATTCTTATTATTATAACGCAAATCAACATACATATCTCGTTTTAGTTAGATGTTAAACAAATACATCTTCTATATCATCGACGCGCAGGTCGGTACTCTTATTTATTCTTATACCTTGCTAACATTTATTTAGACCCTCACGCCTCATCCCAAACTAGGTGATGATCGTGATCGTCGACCCCTCTCGCCAGGCCTCTCTGTCCTCAAAGGTACCACGGCTATTGGTACCGCCCACTGATCTGCCAATCTCTCCTGTAACATCTGAATACGCCCTCTCGCATGGAGAACTCCAGCCTCTAGTCTCGCTGCTCGTGACTCCGCAACCACTAACAATCTTCTTGTCTCATTCACCTGCGTTTGGAGCTGCTGAACCAAACGCTGCAGCCGATCCCTCTCTGCTGTAATCACAGCTATGTCAGGGCGATCGCGTACACCTCGCAACTCTGCTACCCACCATAACCTATAGGCCTCTGTCATTCCTGCATCCATTACACTGCGATCGGCAGCTATCTCCTCGGGCCCTTCTGGAGGTGTTGGCCGGGGTGGTGAGAATGCTGCCTCGGCATCGATCCTCATATATGGTCTATAAGCCTGTGGTATGTCCTGCACAAATCCAAATTGTCGCCGCACGCGATCTATAGGAATCCTCTCATATTCACCTGGCCTGTGCCCCGCGATCCACCTCAATCGCTCTACACCTCTCAACTCCTCAGCTATGTTCTCGGTTACCATATAGTTCCCGTAGGGCCTCCAACAGATATCCGCAACCGTCAACCTCTCCCATACCTGCCTGTAATACTCAATGTCACCCGGCACGGCCTGAGATCTTGCCTCTTGTTCTGTCTGGACCCATCGTCGAATCCCAACCTCTGTACTCCGGTCTCTCCTGCCTGGATGGATCGGCCTATTGGTCGCACACAAACAATGTGCTCATAGGCCCAACAGTGTAATAAGTATGAGCAATCCAACGTTGTCCTGTGATTTCACCTACAAGCCCATAAACCCCTGTATAGCTCCGCCAAATATGCAGGTGCCCATGCAAAAGTCACGTTCCTTTCTATCATCTCCCAAATAACACCCATCAATGCCTTTGGAAATCTTCCCCCTTCTGCCCTCGGTAACGCATAATACCCTACCGCTATCATTAAAATCACTGCTAACCTTGTCTCCTCAGGGTGTGCTGCATACATTACCCCATATGTGAATGACAAACCTCGCTGTGTTAAGTCCCGTGCATATGGACCAAACACTTCTGTTATCGCTGCCCGCCCCGCGCTAGGTAGTGCCTGATATACTGGTTCTCCTGTAATAGGGAGTCTCAATATACGAAACACATCTTCCAATGTTACTGTCATTTCACCTGTTGGCAGATAGAAGGTATTTGTCTCGGGATTCCATCTCTCAATCAACGCCTGTAGCATACCATGGTTACGTGTGATTCGTGAATAATATCGGATCCCACTTAACCCCAAACGGTTTATCAACATCCATTCCGCTGGTGTTACATCCGCTCGGATTCGCGACAACAGCGCTGGCACACTATCATTCATCCTCAACCCTGCCTCTGCCTGCATACACCAAAACAACAAACAAACATTCAATCCATTAGGGTTTTTTTCAAACATTCTGGAAATTCCTCCAAAGAATCGCAGATTATCGGTTATACATAACGATATCGGTTCGAAAGAATCGATACCGGTTCTCCCTAACCGCTACCGGTCACTGTCAATTACATACATCTTGCCTGAAACAACCACCTACGACAATAAATTGATCGTTTATTTCTTTCTATATACACAGACATACCCAAAACCCCGAATTACCTACCCCATAACACGCACCTCATCTATACCCCTGGCTATCATGTTGTCTTTCTCATATCTACTTACCTATTCTCCTCTAGCTCATTCACAAAACATGCAGAAATCAAATCACAACCACACCGTTTACCTCTTGGGTTGCAGTAGCTTGAGGTGGCCCCTGTCTTCCCTCTTGTCCTTGCCTGCTGGATGCTTCTCCTCGTTCGGCCATGATCACCACCCTTTTCAACTTTGTCTTTCTGCCTTCTGAACCTCGGATCACATTCACTTTCCTTGTCTCTTTTCTCCTTCTCACCCAAATCTCTCATGCAAATACCTGTCTCAGTCGTCAAAAAGCGTCGCGTTCGCATATTTAACCTCTTGCATGGCTCTAAAATTACAACTCAAGTTGCCACCCTAGCTTTTCTATTTTTAGAAAAACTCATACCTAAATAACCGGTATCGGTCGTGTAACCGATATCGGTCATATAGCTACCGACATCGGTTACCTAACCGATACCGGTTACACACCTTCCTTTTTGAAACAGGGTTCTTTTCTTCATTTCTCATCTAAATTTTTGTCGCGCCCGCCTCTTTTCCTGCATAACCACACCATTTACCACATTTGTTCATCCACCACACATAACATTACAATTTCATTAACATCATTTATTTTATACAAATACACAAACCATCAACTACGGATATCAAGAAACTATCAATCTATACATCATTTGGATCCAACTCATCAGTTACATATATCACAATGTCACAAAACCACCAATTCATCACATAACATGACATTCATATATACGTACACAAAAAAGAAAAACATCACCATCATCCATCTATCAACATGTCAATTAAACTCATCACACATTCTATATATTATCAGCCATTAACCAAATATTTAAACACATTTTGAACACTGCATATGGATCAAAACATCGTCTCTATATATATACAAATTTTCAAAAATACAATGTGTCCTACATCGGGGCCTCTGTGATCTCATAATATACCAAAGCCGGCACGCAGGCCGCAATACCTACCAAAAATCTCGACTCGGCTCGCAGGCCGGTCTCTCATATCAAAAATATACTCGGCTCGCAGGCCGGTATCAAATGTACAACCTGTACTCGGCTCGCAGGCCGGTATATAATAAATAAATGAATCAATGCAATGAATAAGTGTCGGCACGCAGGCCTCTATCAATACAACCGGTTCGCAGACCGGTGCCCATGTCCCTATACAAAACCATGTCGGGGATCTATCAGCTCTCCCCACCGCCCTCGGCACCTCTCCCCGCTGGTCCCTGTGGTGCCTCTCGCCTCCTGCCCGTCACGGACACGCCAGCTGTGGCTGCCCCTCCCTGAGATCTCTGGGGGCGCGAGGTCTCGCGCCTATGTGCTTTGCATACGCTTTGATACTCGACTCCGGTACTATCAAGAATATCTTGATAATAACGGGCCTCTGCTCTAACCTCCATATAACGATCTCGCGCCACTGAAGGAACTGGGGCTGGTCCCCTGGCACCTAACACCAATACCCCCGAGCTCGTACTCGCACTCGTGGGCTGTGGTGCTAGTGGTGGTGCGACTCAATGCTCGTACTCGCACTGTGGCCGTGGTGGTGGTATCGGGGCGTGGCTGTACATCTTCTCTTTGCTGATACGGCTGCACTACTGCACTGCTGTGCTCGTGGCTGTGTCCGCTTTGGTGGTGGTGGTCTTTACGTGCTCGTACTCGAGCTCAAGGCTACCGCCTCGTAGGACACTATATTCGTATTCTGTGCACGTGCAAATAACCAATCCTCCTCGTAATAGCTGCACTCGCCCCGGAGCTGATCTCTCTCTGCTATAACTGCAGCCAAGTCTGGCTGCCGCGCAGTGTACTATCTCGCCGCTTCTCTCTGCTGCACCCACCACACCCTGTATGCTCCCGTGCACCCGGCATCATCCACACCCTCACCTGCTGGTCTCTCCGCTACCCAGTCTGGATCCAAAGGCTGTGGCGCTGGCAGTGGGGCCTCTACATCATCCCTCCTGTACTGAGGGAAGGGAGGTGGCTCGTCCTGTCGTAACCCCATCTGCCTGCGTACCCTCTCTAGGGGTATCCGCTCGTACTCTCCCGGCCTCCGTCCTGCTATCCAGAATGTATACTGGATCAGGCGCAGCTGTACGCGGGCTCCTCTGCCAGGCTGGTGACCTCTGTAGGGTCTCCATACAATGTCTACTGCTGTAAGGCCCTCTAGCAAGTGTCTATAATAGGCCACATCCCGACCTGCAACAACTGCTCGTGGCTGGCCCACGACCCCCAACCACCTCTGAAAGCCATATCGGTATACGACCTGTGGCCCCACTTCTTTGGGGGTAGCCCTCTTCGGCTCGATGCATACGATGTGCTCGTATGCCCAACAGTGCAACAAAAATGTAGAACAAATACCAAATCGCCTCCTCCGGCGATAGCCCCATAACTCCCTGTATAATTGCACCAGATACACTGGTGCCCATGCAAAACAGGTGTGCTCCTCCACCATCTCCAGCAGCACCCCCATCAATGCCCGTGGGAAGCGGCCTCCCTCTGAATCCGGGAGGGCGAAGCAGGTGATCCCTATCATCATCAACACGGCAAGCCATGTCTCTCTCGTGTCTGTGTGCGCACGGTACATATCACCATATCCATCCATGCTCGCGCTATGATACGTAAGAAGCGCGTTTGCATCCCCAAAACTCACGGTATCTTGCTATCCATGGCAGCTCTCGAATCTACTACTCGAAAATCGCTTGCCTCTCCCTCGATCGGTAGCAGGATGATGCGATACACATCCTCTAATGTGACGGTCATCTCTCCGGTCGGCAGATGGAACACATTGGCCGCCGGATCCCATCTCTCGATGAGGGCGACCATCAGGCTGTGATCCCTCTCTATCGCTCTGTACCTCTGGACCCCGCCGAGTCCCACCTCGCGCATGATGGCCCAATGCGCCGCAGATACGTGTGGCCTCATCCGACTCAATAGTGGAGGCATCCTATCACGCATCGTCAACTGCTGACGTGCCTGCAAAACCAACCCACATTCTTAGACCTACTCTTTATTATAACATCTACTTTACCATCTAAACCCCCTTTTGTAACACCCAAAACCTAACCCCACACCTAACCCTTCTCCACCCCTAAACCAACCCCCACACCGACCCGCAACCCAACCCAAAAAACCCAAAACCCAACCCAACCCAAAAAACCCAAAATCTAACCCCACACCTTACCCCCAACCCAACCCACCCCTAAACCAACCCCAAAACCCACCCCTAAACCCCAACAACCCAAAACCCAATCCACCCAACCCAAAAACAATCCAAAAACCCACCCAACCCAAAAATCAACCACCCCACCCCCTCACCACCCACCCACCCACCCACCAAAAACAACTCAACCCAACCCAACCCAAAACCCACCCACACCCAACCCACCCCACCCCAACTAAGCCACCCAACCCACCTTCAAACCTAAAACCTAAACCCTAAACCCCATCCCAAACCCAAACACCCAACCCAACCCACTCCAACCACACCCAACAAAAACCACCCAACCCCCACCTTCAAACCTAAACCATAAACCCTAAATCCCATCCCAACTCCACCCTCAACCCATCCCTTCCCACCCAACCCAACCCACACCCTAAACCAACCCAACCCAACCCACACCCTAAACCAATGCCCAACCCACCCACTCAACCACCCCCCCACAAAATCCCCCACCCATCCAACCTCACCCTATACTTTTGCGCATGACGATGTTTCCCCAAACACAACCTTACCATCTTTTTTTTCGACCGATGCTGGTGCGACGACATCATCATCGTCTCTCTCCCCGAGCCGAACCCCCGCGCGGCCCCCAAAGACCATTTTTCACCTATTTTTACCCATCTACCCACCCAAACACCCCCAAATTTTACACACCTAGCCGCCTTACCCTATCTTACCTATCTACCCTCTCTCTTTTTCAAATTACGTCTATTTACTCCTCATTTCCTAAAACAACTAAATTCCTACCCAAACCCCCAATCTCACTTAATACAACCAAATGCATAAAATAAAGAGTTTAGAACCTACCGGTACGACGACACGTCGTCGTGGTGGGATGGGTGGTGGCGGTCCAGCTGGTCCAGCCCCTCCAGCTCCTCCTGCCTGTGCCATGGCTCCAATCCTGATCTGCTGGGGCCCCGGCCAATCACCTGCTGCCTCCTCCTCAATCGGGCCCACTATCAACTCTCTCCGCCAATCAAATAGCTCCACCTCACTCAATAACCCTCCAAATCAACTCTCCACGTCAGACAAGTCAATTTGGATTGCAAATAACAAAAGTGACAATGACAGGCCGTATTTTTCTTTTTATAGGTTTTTCGACCTTAACCGATGTCGGTTTCATTTTGCCCCTAAGAAACCGGTATCGGTCCCTTAACCGATATCGGTCATGCAGAATCGACATCGGTTCGATACCCAACTTTCACCCCATTCTTTGCCCTTCTTTACTCCTTGCCTCTTTTTCACCAATATCGCCTCTGTCCACCTTTGCTGCACAACATTTGTTCACTTGACCAGCCTGACCTACGGCCTCAACCTACCTATTTGCCCGACCTAAGGCCTCAACCTACCAATTGGCCCGACCTAAGGCCTCAACCTACCAATTGGCCCGACCCAAGGCCTCAACCTACCTATTTGGCCCGACCCAAGGCCTCAACCTACCATTCGGCCCGACCCAAGGCCTCAACCTACCAATTGCCCGACCCAAGGCCTCAACCTACCTATTGGCCCGACCCAAGGCCTCAACCTACCTATTTGGCCCGACCTAAGGCCTCAACCTACCAATTGGCCCGACCTAAGGCCTCAACCTACCAATTGGCCCGACCCAAGGCCTCAACCTACCTATTTGGCCCGACCCAAGGCCTCAACCTACCATTCGGCCCGACCTAAGGCCTCAACCTACCAATTGGCCCGACCCAAGGCCTCAACCTACCTATTTGGCCCGATCCAAGGCCTCAACCTACCATTCGGCCCGACCTAAGGCCTCAACCTACCAATTGGCCCGACCCAAGGCCTCGCCCTACCTATTTAGCCCGACCCAAGGCCTCAACCTACCCACCTAACCTGACCCAGGGCCACCGCCCAACCACTTGGCCTGAACCAAGGCCGTATCACTTCCATACCATACCCACAATCAACGTTTTATTTTATACATCCATCATGTACCTTGTGTTCAATCAAGCTCACCTGTTCGTGTTTTAGCATGATTAGGGTCCTTGACTTGATCTGTCGACCAGCTTTGCCCAGACCTAGACCGTGACGTTTATCTCAACCAAACCAACCTTTTGGTACTGCCGAACATGCCTAAACGTTCCGGTACCTTACCTGTTATATACCCTGGAGCTACTTCCTATGCCTTGGATACCAGGATTATATCACCCTTGTTTGGATAAACTATCGACCTTTGCCTATACATTGCTGGTTTGCTAGTCAAATCATGTACCCTAGTCGTACTATTGCATTTCAACATGCGTCTGCTTCCTTGGACCTACCCCACCACCTTACCATCCTCTCTACAACATGTACCCTTTATCAACCCTATCCCTGATTTCCCGTTCACTCAATCGGTGATAGATTTGAGGGGGATTACCTATATCCTTAACATGAGAAACCACTTCATATTATTGTCCGCGCAGCTTTACAGAACAAGCTACACGACAATAAGGGGCTAATGTAGACACCAAATTCGTGTCTCACGACCCCTTGTGACCCGCATCCCATTTCGCAACCTAACCTCATTACCTAAACTTTACACAATTATTTATTAACTACCTTGTAATTGATAAATCCACTCACCTTACCCGCCACCTCACTTTGCCACCTCATCATGACCTAGCCCTAACCCTAAACTAAGCTAATTAAGACCCATGACTTGGTCTAGACTCACATCCATAACTAATGCCTCCTTACTCGCACCAAAAGCCGACCTTCTAGCCACTTGACCAAGCCCGCAACTGATCTCTCGGGAGAAAAGCAGGGAAGGTGGGCTATTTTACTAAAAATAGCCTACTTTTTCCTTACCGATGCCGGTTCCTACTCGACCGCCGTCGGTTACGCAACCGCCATCGGTTCCCTGTAAATGGGCTTCCCAAACCAAAACAACGGATCGGAATTTCATTTTGGAGATCAGTCGAAGGATTTCTGGATCAACACAGAGCATTGCGAGCGAGGAACAGAGTCCAGATCTTCATTTGACAGAGCAGAGACGAGTGGAAATACCAGAAGTGTTTACAACCAAGGAGATCAACTTGCATCTTCGCCAAAATCAGTAAGTCACATCTTGCATGTCCTTCGGTATAACATTTCTTATGCTTCTTGGATCTCAGTACTCCTAAATCCATTTCTGAATCCATTATCCAACGTACCATTGCCTCTAACCGTCATTCTTTTGCTTCTAACCATCCCATTTCCTAATACTATCCAAAAACCAGCCATTACAAACACCACAACCAGCCCAGAAGATCCTATCACCCACCGGTATCGGTTATCGGTATCATCGGTTATCAAAACCGCATCGGTTATAGGTAACCGCCATCGGTTCCTTTGATCAAAACCAGGAAAAACAACCTTTCCCCTACCCAGTTCAACGAAACAATTTAATTGATATTTTACTGTCTTTTGTGTTAATTCACGTTAGCAGAAATCCACTACCACCTTCGAAAGGAAGTTTTATATTTCCTGCGCCTGGCGCTTTTATAAATCTTGTGGTCTTGTGTTCTTTTTGTAGTTTCCCAGCATTCTCCGATCAACTGATCTTTCTCTACGCAGCCGCACATCATCTCGACATTCTACCCTCCTAACCCTAATCTTATCTGAAAGGAAGTTTCCGAGTGAAACAAATATGATCGATTGAGGCCATGGGAGTTATAAATACCAATTTACTGTAATCCAATGATTGGTGAAGAAAAAAACTTAACTCTTTACAAAATAAATGTCTATTGTTTAAATCAAACCAAAGGGCGTGCATGCACAGGACCCGGTGAGAAAAAGGGTGCTCGGGAAAGCGCATAAGACAGAGGTTTAAGAAGGGTTTAGGTGAAACTAGGACATGTGTGAGAGGAAGAACATGGGTTCAAAGGACTTAGCCATATTTGGCATTCTGAAGAAACTTGAGGAAAAACATGAGGACCTCGACTAGGTGTGATGAGTGGATAAGGTGCCATCTTGGAACCTTGGAGGTCAAGAAAAGGATATTCCATGTAGGGAATATTATCAGAAGACATCATTATAAAGAGTGGAGGGATTATAAAGGGATAAGCATTCACCATTGGAGGACCACATTGACACTTGACACACGATCTATTTAGAAGAGAAGGCATGGTAGTGGGTTTTGATCCTATAAAAAGAGATGCCTGACTGGAGAAAGAGATATCAAAAATTAGAATAGGAGAAAGACAAAGAGAATGCATAGAGAGTAAGATGTTGAGTAATAGAGTGTTGCAGTAATGCTAGGGTTTAGAGCACTTAGTGCTAAGGGTTGTGAGGGATGTCATGAGCCTTTGTATGGCACTAAGATCTATAACAAGGGTTAAAATGGGAGGGTATAGATAGGGTCTCATACAAGGGAAGATTTGTAGGAGTTGGGTCTCTATCATTTAACATGTATGGTTTGTGATGACCTCTTTTGATTGTAATATGGCTATCAAAACTGTTCTAAATGAATATATATATGTATATATATATATATATATATATATATAGATAAGGGTTTATTATCATATCATTCTTAAGGGTGTAAACCCTCATGTTGTATAACTACTGTGGCTCGAGATCGGGTTTATTGTTTTTATTACATTGTTATTATGTTTTTGTAATACATTAATGTATCGATTTGTAAATCAGTCCCTTCCAGCTTTTCTCTTACTAAGTAAATGTACTCCTCATTTTAAAATTCATCCTCTAATAATGGTAGAACCTTCTCACAGCTTCATATAAAGGAGGGGATTGGAATCCGCGTGTGCCTCGGGTGAGTGCCCAACACTGCCGGGTGATAGGCCGACACGCATGGGGTTAGAAAAGTAGTATTGAGGGTATATAAAATGACTACATCTATGTTCCGTTGTTGGGACCTATTTTTGAAGCTTTTGTGATAATGGTGCGTGATGACAGAGCACTTGACATTGGACAGTGTTGAAGCATGGTTTAAGAGCATGGAGGATGAGTTTTCTTAGAGATTTAGTTCGGACCTGCATTTGATGCACGTAAATGGGTAGAAGAGCACCTATATCATGAGTTGTATGAGACCTTCTTTATTGATTTCTAGTGGAGTTGTATGAATGGCTTTCAGCGTATGCATCTAGATCAAGCTGGTACTATAGATCTCACATGTAGACTTAAGATGAATATTAGTGGTTGTAGGATGCTGATCTGACTTAGACACATGTTTTTGATAATTGGTGGAGAAGAGTGCTTGACCAGCTTATACCCTAGCATACTCTATTTCTACATATTCTTGTTTGAAGGTTGATAAGTTTGAGTTCTTAAGGGATCCTAAAGGATCATTTTTACGTGCTATCCCCTTAGCTATAAATATCTTGATCATTACACTAAGTTTGGAAGCATTTCCTATGGCTAGCTAAGCTTATTCTAAGTGTTGGGTGAGGAAGCTAGGGTGGAGGAAGATGGCAGACCTTGTGGTTGAACACGAGAGGGAAGAGAGATGATTTAAGTATAATGAATCTTATGAAAGGGAGTTAGCTAGACAATACAAAGTTGCAAGAGTGATGGATTTATGGAGGTAAATGTTGTAGTAAGGAATTGAGGTTCACATAGAGGACGTGGAGCCTGAGTAGTCTATGCTACCCCATCTTGGCAAGCGCGGGAGAGAGACCCCTATGGTTCTAATGAGAGCTCGTCACTTGGAGAAAGGAGAGCCATTGACATGCATATGAATCTTCTTGGTGACCAAGCCTTAGTGCTTAGTTTTCCAAATCTAGAGATAAGTATTGCTAACCTAGTCGGTATTGGTGGAAGTAATCAATCAACACCTAGGAGGTATAACTTTTCATTTGGCACATCTATGGCTACACAATCATTTCTTGTGTTTAGAGGTATATTGTTTGGAGTGGAATTTGGGAAAAGTATGGGTACACAAAGCTTGGGTATCACGTCTAGGAGTGGTGCGGGACACACATCCGTAGCGGTAAAATATCACATATTATTGGTGTAGTTCAATGTGAAGGTGGGGACATAAGGTGCGACCACTTCAGGGCCTTTACCAGCTATGAGAGGTGGATCTGGTGGAATAGGAGCTAGTGGACCTAGAAGATTTAGAGGATCTAGTGGATCAAGAGGAGTAGGTCTTTGGTGGATCTAGTGGATTTGGTGGTGGAGGCAACACCGAGGGAATCAAGGTTCTAGATTAGGCGGACACGGGCCTCAACCACCTCAACAAGTATTTTTCAAATGTCTTTGCATCTACTAGACTATAAAGGTGTTGAGGATGCTACAGAACATGTACACAAGTGTGAGATGCTATGGCGCATGAAGGGGATCACTACCCTAGAATGGAAGACAAGTTAGTTTGTAACAACATTACAGGGACGTGCACATAGTTGGTACCGAAAGTATGATCCCCACTAGATAATGGTAGATTACATTGCACTGCGAATGCCTTCTTAGCTGAATTTCATATTCCTGAGTTTGAACAGAAGAGCATTAGCATGCTAAAGGAGATTCAACAAGGTATGGCAGAGAGTGTGCGAGAATATGAAATGTGTTTTAATACTCTCTTATCAAAACTATCTTATGACATTCATCCTTCTCAGCATGCTCAGTGGTTTACTAGAGGGTTGATAACACCTTTTAGGAGAGTGCTTCACACATGACATTCATAGATCCGTGTGAGGCCTTGGAGGTTGCCCCGCACGCCGAGGTTGTTGGAATGGAAGTATGGACACCGGTGTTAGCCCTTTTCTTAAAGCTCAGATTGTTGCAATGGCAAAGCAACTAGAGAAGCTATTTGTGAACTCGGTGCATGAGACTCATAGTGGCCTATGGTGCACATATTATGAGGTAGAGGGACATATAAAGGATAGTTGTCCTCGGAGATCGGTACGCGCCAAGACAAAGTGGGTGTGAGATTTTCCATGGAGATCATGATGCAAGTAGGTGTCCACTACTATAGCACATGATCTGTAAAAATGTGTCTTGCTATTACAAGATTTATACCTCTACTACTCATGACACCAAGGATTGTAGATTGATTGACTAGATACATGATGCCATTGATATTGGTGTGTGCCAAACCAACCTCGTAAAAAATTCCAAGGACAATGGTCATCACTATGAAGGGCATGTGGATGGAGGGGCGCATGGAAGAGGTTTCTGAGGAGTATTTTGTGGTCATGGCAACCGCGAAGGAGGGAGAAGTGATTTCCCACATGGAACTTGTTACAACTGTGGATCTACGGAGCACTATAAGCGTGAATGCCCTGATTTGTTGCAATGCTCTTGGTGTGGAAAGAAGCACAAGTATGAGGAGTGCCTAGAGCTATTTGAACATATGAGCTAAGAACACCTAAGGACAAAGGCACTAGAATGGTAAGCATAAAGAAGGTTGACTTGCAATGGATTCCAAGGGTGGCACGTGAGTCAGAACTAGAGCCTATACTCGGTGATGATGCAAGCTCAAGTTGTGCGTGCTAGGGGAGACACCAAGGTAGAAGCCACTTGATTACTAAAGAAAAGGTGGTGTGTGGTAGGTATTCGGACCCTACTCATTAAAAAGAGGTATATCAAGAGACCATGGATATAATTCAAATACTACAAGGAGAAATCCAATGCCTCAAGGAGTAGTCAAGATAGTTAGAATAAAGGAAGAGTCTTTGAGGCTCTACAAAAGGATCTGGATGAGGTCAGAGAAGTATGAAAAATGTTGAGGCAAGAGAATATAATTCCTTTGCTAGGGGAATGGTTACGAGAAAAATTACCACACGCTGGAGTAGAGTGCAAGAGGAAAGTTCTACATTCTAACCTTCCTCCCCATAACCTCGAATATGATAAGGAGATTACCTTGAATACAATTGTGGATGGGTGGATTCTAAGTAATATTATGATTGAAACATACATGAAAGTTAATGTTCTCACCTGACACCTGGAACCAAATGGGAAGGACCCCATTACAGTCATCCTCAAATGTGCTTTATATGGCTAACAAAACAAAGGCGATGCCCATTAGTGTTTTAAGAGATGTCATATCACCATCCAAGGGGTGAAATTCACCGGAGATTTTGAAGTCTTAGCGCTAGTCGAGACAAATAACTTTCCAAAGATTACTTGGGTGCCCCTGGTGTTATAAGAATAATGCTGACCTATGATTCAATAAAGGGTACATAAGCTTTGAGAATAAGGAAGAATGGGTAATCATCCCCTTGACCAATGGAAATTCAGCACCCTATATTGAGCCCTTGGGAGAAGAAGTTCTTGACAGGATCTATGTATGCTCTATCAAGGACCCTAAAGTGATTAATCCTATCAAGGAGTTATTCAGTTTGAAGACGCTCAATCTATGAGTGATACCACTAGTGTAGCATGTGACAATTAGGTGCATGAGACTTATGAATTAATTGGGCAGAAATTGAGAGGCTCTATTACAAGAGTAACAAGGGTGCACTCGATCAAGCACTGGGAGGAAAGAAGTTTCCAAGCTATTATGATGGAGCCAACCACGATACTTTCTTATGAGAAATGGAGACCCAGTGGAAATGTGAGATCAAAAGAAGAAAGATGTTTAGCTATAACTTGCTCAGGGACCACAACACATTGGTGGGTGACACATCACGATAGCCTTCATGAATGGCGTGAAGTAAGAATCACATTCTTTGTTATATTTTCCTAGAGAAATGCACCCATTATCATAAACAACTATCATGGGAAGAAACCCACCTCGTTTCACGTCCAAACATGTGAGAAGGCCTGGATGGAAGGTGCGAAGCCTTGCCACCTTCTTTATGGGTGCATAAGCTATACTCCACTTTACAAGGTTGTGCATGCGCATGGTACATTCACTCAGAGATGTGCCGTCAGACAAGAAATTGGCAGGAGTTGATGACTGACCTCCTTCAAGCTTTTAAATATTGGAGCACCAAGCCATCAGTGGATAAGGCATTACAAGTTGTTAAGAGCCTAATGATGGGAGATAGTGCCATGGTAGAGGATAGAATACTGGAGTTATTGGGTGAACCTGGTTTGGAAGCATGCTTTGATGAGGAAGAATTAAAGGAGATACAACTTAAGCGCACATGCATGGAGAAAGAGAAGGGAAAGATGGTCTATGTGATAGATGGCGAAGAGGTGGAAAATTTAGATGTTAACCATATTGAAGGTACACGTGAGGTTGTGATACTAGTGATTAGCAAGTACACACCTACCATGAACCCTTTAAAACAAATAATGTTAATATTGGTTTGGAGGCCAAACCTAAGGAGGCCACTATTAGGGACTATTGGTCGAAAAAGGATGTTTCAAGATCATTGATTTGTTGTGTGATTTTCAGGACTTATTTCCATGTGGGTACTGTGATCTTAAAGGCATCCACTAATCCTTAGGGGAAATGAAAATCAAATTTAAGGAGGGTACACACCCAGTTTGGAAGAGACCTTACCGAATGAATCCAAATTTGCACATTTGATTCAAGGAAGAGATAGAAAAGATGATCGCATCAGGCATCAGTGAGGCTGTGGAGGAATCAAAATGGATAAGCCCCATGGTCATAAGCATTAAAAAGGATGGAAGGATAAGGATCTGTGTTGACTACAAGGACCTAAATTTGGTATGTGTAATTGATCCTTTTCCAACCCCTTCACTAAGGAAATACTTGGAAGGAGTAGCCATGTGCAAAATCTATTCTTTCATAGATGGATTCTTTGGGTATCATCAAGTTAGAATTACAAAGGAAGATCAAGAAAATACAACTTTCACCACTTTGAATAGGAAGCTTCACCTATACGGTCATGCCGTATTGACTAAAGAATGCGTGTCTTTGTGTTTTCACACATAGTGGTCCAGGCATTTTAGGATTTTATCCATAAGTTCCTTCAGGTCTACCTTGATGACTGGACAATGTATGGACTGGTGAAAGACCATTGTGATAATCTGAGGCTGATGTTTGAAAGATATTAACAATCGAGGATATCCCTCAACATCAAGAAATGTCTCTTTGATACTCCATTTGGAACCCTGTTGGGGCATATCATATGTAAGGAAGGCTTGTTGGTGGATCCTACCAAATTTGCTATTATTGTGGGATTGGGGGAGCCTACCAATCAGAGCGTAGTGCATGGATTCCTTGGGCATACGGGGTATTACCAGAAATTTATCAAGGGGTATGCCAAGATCACCATTCCATTGGAAGAGTTACTAAAATAAAAAAGTAAATTTCACTAGGGAGAGGCGCAACCGATGTCATTTGATGCATTGAAGAATAAGCTTATCATTATTCCCATAATATGGTTTCCCTCTTAGGATAAGCCATTCTATGTACATGTTGATGCTTCAGGGATGGCAATTGGGGAAATCTTAGCACAACCTGGAGAAGGGATTGTTGACCACCCCTTGTGTTTTGCTAGCAAGAAGTTAACACCGGAGAGTAGAACTATACTACTACGAGTGCAAAGAATTATCAATGATCTACGTCTGCGAAAATTCATGAAATATATGTTGGAAACACCCTTCATATTCTACATGGACCACATGACATTGAAGTACTTGGTGAATAATCCTATTTTACAAGGGCACATATGTTGGTGGGTCTTTTTGTTTCAAGAGTTTGAGTTTATAGTTTTGTGAAGCCGGAAAGAGTAACTCGGGGCCGACAATTTATCAAGGATTGATCCAGGGGGACGTGTAGAGAATTGAGTATATAATGCCAAATGTGCAACTGTTTAGGTTGCGATGCGTTCCCTCTCGATTTGGAAGATATTTTTGTGTTTCTCAAAACATGTGTGACATTATAAGGAATGAAGAATCTGGAAAGAAAGTAATTAGCTATATGCACCATGCCCTACATGTTAATTAATGGGTTTTTATACAAGCTAGGTCGTGATGAGGTTTTGTGCCGGTGTGTGTTAGAACATGAGCACATTGTAATCATGGAGGAAGCACATGGTGGGATTGTAGGAGGACACTATGTAGGAAATTCCACCGTACAAAAGATTTTAGTGGAAGGGTTGTGGTGGGAAAGCATCTACCAGGATTATATTGAGTTTTGTAGGGCTTGTGACCATTGCAAAGGTGCCTTGGAAAATCGGGAAGGAGGGATGCGATACCCTTGAGGCTGATAGCTAGCAGATAACCATTAGTGAAGTGGGCCATTGATTTTGAAGGGAAAATTTCACTTGTCACACAAAGTATTGGTTCACGCTATATCATCACTTGCACTGACTACTTAACAAAATGGTTAGAGACAACACCTACAAAGGACTACAAAATGGCAACAACTAGGTTCTTATGGGAAAATATAATTAGCAGATATGGATGTCCACTAAGTTTAACAAGTGAGAGGGATAACCATTTCTTGAATGAGACAGTCATAATCTTGTTGGCAAAATTTATGGTAGCCAATTTGACCACAAGACTACCCCTTATCACTCATAAGCTAATGGAAATGCTGAGGCGTTTAACAAAATTCCGAGTCACACCCTAACAAATTTTTTTGATGTGGGAATATAGGATTATGATGAAAAAATATTAGTTGTACTATGGGCTTATAAGAATTCCTACAAGAGATTGAACAAGGCCACACCATTCCAATTGGTGTTTGGTGTGGAAGCTATTTTACTAGTAGAGTTTATGCTACCATCCCTACATATTGTGTGTACATGAGGATTAGCTGATGAACAAGCTCTATAGGAGAACATGGATAAGTTAATGTAGTTGGATGAAAACCGATCACTTGCTAGTGAGTCGGAAGATTGAAAAGGCATGACAAAAGCATGGCATGATCACCATATTGAAAAGAAACAATTCGAGGTTAGGTAGATGGTCTTGCTTTATGACTCCAAATTTGTGTGCCATCCTGGGAAATTTAAAGTCCATTGGTTAGTACCATATATCATCTTGTACATCCTTGATTCAAGTGCATGCCGATTCAAGAACTGGATGGGGCGACGAGGTTACTGTGCCATTTCAATGGGAGTAGGTTGAATTCCTACTATAAATTAGTCTTCCTTGTATGCATAAATAAGTCTTCCTTATATGCATAAATAAGGCAATATTTCCATCTAGCCTAGGATTTACCTTAGCTAAATTCTGAATTTACCTTAGCTAAATTATTTTGTTGGAACATAATGATTAAGTGGTCTCGGCTAACCCTTAATGTATATGGGTCTATCACTAATGTATAGTTTAATATTTAATAATATTTCTATTTCTATTTCTATTATTAAATATGTTAACCTAGGTATATACTTTAGGTTAAATATTTAATATCATGAAATGATTATATTTATAATATTAAATATTATAAACCTAAGTGTATGTGTCAACCATTTTAGGTTCAAAAGGTGGGTCGAGACATACCGATCACCTTATATAAAAATGACTTTAGGTCTTCATTTGATATATTCGGGAAATATATCCAATGTGTGCAAATCAAGTGATTTGGTTTTACCCTTGGTAAATAGGGTTTCAAAGGAGCAGGTGATCTTCTTGGATGTAAAATAAGTTCTTTGAAGTAAAAGGTTATTTTCAAAGTGGTTTTTACCTGTTAGGGTTTTCCACTATAAATAATGTGTCACTTGTGTTATTTATTTCCTGTAAGTATTTCTTTATTTACTTATGTTATGTTGTAATGTTTATTTAAATATTTATTGTAAAATTATATAATATGTAAGTTGATTAAATCCATATTTATTAGAATCCTCAAATTCTAACAAGGTGATCACTTGCTAGGTGGAGTCAAAATATTGAAAAGGTGTGACAAAAAGCATGGCATGATCACCATATTAAAAGAAACAATTCGAGGTTGGGCAAATGGTCTTGCTTTATGACTCAAAATTTCTGCGCCATCCTGGGAAATTGAAAGTCCATTGGTTAGGACCATATATCATCTTGTACATCCTTGATTCAAGTACATGTTAGTTACAAGAGCTGGATGGGATGAGGTTACCAGGCCATTTCAATGGGAGTAGGCTAAATTCCTACTATAAATAAGTCTTCCTTGTATGCATAAATAAGTCTTCCTTATATGCATAAATAAGGCAATATTTCCATTTAGCCTAGGATTTACCTTAATGCATTTCCTTTCTTTGTGTTTCCACTTCTCGTTTCTTATTCCCTTTCTTTTGGTTGTTGTGTGCATGTTTTGCGTACTGGGTAGCCACTTATTATTTTTAAAACAATTCTATTTGCATAGAGGACCACACATCTATTTTTGTGTGAGGTGGAGTAATGTGAAAAGTAATGGAAGTTGGTAGTAGAAGTTGTGTTTTGATGGCCCATATTGAAGGATAAAAAGTGTGTAGTTTAGAAGAGCGTGTGTAGAAAAGGTGGACATAAGGAGTTTGGTGTAAGGAGTTTGGAAGACCACGTATAAGTATGAGAAGCGTAGGAACAACATGAGGTAGGCAATGTCAAAAATTAGGTAAGGACAAAAGAAGTGCCTTTGACACTATAAGCGCGCGTGAAAGGATCTTCATCGGTAAGAAGGATTTTTGTGTGCTAGAAGGTTTTAGGAGTTTTCATGCAAGATTGGGTGTGGGGGTAAAAGTGCTAAAGGTTGGCTTAAGAAGAAAAAACTACCTTTATTGTAAAGGTACGATGGTAGGTGGCATTGCATTTATTATGGAAAAGAAGCAAAAACTATAAGTAGAAGGTTGGGGTATTTTATTGTTACCTTGCATTTGTGATATCGAAAAACTCTTGTGAACTAGGGCATCCTTGAGAAAAATTGTGTGAAAGAGGGTTGTGAAGATCTGAGTACAAAAATAGGTTGATCAAAAACCGGGGTGGAAAAACAATACACGGGCGTGAGGGAGAGGTTGTAGGAGTTTTCAAATCCCGTAAGTGAATATGTCATCTTGTGGAAGGAAGGGTTTTTTCAGGTTAGAGTTCCACATCTAGGGCACAAGATTGAAGGGATTTTTTGTGTAATAGTAGAGCCAAAGAACTAAGAAGAGCCAGGATCAGGAGAAAGGACTTTGAGTAACCCAACAAGAGAAATGGTACCAAGGAAAGTAACCACCGTTTCACTAAAGAAGGGCAAGGGAAAATGGAAACAAGCTATTTCCACTAGCTTTAACAAAGAGTGGTACGCAAAGGTGCAATACCTAGATGGCGTATTTATTAGAAAATAATGGGCGTCTCATGTGAGAAAGATGGTTGCATGAGTGAATAAAACCATCAAACAAGCACCACAGAGAATGAGACAACATTAGAATTGGTTCTTTGTCTGACGACAAAAGGACACTAGATGGAATGCCTATCTACAACGATGAAGTGAAGGTAAAAATGGAGAAGGTCAGGTTATTGCAACTCTACGAGTTTCCCTATTTTGGAAAACCTAAGTAGCAGAATAAAGTGGTTAATGTCACATGTACATGAAGATCATTTCTACTTCACAGACACAGAATGTGGATAACTCCCCAACTGATCTCTAAGTTTACTAGTCTTACCTGTGAGGGAGATTCATTTGATGATGACTTGGATGACAAGGAGGCCATCAAGAAGATTGTTGAGGCCTATGAATATAAGAAGGGGTCGAGTTACTTGACATCTCTACACTTTCTCGATCCAAGGTAATGAGGATGGCCGCACACCGGTCACAAAAATAAATGGACAGGAGAGAGATGGACATAGATCAACAAGGCTTGGTTGAATGTTTTTGGAAGATCTCAGAGGGGACCATCTATAACCTCTTGGTGTTCATTGTAGAGGAAATAATCGGTACCACATGTGATGGAGAAAAGATCATGTTTGGTAATGTCCTCCTTACCATTGTCTTTTTAGAGATTGGAGTGCTTGATGGGCTAGAAAAATTTGTATGGGAGTACCCAAATGAGAATCCTTCACCTACAAAAATATTTGAGAAGTACACTTATAACACCATGATGGCTGCCCACAAGACGTGCCTAAAGAAATGGTACAAATGGATGCGTGACGCATTCAATGCAGAGTGGAGGATACCCGAGAAACTACCTGTTTACCTTGTAAGGTGAGGCTGAATTTTCCATGTACACATATTTCTCATTGACAAGTTTACTCTAACAGATGGTGCCAAAGGTCCCCAGTGCAATTTTCCATTCTCCTTCACAACAAAATACTTCCAGGCCGGGGTTAATAGATTCAGAGGCAAAGAAATTAAGGTTTGACCTTAGCATGGTAGACCAGGATTACCGCAAGTTACATAGGACTTTGATATATCCAAAGACACACACCTATGTGGAGAAGTATGTCTCACATGATGTGCATATGATGAAGCTAGTAACATTTCCTATTGTTGGGAGAATTGCAGCAAGGGTATACTTGTGCATAAGGCCAAAGTATGAGAAGGGCGCTTATGTGGAGAATGATGTCTCTATCCTAGAAGACCCCACCTTGATCTGAAAATGTGTGTTGTATTTTTTCACTTTTAAAAGTTTCCAAAGATCATGATTTTCTTAACCAATTTTAAGTATTCCTAACTCCACAAATTGATTAAATTCTGATTATTATGCATCCATAGAAGTGCAGAAAACTTGTGTAGCAAATAAATAATCGTAAAACGAAAACATTCGTATAACAAACAAGATTGTTTACGGGGTTCAGAAATTCCTATGTCCCCGGGTTAAGATTGAACTGATCCATTAATAATATTGAAATGTAAGTACAATAACTCTTACAAACAACCAATAATGAATCAAAACCTACAAATGAGTGATCAATGTCCCAAGAACTCAAAATAGCGGCTAACCGTCCCAAGAACGATCCGTGGCTCCTACAAGTTTTCACAATGTGATCTCCTCGTAACTATGTTAGAAAAACACCTACAAATGGAGATTTAAAAAAATTCTATGAAAAAAAATCATATATTTGAGATCATCTCTTAATTCTGAACACTTTTCATGTTTACACCAAGTCACAATTTGGACCCGAGAATCGCATTGAAATTCATGTTTTCCAACTACTGTCTTGTAGATTTTCAAAGCTTCCAAAAACAGTTAAAACGCAACAAAAATATCAAATATTACATTTCTCGAATTTTCTCGAGAATTCCCTTCATTTCATCTTTTTACTCCAAGTTCCCAATCTGAGTGCAAGGCCTTCAAAAATGATGTTTTCTCGAGATCTGGTCCTTATGCTTTGCTTTGCATGCACTGGCCCCTATATAAGTTGAAGCCACCCATTTTATAATCTGCCCAAGCCTCTAAGTGAGTTGGTCGGATTGGTCTTGGGCAGCGGAGGTTATGGGTTCAAGACCCTGGCGGCATGCATGGAGTTTGTTTTGCATGTGGGTGAGATATCCCACATTGAGCGGAGGTAGTCATGATTGGAGGTTTAAATGTAAAATGACCCACGTTTTTAAACATGGCCTAGGCCACACCTGTTCGCATTTTGTTTGGCCACATAATAGTGGCGAGCTGGCTATTTGTTGACCCACGTTGTAAAAGTTATGGGTTTTCTTGTATTGAAATGCTCGTGATATGGGCCGAGCTATGTAGTAGGGTTGTTGGCAATAAGGTTTGACCGCCGAGTTAAGTGGAAACCGGTGCATTGTTGGTTGGCCCCAAACGGTTTGCGTTGGTTGTGGCGAGTTGTTGTTGACACTCTAAGTTGCTAGGAAATATGCGGATATGTTGGGAGATAATGTGGCAATGTTGACTAGCCCAAAATCCCAAACACAAAAAATGACATGGACGTTAAAATGCCAAATAATTACAAAGGTAATATATGATATTCGACCCAAGTAATATAATGACATTCCAAATGAAATATGGAAATAAATACCACTTATCGACCCTTGATAGGCAAATCAAACTTGTGGTGGCAAGCCACGTGGTGGTTTGAGGACCCACCACGTCGGAGATGATATAATTGTCCTCACAAATGCGCCAGCTCCCCTCTCGTTATAAAAGTTGAGCCTCTTGTTCTGGACCACTTTTATGTGTGTCGAAGACCGAAGGTTGCAAACAACTCAAACAACCTTCATTTTTACCTTTTCTTCTTTTGCCACTTACCCGATCTTGACCGAGCCATTTTTCCATTTGTGCATGCGTCCCACGTCTACCATGGCCTCATTGATCAATGTTGACCTTCCGGTTGACCAAACTTTGACTGGACATATCTTGAGCTCCGAGTGTCCGTTTTCACATTCTTATAGTCATCGAAAGCTCTCTTAAGGCTCTACTACATTGGCATGGTTTAGGGAAGTTTAGGGAACAATTGACACTAACATTTATCCCCCGATCACACCTTAAGGAAGAAGGCCGTGATGAGGAAAAGGGAGAGAGAGGATCCACATGAGACAAATGCACCAAGTATACAGACAATGCAATTTGTAGGCACGCAAGAGTCGGATGCAAGGCCAAACACCTATGCATGGAGAAAGAAGTCCCTTGTAGAAGAGAAAGAGAAGACACCCAAGGAAGAGGCACCAGAGCAAGAAAATCCCCTTGAAAAAGAAGAGTCACCAGAAAGAAAGGAGTCGCCTAGAGAGGAACAAAAATAAGAATCTCCTATACTAAAATCACTAGTTAGGAAGAAGAGGAAAGTAATAGAAAGGGTAGAATCAGAAGAAATAGAGAGCATGAAGGCCATCAAGAGTGACAACGATGATGAAAAGCATGGTGAGGCTTAGGACCATCATGTGTATGATGTAAATGACTCAAAGGAGGATGGAAATGAAGAGAAGGATGAAGACGAAGGTGTTTCACCAAATTGTTGTACGTTAAAGCAGATAAGGTAAATAGTTAAAGAGGAATACATGTTATTACGTTGGTCGAAGCTTGAGTGTGTATGTTTCTGATTTCTGATCCAAGATGATTGTGTGAGCTTCCTTTTGGCTAGGAGGAACTACCTATAATATAAAGCAAGACCACAAGATACAATTAATAGAAAAATTTAGTGGACTACCTAGCATGAGATAGATCCAGAAGTGTGATACTTCCTTGATGGTTTTCAATCCAATGATATATAACTCAATATAAAATAACTAAACATGCAAATAAAAGAATCTAATGCTAGTGTTATGATTTAGGTGTCTCAGACTACTATCCATGTCAATCCAATTAAATTCTTGATAACTACACTAGTGAAGGTCCCGGGTTAGGTTATAGGTTGGGCAAGTGGTCTGAGGGTCATAAACGGGGTTTGGGTAAGATTTGGTGAAGTTTGGTTGATTTTGGGTAATTAGGAAGCTTGCTGGTCTAAGGAAATTTTACCAAGCACAGAGGCCGTGCGGTCGGGTGGTGACCGATGTCGACAAATATTATTGATGGTGGTTTAGGATGACCAATATCAATTACTGTGGGAAATGGAAGAATGTCAAAAGTGGGTGTCCAGGCTCTCTTTGTGTCTGCACAAAGAGTTGGGAAGGTTTGTTGTGAGGTTTTAGGTGGGTATCGTGGTTTGGGTGAAGTTTTTGAGGTTCGGTGAGATATGGGGTAAGTTTGGGTAGACTAAGGGTTGATTGGGCCTAGGGAAGCTTAACAAGCACTATGACCGATGTCGGCTAAGAGGGGAGACCAACGACGGTTAAGGTGACCGACATCGGTAGGGGAAATTTGGTGGTAATTAAATAAAAGTAGTTTTGGAATTCTTTGTGATTACATAGAGGATGAAGGGAGGATGGTTGGGTTTGTAATAATGCTAAGGAGACTCGGAATGCATAGAGGTTAGGTATGGAGAGCTAGAAGGCTGTGGGTGGTTGGATGGGTAGATTGGTAAGAAGGTGGGGATGGAGGAATGCAAGAAGGAATAAGATGTAATAACAAAAGATAATGAACCTACACTTTAAGAAAGTACAAAATGATGAAAATCAAATATACTTACTTGTATTTGTAGGTCTGGTAGGTGAAGGAAGGTAGTGGTTGATCCGTGAAGAAAGTTGTGGTTAGTGCCACAACAATACTTACTAGAGTGTTCTTGTGAATATTTTTATGCCTTGGGACGAGCCTTTGGTGCTTGCTTGGGCTTGTGGTTGAGTATATCTCGTCGTCTAGATGTTGAGGAGTTTTGATTCATGCTTGAATGCAATAGAACTCTTTGAACTCAAAATGACCAACTTGGGTAAAGGGTTGTAAAGGTTATATAATGTAACTGGTGATGGTTAGGGTGACCAACGTTGGTTGAGGGATAACCGACGTCGGTTAAGGCGGGAAATCCTAGGTTTACCAAATACAGGTAGATCTTTACTATTTTTGTGTGCCCCGATTGTCAATCCAGGTCTCAAGTGAGGGTTAGCATTTAGATAAGTGGAAGTGTTGTTGGAGAAGGAATATGAATTTAATTTTATGGTTTGAAAGAGTCCTAGTTGGTTAAGATAAGTAGAGACTCATTCTTAGTTAATTAATAGACTAAGAATAAGTCCATGGTGAGGTGTCTAGGTGATGTGGCTAGGTGAGGTGTAAATTAACTTAATTAAAGTAATTAAATTAATTAATAATGTGAGGATGAACATTAATTCAATTGTAAGTAATTAAATTAATATGAATGCGGGTAAGGGGTCATGGTTAGGTGAATATGTTATGTTAGTTAAATAAAGGGGACCAAGGGAAGTGTGACCCAAATTTGGTGTCTACATTTTCCCCTTTTTATCGCGTAGCTTGTATTGATAAGCAACACTGACAAAAATAGGAAGTGGTTGCCCCAAATATAGGTGAGAGTGGGGTTTCCCCAAGTAGGGCTGAAGGTGAGGTTGCCCCAAGTGTGGGTGGAGGTGATCCCCTCAAACCAGGAGCTGATGAGGTGTTAGACGGAGTCGGTGAGTGATTTGATAAATGGGTAAGTGCTACAAATGAAGGTAGGTTGGTTGTAGGTAAGGACATGGTCATTTTGGGTAATGGGTAATGGTCATATTGGGTAATGGGTAATGGAAATCAAACACATGCACATGTATAGATTGTGAGAAGATAGCAGGTGGAAGACTACCTTGCATACTTGAATCACTTTGCAAACAAATTCTACTTGAATCACCGAGATGAGGTAGGAGTCAATCTGAATCCATCATTTGGTTGAAAATAGTTTGTTGAAATCGGTTTTGTTTAAAATTTGGGTGTAATGTGAATTTTTTAAATTGTGGGTAAAAATGAAGGGGATGAGGGGTGGGAAGGTCTAATGTAGGGTAAATAGGGTTGGGAATGAAGCTAGGATAGGTTTGGGTGTGTTAGAATAGGTTTTTATGTTGGTTATTGTGAATTTTTGAGAACAGGGAATGTGTTTTTGGTTTTTACTAAAACTTGAGAGACCGACGACGGTCGAGGGGGTTGGCTTATCTTTGGTTGACTTTGGCCGGCATTGGTTAAGGATCGAGTGGATCAAACTACCATCGGGAAGGGCTAATGACGATCAAGAAGACCCGATGACGGTCAAGGTAGCCGATGACGGTTAAGGTTAAGAGTAAATAGGTGAAAGAAGGGTTAGGTAGGAAAAAAATAGGTTAGGAAGGGGTAGGTGAAGATTTATATAGAGGGAAGAGGGTAAAATGCTATTTTAGTGAGGTGGGATAGGTAAGTCGGTGAAATGAACTAAGATAGTGGGTAAATGATGATAAGTGATAATAGGTGTGTAGTTGAATTAGGTTAAAGGAGGTAGGCATGATTGATGTAGTTTGGTATGGTTTGGTGGGTAATAGGTGATTTGAGGTAGTTAAGTCTTGACAATGTTGTGTTGGATGATGTAGATGAGAGATCAGCTAAGGATGCGGAACAAAGTACCACCCCTACTGGTATAGATGTGGCCTAGTGTGACTGCAGAGGAGTGGGAGAACATGACCGGGGTTTGAATTAGTGTTATTCGACGCTACTTGGCATATAGCTCGAGATCATAGTTTGATGGTCAATCTCATTGATAGATGGGACTCCGCAACCAATACCTTTCACTTACCGATGGGTGAGATGACTGTCACTTTGGAGGATGTTTATAGGATCCTGTGGCTTCGATATTTGGGAGCCTATATATTCAATTTCATTTGAGGCATCGGTGGAGCCGATAGTGGCAATATTTGGTGAGTTGACGGGTGAGTTGAGGTATTACAACACAAGTTTGAGGTATGGGGACATGTATGCGGCCTACCCACGGAGAATAGGCTACTTGTGTTGATGATGTGAGATTTTATATGAGAGTTTTTGAGATAATTGTATTTATTTGTGTTTATGTATATATATATTGATACACAAAATCTCCCATTTATATAGTTTATGATTTTTACTGGATGGATGATGTACTCATTTTAATTTCCATTTTTATTTTGTATGAATGAAAACTAGGTGAATTACGCATGATTGAGTCGAGGTCATGTAGGCATGACGAGTTTAGATCATTTTGGCATTATGGAGTTAGGTATAGGCATGGTGAAGTTGAGGTATAGGAATGATGGATTTTAGGCGATTTAGGCATGGTGGAGTCTAGGTGATTGTTATCCAAATAACTCTCCTAGTGATTTGGATAACTTGTATACATCTTCTGGCTCTGAGCTCTTCATTGCAAGGTTACGCACACTCAAGTTCCCTTGGCACATTCCCTTCTTTTCCTCACGCACCCTTGTGTGCTTCCCCTTCTTCCCTTCCTTTCCTTTTCTTATTTGTTCCATCTTCCCCGTGCGCGTGTCTTTTACACATTTGCCTTCTTTTTGACATATGTTCACTCTCACGTGTACCCACACATCATCTTGTAATGGTTGCACCTTAATGATGCACTCTCTTCTCACCAATTTGCCTCATTTCCCTGCACACGTCGCGTGCGCATTCCTCTATGCCTTCCTTTGTTTTCTTCCGTGTGCCCTTCCCTCATGCCCTCCTTTGCACCCTTTTATGCTAGGTCATCTTCTAACATGCTTGAGTATGCCACACACAACCAACCAAAGCACGCCAATAGGGTGGCTAATCATTGCAACAAATCCGTGAGTGAAACATGGTAGAAATGACAAACATTTTACACAGTTGTCCATTATTTCAGCTAGATCACACACCCCATGTGTCATACGTGTGTAGATGGCCCCGACATCCTCCTCGACAACCATATCTTTTGCTATAAATCTTTGATCACCGTGCACCTAGACTTGTCGAGAGAGCTTTTGACATCAACCACAATGCTAGGCATTCAAATTCAAAATTTGTGAATCGGTAGGTGAGAAATGGGAAAACATCTTTCTGAGCATTAATGAAGCATATCTGATTTCTTCAACCACCTGATTTGATATGATCCACCCTCCTTCCTCATCCAACATGCCAAAACAGACCTAGGGAAGTGCATTCGATAGATTTTAGGTGGATTTGTAGGAATTGAATGCTTCTTATTGGTGGTTGTATTTCAAATTTAGGTTTTCCCCCTTCTTCTCCCTTCTACAAATTCATCTATAAATATAAGAGTTGGGCTCATTATTAATGTTAGATACTCTAAATCCTTACACGTTTTTGCTAAGGACTTCCATCTTTTGTATTATGAGTTACAGACCTCTAAATCTGGCTCATGCATGTGGATATCGGCCTCTTTCGCCATTATAATAGCTCTGTGCATTTTTGGAAGTGATAGAAACATCGTTTTGTGACTATTCTCTGTCCTAACGTGTTTGCATTTCTTCTTCTTGATTTTATTTTACAGTGCATGTTTGTTGTGCCACTTCACATCCCTTGTAGTTCCTTATTTAGTTGTGTTCCATGAGAATGATTTGGTAACACGTTTTCAGTCTGTGCTACTCATGCCTAGCCTCCTTTCACATGTTCCATTTTCATTCCTACTCAAAACAGATAGTATTCATCCCTCTTTTTCTAGTGCTATCACCTTTTAGTGTAGTTCATTTTCATGTTATCCTTCTATCCCTGGTCCCTTGGCATTTATTAGCTTAGTTTCCCCTTTTAGCACTAGGAGTAACAATAGCAGTAGAAATAGATAGAGGAACCGACCTTCTCCAAAGATCCATCTCAAGCACGCAAGGTCCCACAACTTGGAGATGGTTCCATTGTGATCTCAAATAGCTCAAATCTTCCAGATCCAAGACGCGGGTGCAAGTTTGAAGACCAACAATTTCTGGCATGCCCAGTGGGACTAGAAATGAAAGCTTACATTTCATATTACTAAGTTCTGGTGTGTGGACTTAGTGTTTTAGCCTCTAGAGGCTCATTTCAACACACATCCCAGCGACTCCCAATATTTCCTTCCCGAGTACCTTTCATAAGAAGAGTGCATACAAGAAGTGTAGCTAAATATTATTTCGAGTACCTCCAGTTATCCCCGAGAAGAGTCCATTCCAAAAGGCCCACACATGCATCTCTATCTCCAGCGTTTCGTGCTGTTCAACTCATCCTCAAAGTAGACAACTTGCGTGCCCTACAATGGCACATCAACCACCTCCTCCCCTAAGAAACTTTTCCAACTTCATAGGAGGAATTCCCTTGGTGCTGGCCATGTAAAATGACATGCCAAATGGCACGCTCAAAAGTATTCCATACTTTACTGGTGAGAATCAAGTCACCCCTCAGGAGCATATCCAAGATGTAGCAAATGTGTGTTCACTCTATTTGATCACACATGATGATGTAATAGTAAGGTTACTTGTAACCTCTTTCAAAGGTAAAGTGCTTCAATGGTACCAAGGCTTGAGACTTGGATCTATTACCACCTGGGATGAGCTGGGAACAACTCTTTGCAATTACTTTGAAGATAAGTTAGATCACCTATCTCTAGTGGAGAAAATGACAACAACAAAAAGGGAACCCAACAAGTAGATGAATGATTTCAACATTAGATTTTAGAAGACTTGGGAAAAAATCCATCTTGTGGTAAGACCTACAACCCAACATGATTTTCTATATTATCTAAAGGCGCTGAACAATGATATCTCAGTCATGATTCAATCTATGGGAGGTAGGACCTTACCAGATGCTTATAATATTGCAGTAAGGGTATAAAATAGTCTTATTCAGGTGGGAAAAATAGCTCCTAAATCATCTATGCCCTTGTTCCTAGAAATGTCACAAGTGCCCCAACCTTCTATGGCCCCTATTCCTATTCCCGAGAAAAGTGTGCAACCAATTTGCATCTATGTCGTTCTCTCCAAAGACAACAAAAAGAGGATGTAGAATTAAAGGCTCTGATTAGAAATTTATCAAATAAGGTCATATCATTAGAAAATCAACAATTACAAGACTATAGAGGCAATTATAATCAGGTGCATAGATAAAACAATCGAGACTTGGTGGAATAAATATGGGAACCAAAGATTCATGCCCAACCAACAAAGTGATAGATGACATGCTAACACACATCTTCACTTACAATTTGTTTCTCCCACGCCCTCTCTTCCAGTACATAGTACAAGTTTGGTGCTCATTTCAGTTCAAAAAAATTTGGTGCAAGATTCAAAATGGTGCTTCCCTTGAAACATGCATCATAGTCAATATCACTGTGTGAATGTTACACGTGCCCATGCCTACATGGTCTAGAATGATTTAGCTTGCAAGCCTTCAACAAGTGCCTCTGAAGCAGAAAACCAAGGAAGAGCAGAAGTTCCTCCCAAGGAAAATTTGATATTTTTGGCGCTAAGGACTTCTATATAATCAACCAACCGACGGATGATACAAAGCAGACCACGTACCCAAGTTTTAGAGAACATAAGATATAAGAAGATAATGTTGGACTCAGTGCATAGGTCACAGTCCCAGCAACGCAGGCCGAACCTCAAAAGTAGAAAGAAGTATTTAAGACATCTAGTAGTAAGAGTGCTCAAGTTTCTACATAAGAGGCCCCTGCATAAGGATTTTGAAGTAGCATGTGCCCCTCATTTTGTACGTCAAGCTCCCGCTTGACTAAAATTCTTGCTTCCGTGCATGAGCACTCAAAAAGGGATGTTGTTCCCCAAATACACAAGTCAACAAGTCTTCCATTTAGTATTGTTGACCAGATGAAGAAGAAAAATATAAATTTCACAATGTTGGATGCCCAAACTATTCCATCTCGGTGGGATCCGTTTCATGAAGATCTAGTGCAACCGCCGCGTCTTGATCTAGCCATACAAAAGCCGCATGTTTCTATTAACATCTACCAAGAAGAGGAGAAACAAGTAAGTAAGGTTGTTAAAACCCCACCCTTCTATATGTCCTTGATCATAGGAAAACATCTTGTCCATAATTACATGATAGACTCGGGTGCTAGTACCTCTGTTATGCCCAAGAAGATAGCTGATGTCCTAGGTCTTAGGTATAGCCCCTTGTCTAAAGGAGTCCTGCAACTCGATGACTCAATTGTCAATACCTTAGGAGTCATTAAGGATCTTGAGTTGACCCTTCATGCATGTCCAAGTTTAACAATTACTCAAGATGTGTCAATCATTGACTTACCTCCTTTGTTTTCCCTATGTCTATCAAGAGATTTCACTGCTCAAGTGGGTGGTTACTTGTCTTCTGATTGGTCTCATATGTTACTCAAGACAAGGTATGGTACCTAGTTTACCATACAAGCTGAACCAATATTTTCTTATCATGTAGAGTCATATGTCCCATCCCCTCTCCAAGCCAACTATTTAATCCAAGAACAAGCTTCAATTCCTGAAGAGCAACCTCTTCCACCCTCTATTCCTAACCTAGTACTTGATGAATGGGAAGAAAGGCACCATAAATTTGATCCATATGCTTGAAGAGCTGGAAGCTTATGAAACTAGGCTTAGTACTTACTACATTCTTGAAGAAGAAGTTATGCTGTGTGCACTCAAGAAAGATCAAGTTGAACCTGGCCTATGGAAGTTATACTTTGATGGTTCTAGAAAAAGAATGGTGCATGAGCAGGAGTTGTTCTCATTTCTCCCAAGGATGAGAAATTATTCTTCATGCATAGGTTATAGTTTACATGCTCCAACAATGTGGCAGAATATGAGGCACTGGTGCATGGTCTACTGATTTCTAAAAAGAAGAAGATTAAGGCACTACAAATATTTGGGGATACAGATTTGGTCATCCATCAGGTTACCAACAAGTTCTTAACAAAGAATAAGCTTCTCAAATCTTATAAGCACAAAGTTTGGGACCTCCTTGAGATATTTGATGCTATAAACCTACAGGTGGTCCAACACAAAATGAATAAGGAAGCTGATCAAATGGCCACTCTTGGTTCACAGTTCTCTCCCAGAGGACTTTGTCAAAGGAAACAATCAACACATTAAGATGGTGATCGAGACCATACATTGCGATAACAATATTAGCTATAAAGTGTTTGAAAATGACACACAGATTTTCTAGTTAATCCAAAATGAAGCTAAGTTCTCATCAAGCATGCAAGCTGACTTACATGAAAACTATGGTGACCAAGTAATACATCTAAAAAAAAAAACAAGTTGCCTAAAGAGATAATCACCTTATTGAAAATGTTTATCCTTGATGATGAGTTCAAGGGTGAAGAAAAATATATGTGTGTCGTGCAAGAATACTGCTCCCTAATCACTATTGCACATGGAAAAGAGTTGTTGCTTAGTAAGGCTTGCACGTATGATGAAAGGTGGGCCTTCATCCCTCTGTGTCAAAAATACAATGATATGTTCTTATGGGAGTATGAATACCTCAAAGGTTTGTATCCAAATGTTGTTTAACACTCCATTGATCTTGATTCCGGTATCAAGTGTGTGAGATAGAAGCGAGAGACCAGTCAATCCAAAGATAGATCCCCTCATGAGAAATGAGTTATCTAAACTCATCAAGGTGAAGATTATTTTTCCCATCAAGTACTCTACTTGGGTCGTGAATTTAGCTCAATGCGTAAAAAGAACAGTGAAATCAGACTCTGTGTTGATTTTAGAGATTTGAATAAAGCATCTCTAAAGGATCATTATCCTTTGCCTTCAATGGAGGAAATTCTATAGATTGTGGCTGATGTGCGATGTTGTCAATGTTAGATGGGTATACGGGGCTTCAATCAGATCATGGTCAAGGAAGAAGATCAATTCAAAATAACGTTTACAACTAAGTGGGGAGCATATGTGTATTAAAAATGCCCTTTGGTCTGTCAAACACAGGTGCAACATTTTAGCGTGCCATGGAAATTTCCTTCAAAGGATACATCAATGAGTTCATCTTAGTGTACCTTGATGACATAAAAATCTTCTCAAAGCAGAGTGTGGATCATATGGCACACCTAGAGAAAGTCTTTGAGAGATGCAAGAATTATTGGGTGTCTCTTAACCCTAAGAAGTGCAATTTTGTGGTGGAGCATTGAAAGCTCTTGGGCCATGTGGTTTCAGAGGATGGTATCACAGTTGATCCTGAGCACGTTTTATCCATCCTAACTCTTTCTCTTCCAACGCACAAAAAGGCCTTATAGTCCTTCCTTGGCAAGATCAACTTTGTTAGGTGTTTTATCCCTAACTTTGTAGGATTAGTTCGGCCCATCACCTTAATGCTTAAGAAGGACACAACCTTCAGATGGACAACAAAAGGAAGAGAAATCTTAAAAAAATCAAGCAATAAATTTCTTACACACCAACACTCATCAACCTAGATTATTCCAAGGATTTCATCCTTTATGCTTATGGTGCTGATACCAGTGTTGCTTGTTGTCCTAACACAAGAAAATGAACAAGAGATGGAACAACTAGTGGCTTTCTTCAGCGACACGTGAAGGATTACAAATTAAGATACAGTCACATGGAGAAGTAGGTATTTTCCATCATGTGCATGCTCAAGAAATTCAAAATTATGCTCGCCACAAATCATATCAAGGTATTAGTCTCTCACTCTTATGTTAGAGACTTCATCATGGGAGTAAAGATCAGTGAAAAGAGAGCATGATGGGTGACCAAAATCATGGAGTATGATGTGACTATAAAATCCACAAGACTGGTAAGAGGTAGTGTGCTCTGCAGAAGATTGCTGAGAATGCGTAGAATGAATATGAGACTTCATTATTTTTGGATGAAGGTCTTTTGCGCTTAGAGATTGAGAAGAATACGAGATCCTAGTGCGCTTGACTGGATGAAGGATATGATCACATTCCTTTTCAAGGGCACATACCCTCCTAGTCTGAACAAGGCAAAGAGAAGACATCTGAGGTTACAATCTATCCCTTATGTTTTGGTTGATGGAATTCTCTTCAAGAAAAATATTGATGACGTTTTGTTAAGATGTATCAATGACGCACAAACTGAAAAAGTGTTAGAAAAATTTCATGATGGATTCTTTGGTGGACACTTTTATTCCAAACCTACAACAATGAAAATCATAATGGCAGGTATCTTCTGGCATACCCTGTTTGTAGATGCACACAAGTGGGTCACGAAATCCAGAGAGTGTGCTTTCTTTGCAGGAAAGAAAAAATTGGCAGCACTTCCCCTCCGACCAATCCAAGTGGATCAACCTTTTTGCGCAATGGGGTATTAACTTCATATGTACGATCAATCCACCTTCAAGCACTAGACACAAGTGGGTGCTGACAGTGATGGAATATTTCACTAGATGGACAGAAGTTGTCGTGCTCAAGGAATCAACCAAGTTAGTCATCCTTGAATTTCTCAAAGGTATATTCACGAGGTTTGGCATCCCTCAAACCATTATCTCTGATAATGCAAAATCCTTCCTTGGTACTAAAATAACTGATTGGGTGCTAAATATGAGCATCTACCTGAAGAATTATTCCAACTATTCCCCTCAAGAAAATGGTTTGGAAGAGTAAAAAAGAACCCGATCGAATCATAAAGCACACAATGAACATCACTAAAGAAACAGTTGCATACAAAGGTCCCGCATGCACTCTGGGTAGATAGAATCATAGTAAAAAAGTAATATGAACTTTGCCTTACAAGCTTGTCTATGGAAAAGAGGTTACCCTTCCTTTGATGTTGGAATTGAATTCATTAGTGCTTTCCCAACAGCTGGATTTCGAAGGTGCAGACCAAAGAGAAATTATAATGGAAGAGCTAGTTAATCTCAAAGAGCTAAGGAACTTTTCCATGATCAAGCTAGAACAACATTAACAAGCAACAAATAAATGATTTGATAGAAAGGAAAGGCCCCAAGATTTCAAAGTTGGGGACTTAGTATTAAAATGGGATGTTGACAGAGCTAAAAAAGGTGCCATTCAAAGTTTGATGCACTTTGGAGTGGCCCTTATATCATCAGTTCATGCAAAGAGGCTAACTCTTTTGAGTTAACTCATCTTGACGGAAGCATGCTACGAATCCCAATAAATGGGATCTATCTCAAACCCTTCCATTAAGTTTACTACATCATTTTGTATATATTAGAGTAGCTTCAATTCCTCCAAGTGTGCTACATGCACATTATTTTTTTGTACATAGTTATTTCCTTTCGCGTGCTCTTATTTTTCTTCCAAAACGCAAATCTTCTTTCAACAGTTGCAAGATTCAGAATCAAGTCAAGAATGATCCTTCAAGTGACTTTAGGGGTAGTTCTCAAATAATCACATAATAGAATCCATGCCCAATGGATGCTTCAGGCTACTGATCTTCTTCATCTAGTAGGTAGATGGCCTCGAAAGTCACCAAACCGTTATCCAAATAACTCTCCTAGTGATTTGGATAACTTGTATACATATTTTGGCACTTTGAACTCTTCATTGCAAGGTTGTGCATACTCAAGCTCCTTGGCACATTCCCTTCTTTTCCTCATGTTCCCTTGCATGCTTCCCCTTCTTCCCTTCCTTTTATTTTCTTCTTTTTCCATCTTCCTTGTGCACGTGTCTTTTGCGCATTTTCCTTCTTTCTGGGAGACGTTCACCCTCGTGTGCACCCGCACATCATCTTGTAATGGTTACACCTTGATCATGCACTCTCTTCTCACCAGTTTGTCTCATTTCTCCGTGTGCGTCACACACACGTTCCTCTATTTTCTTCCATGCACCCTTCCCTCACACCCTTCTTTGTGCCCTTCTGTGGTAGGTCATCTTCTAACATGCTTGAGTATGCCAAACGCAACCAGCCAAAGTGCACCAATAGGGCAACGAATCATTGCAAAAAATCCATGAATGACACATGGCGAAATGATAAACATTTTGCAGAGTTGGCCATTCTTTCAACTAGATCATGTGCACCACATGTCTTACATGTGCGAGATGACCCTACCATCCTTTGATAGCCATATATTTTGCTATAAAGCTCCAATCGGTGTGCACTTGGACTTGTCAGAGATCTATTGACATCACCACAAGTCTTTAGACATTCAAAATTAAAATTTTATGAATATGGTAGGTGAGAAATGGGAGAACGTCTTTCTGAGCATTAATGAAGCATATTTGATTGCTTCAACCACCCGATTTGATATGTTCTTCCCTCCTCCCTCATCCAACATGCCAAAACAGACCTAAGGAAGTGCATTCAACAAATTCTTAGGCAGATTTACAGGTATTGAATGTTTCTTGTTGGTGGTTGTATTTAAAATTCGAGGTTTCCCTCCTTCTCCTAGTATAAATTCATCTATAATTGTAAGAGATGAGCTCATTATTAATTTCAGATACACTTTGAATCCTTACATGTTTTTTCTAAGGACTTCATTTTTGTATTCTAACCTCCAAATTTGGCTCATGCATGTGGACATCAGCCTCTTTCACCATTGTAACAAATCATGCATTTTTGGAAGTGATAGAAACATCATTTTGTGACTATTTGTAATCCTAACGTGTCTGAATTTCTTCCTCTTGATTTTATTTTATACTTGAGTGTTTGTTGTGTCACTTCACGTCCTTGCAGTTCCTTATTTAGTTGTGTTACATGAGAATGATATGGTAAACATGTTTTCATCTCTGCCACTTGTGCCTAGCCTCCTTTCACGCGTTCCCATTTCATTCCCACTCAGAACATATATTATTCATCCCTCTTTTTCTGGTGCTATCACCTTTTAGTGTAGTTCATTTTCATGTTATCCTTCTATCCCTGGTCCCTTGGAATTTATTAGCTTAGTTTCCCCTTTCAACACTAGGAGTAACAGTAGCAGTAGAAATAGATAGAGGAACTGGCCTTCTCCGAGAGATTCATCTCAAGCGTGCAAGGTCCCAAAACTTGGAGACAGTTCCATTGTGATCTCAAATAGTTTGGCTATTCGAGATCTGAGATGCGGGTGCAAGTTTGAAGATGAACAATGATTTAGGTATGATCGAGTTTAAATGAGTTAGGCATGATTTGGTCATGTTTTTGGGTTTGATTTAATTTCCAAGTTATTGGTAGTATGAAAAATAAATGAATAATGATGTAGATGTATGTTGTGGTGCAAATTTACAAATATTTGATATTAGGGGAATGTGAAATGATCAATATATGACATGGTGTTGTGATAAAATGGTAGGTATGTATGTTTGTGATTATTTAATTTCCAAGTTTTGTGTAAAAATGGAAACTAACTAAGGTAGAATGTGAGTATAAAGGGGGAAAATTGTTTAGGGAAAGAGTGTCCGAGCTAACCTCTAAGGGCCCCATGCCCTCAGTAGTATTGCCAACATAGCCCCAACAAAAAGGCATTAGGCCTATGTAGTTCTCCCACAACTAGGGAAGAATATGATGAGATAGAGGAATGGGTTGGTTGGTTTTAGACCTATGTAGTTCTCCCACAAGATAGGTCTAGGTCGAGTTAGGCATGTTGAGTCTAGGTCTGTTAGGGATGGTTGAGTCTAGTTCATTTAGGCATGGTTGAATTTAGGTTAGTTAGGCATGGTTGAGTTTAGGTTATTTAGACATGGTTGAGTTTAGGTTGGTTAGGCATGGTTGATTTTAGGTCGAATAGGCATGGGTGAATTTAAGTCGAATAGGCATGGGCGATTTTGGTGAAAGAGGAATTCTTAAATGTAGGTGTCAATGGTCAGTGGTCGTGTAAAGGAGGATCAAGAAGTAAGAAAAGAGGTGAAAAATTAAAGGAGACAAAAGTGCCACCTAATTTATAAGAACCCAGATGAGTCTATCATACCAAAGATTTACTTATAAACAAAGACCCTAAAAGGTGTTGCATGATTGACTGTTCTATGGGTGAAGAAGGTCACATGATCACGAAATGTCACATTTGTGGCATGTACCTCGAGTAGGTGGAAGGTTAGAAAAGAAAGGTGGTGAGGTGAAATAAGGTTGGTTTAACGTAACTCCGATGTGGGACAACATGACTTTTTAGAAAGAGACTTAAGATCAAAAATAGGCAAGTCCATGATGAAAAAGTTAGCATTTTATTTTTGCTTTTTTTTATAGACTAATCAATGCGGAAGTCTAAGTGGGATTAATAGAGTATCTCCTTGAGGTATTCGTAAAGTGATTGATGTGGGAAGCTTCAAAATATTTTTTATTTGATTTTTACAGGAATATTCTTCTTTGTGTGATAGACTATGTACAATATGGCTAGCGTTGTATAACTATCCTTTGAGGGAGCAATCTATTTATAGAAACAAGATAGAAAGAGTAGATTTAATTTTTGAGGGAGTCATCATTTTGCGAGAATATTGACTCAAGGATTTTGAATTTGAAAGTCCCATACATTGCTTTTGGAATTTTAGGTCATGGACAAGACTATAGAGAAGGATAGGCTCTTGTTATGAAGACGAAACCATAACACACAAGGGTTAACTATGAAAGAAATGTTTTAAGTGATGAATGACCATGGGATTCCATCTTGAAAAATACAAAAATTATCCATGAGAATCATTCCATGAGTAGAGCCATGATACTCATATTGAAGATAAGGATGAAAAGTGAAGGGGAAATCACATGATTCTTGTTTAGTCATTGATCTTTAAAATAGGTAAATGGAAGGTGAATGGTGCTCAAGGGACAAGTGCTTAATTGAAATAAGGTGATCTAGGACTTGATTCAACAATAGAATGGTTGAAGATGCAAGGCATTGAGGGGCTTAGGTTTGGGTTTACCTTCAAGTGAAGACAAATGATAAGCACCTAATCCATAGGTATGAGTAATGATATAGGTTCCAAGCCAATTAGGATTTTTTTGCCCCATTTACTTTTCTCCTCTTTTATTACATGTTTATTTTCCTTCAAGATGAGGTCATTGACCTGGAAGGTTTTTCTTGGACACATTTATCATAGGCACATTTGATACATTTTTGGTAGATTTGAGGTGATCGAGAGCATTGAGATGACATTTGTCTAATAACTTGAGTTGTGCCAAACGGTCTTGGAAAAAATCATCATCGTTGAGAATATATTTGAGTGAGATACGAAGAGATGGAATCTGGACTTCAAGAGGTAGGAAAAAATTTGTACCATAGACTAGAGAGAAAGGTGTGGCAAGCGTTGAGGTACAAATACTAGTGTGATAAGTCCATAAGGCAAAAGGAATGTGCGTGTGCCAATCCTTTCCAGTATCATCAACTACTTTCATAAGAATTTAGTTTAGGGTTTCTTTGGTGGATTCAGCTTGGCCATTTGTTTGAGGGTAATAAGGTGAAGAAAAACTAAGTTGAATGTTGAAGGCATCACAGAGTTTTCGTAGATTTTTTTTTGAATTGTTTTCCATTATCAGTGATGATTCGGTGAGGAACACCAAAGTGAAAAATGAATTTATGGTTGATGAATTCACATATTTTCTTGAATTTTGTAGAAATGAGAGGTACAACTTCCACCCATTTAGTGTAGTATTTGGTAGCGGTAATAATCCATTGATGGCATTGGGAAGAATGAGGATTGATCTCTCCAAAAATTGAAACCCCATTGAGAGAAAGGTCAAAGGTCACGTGTGACCTATAAGGCGTGACTAGGGATGTGATGGAGATTAACATATTTCGACACTTCAAACAACATTTGACATAGTCACAATAATCACAGTTTAGGGTTGGCTAGTAATATCCCGAGCAAAGAATGCGTTTAGTGATAGCTAAACCATTGAAGTGACCCCTCAATAACCATCATGAACTTCCTTGACGGTGTATGGAATTTCAGAAATTATAAGGCAACGTAAGAGGATACCGTCAAAGCCACATTTATAAAGGAGACCACCCATGATGACATAGTAAGAGAAAATTTTAAGGAAGGATTGTTGTCCATTACAAGTAAGATATGGAGGAAGAATGGAAAGGGAAATGTAATCAACAAACTGTTTATACCAAAGGTCACATGGGTCAATTTCAATATTTACGAAAAAGTTAATGTATCAAAATAGATAATTAAGATTCGGAGGGTGAAGTGGGGATTTCAAAAGCAAGATAGGACATGGTGTCCACAAATTTATTAGTGGAGCGAGGTGGTTTGAAGTTCATAACGATAAAAGGTGGTCAAAATTATATCAACATGATGCTTATACTTTTGAGGTATCTCGTTACAACACTGGTATATACCATTAACTTGGATTACAACTTGTTGGGAATCACCAAAGATATTAATTAATTTAAAATCTAAGGTGATGACGGTTTGAAGACCTAATACAAGAGCTTCATATTTGGTGATATTGTTAGTACAATCAAAATCTAGTTTGAAAGATAATGGCATAGGCTCATCATCAAGAGGAATGAGGATAACTCTGGCACCACCCCCACACTAACATTTGTAACCATCGAAGAATAAAGTCATATGGTAAATGGTATCATCCAAAGAGAGGGTAGCCATGGATTCATTCAAAAATAAAAGTTAGAGGATTGATTTTTGGAGATAGGTGTTTATGCGAGTTGGTCAGCGATGGTTTGTCCTTTGACATGTTTGTGATGGATGGATTTGAGTTCTAAGTCTGCAAGAAGCATGAGCCAATGTGAAACATGTTGATGTTGGTAGGGCTTAGTGTACATGTAATAGAAGTGGTCAATATTGGTGACAATGAAGGTTTTGTGGTTAAGTAGGTAATGGAAAAGTTTAGCGTGAAAAAAAAAAAGGATAAGCGAGTTTTTACATGACTATATCTAGTTTCATAGTCCAAAAGCATACAAATTATATAATAAACCACTTGCTCCCTATGTTGTTCATCATGATGAGCGAGCATGTCACCAGGGAATGATCGTGAGCAAAAATATAAAGGTAAAACGGTTGGTCATCCTTAGGGGGAATGAGCATAGGTGGTTGGAGGGGGTAGTGTTTTAAGGCATCGAAGGATTTTTGGCATTCATCATCCCATTTGAAGGAGACATCATTTTTGAGGAGATGATGAAATGGGTGGCAATGGTCAAAAAGTTGTGAAATAAAGTGATGAATAGATTACAACTTTCCTTGTAAACTACGGAGTTGATGAAGGTTAGTGGGTTGAGGAATCTTAAGAATAGGCTTTATTTTAGAAGGATCAACTTCAATGCCACACAAAGAAATGATAAAACCAAGAATCTTGCCAAAGAGAACCACAAAGACACACTTCTTAGGTTGAAGGCAAACACGATACTTGATAAGACGGTCGAAGATGACCTTAAGGACTATAAGGTGTTCACTGATGTTAGGATTTGGAAAGAAGATCGTCAACGTAATCTTCCAATATGCGATGCATAATTTCATGAAATATATAATTCATAACTCGCTAATATGTAGCACCAACATTTTTAAGGCCAAAAGGCATGGCATGATAGCGAAGGTACCCCAAGGAGTGATGAAGGTAGTGGTAAGTAATATTTGGTTATACCCAAGAAATTGTCCATGAGTGATAACATCTCATGGCCGGTGGTGAGATCAACTAGTTGGTCAATACTAGGTAGAGGAAAGTTGTATTTGGGGCAAGCTAAGTTAAGGTCGTGGAAATCCATGAAAATGTGGAGCCCCCTTGTCACTTTTGTGACAAGTATGATGTTAGAGATTATTGGGGATAATCAATGGGTAGGATGAAGGAAACCGAAAGGAGGTGGTAGAGTTCTTATTTGAGAAGAAGGGAAATGTGAGGATGCATTTTCTGTAGCTTTTGTTTCATGGGTTTCACTTTAGGAATATTTACAATATTGTGGACCACAATGTTTGGGTCAATACTAGGCATATCAGCGTAGGACCAAGCAAAAGTGTTGTTATGATCCTAGAGGAAAGAAGTAAAAACATCATGTTTAACAACATCTAAAGATTGGCCAATTTTTAGAATGTGCGGGTCATCCTGAGTGTGAATATTGATGTCGATGGTCAATTCATTTAACATGGTTTGTGTCTTAGAAGATAATGACCAATGAATATAAGAATCTTCCACACCAAGGTAGGTGAGAATAGACTCATCGTCATGACATTGATAGCGTTAATAGAAGGTGTATCTTTATCAATCATGTCAGGATACATGAAGGGAAGAGAAGAGGGAGCCTTGCCATCTCATTGATAAGTTAAAGGTCCCAGGGAAATGGTGTTCACGAAAATAAAAGTTAGGAGGAATGAATTATGGATCCATAGACTCTGTAGGTGAAGGTGGTGAAGTTAGTGAATGGGGTGGAGAAGGTTTATCATCCTCAATGAGTTTGACTTGGGCCTTCTTGGGTGATGGTTCGACAAATCCAATACCACTTTGTGGTCTTTATGTTTATGAGTGGTGCATGGGATGACAATATGGTAGCCTTGTTCATAGAAACCAAAGCCAAAACCATTTCAAGAACAATGATGGAGGAAGGTGTGGGCGAAGCAGCAATTGGTGAGAGATTAAAGGTCAGATGAAAATGGCCGAGTTTGGGAAGGTTGTTTGGGTGAGTAGGTAGAAGCATCAAGTGCCCCATACATTAAGTTGGTGTGAATGTGGGGAGGACCATAAGGGAAGACCTTGCCTATGCGGTGATCATAGCGGGGATGTTGGTGAAGTTTACCATACTCTTGAGGAGTAAGGAATGTGTTAATGTTATAAAGGCGGTACTCCCCCAGAGTGAGATGTTGAAAAACACCTTCTAAGGGATTAGTAGTTGGTATGTGGGTAGCGGAAATGGATGAATTACTAGATGGTGGGGAAGAAGAAGCATTGGTTAGTTGAGAAGTAGATGGGTTAGTTGTAGAGAGGCTATGAAAATAATGGGAATAGAGGAGTTAGGTATGAAAGATGTAATGCAACATTAGTGGATGGGGCTGTGGGTGAAGGAGAGGTGGCAATGGTGGTAGATGCCTTAACTAGTACAAGGACATCATTAGGTTGATACAACATATTACAAGTATTGAATGGTAAAGGGTCAACTGGAATGGTATAGTTATGTCCTTCATGTTCAAATTTTAAACAATGGTGTAAGGTTAAAGGAACACAACCCATCACGTGGATCCAAGGTCGGCCAAACAACATGTTGTACTAGAATTCCCCCTCTAAGACATAGAATAATTCTAGAATGGTATGAGGGCCCACATGAATGTGGAGAATGATGGTGCCAAGGGTGGAAGTGATAGTGTCATCGAATGAATACAATATAACTAGGTTATTATACATGCAATTGGCAAGGATGTGCATTTGGTTGTACGTATGGAAGGAAATGATGTTGATACTGGCACCGTCATCAATCATAATGTGTCAAACGCGTATATTATCAATGTAGATGGAAATGAATAGGGTGGGATCAAGATCATTTGATTGGAGAGGTGATATAATGTCTATTTAAAGAACTATACCAATCCAAATCGGGTCCCTTCAATGACATTGGAAATGTTTGAAGGAGAAACACATCATCGTGAGTGATTAGGTAGTAGACATGTTTAAAAGACCATAAGTCTTGTTGCGGATCCTCTTTGCTATTAAACCAGTTGAATTTTGGAATTTCCCAATGCGTAGGGTACAAGTGAATAAGAATGGATGGGTGAATAGGATCATTGCAAATATCGTCATATGTTAGAGAGTTACGCAAACTTGAGACAAATGTTTCCAATGTTTACATATTTTCCATCATCATTTTTACTAGGTCATTGGTGGGTTGTGATGATGGGACACCCCCTGAGGTATGAGGAGGTAGATAATATTGGATGTAGATGTTATCCTAGTGTGTGGTGGTGCCATGTATGAAAATTGTGATGGAGGGGTATGAGAGGGAATGGAGGTGGAGGGGAAGTAACCAGAGAAAACAATAGAGTAAATAGGTGGTTGTTGGTAATACGTATACATAGGTGGGGTGGATGTAAAGACCCTAGTAGTGATTGGTGGAAGAGACTGAGGGATAGAGAGGATGAGGTTTTGGAAGGGAGTGTGGGCTACCGACACCAAAGGTGGCTAGGATGCGATAGGTATATGGGAAATGGAAGACATGGGCACACCTGTACTAAGGGTGGTGGATGTAGGCACAGTGGATGTTGTAGGGGTGACATATGTTGTGGGTGTGATAGATGTCATAGGTACATTAGATATCGATGAGGTGGGGTCAAGTTGAAAAAAATAGGTGGTAAGGTGGAGGTGGCCAGGGAAATGCTGGTAGTGGCGGAGGTAGAAGTGGGTGCAAGTGTAGGTGGGATGGATACAAGCATGCCGTAGATAAGTTTCCTAGATGAGTCACGAGTGGATGAATGGGATAAGTAATATTATAAAGTGGTGGGGTTCTGATCAAGGAGTTTTGCAAACTCCTTGTCACTAGTGTTGATGGTGATAGGTCGACCGGGATCTATAGGAAATAGAATGAAAGGTGGATATGGGATAGGTGAGAGTGGTTGCGGGATAAAATGGAATACAAGGGGCTGGCTTGGCTACAAGTGAAAACCATATGGGTGAGCATAGACTTGGTAATTTGATCTCTGTAGATGACACAGAAGAACAAAAGGAATGGAGAAAATAGTTCTGGGAGGTGAAAAGTGTAGGCGAGTTAAAGCACGAGGCCGATAGCGATTGGGGAACCGATGTCGATGTGAGAGGGTTACCGATGATAGTTAGGGTAGTGATACCTGATTCTTGTGGAAAATTAAAATCTTTGCAAAATGTGGCAATAAATGATGAAAATGAAGAAAATATGGGTTTGATAGTGATTTCAAAGATCCAAAGGTATGGTGAAGTATTTGAGGAACCCTAGAAAGAGTAGAAATGTGATGAGTGCTACTTTGGTTAAAATGACCAAAATAACAGAAACCGAAAACGGTCAGGTAAACTGATGATGGTCAGATGAGTAAATCGATGATAGTCGTGAGACTGATGTTAGTCACTTGTGAAATTTGAAAAGATGGAAAAAATTGAATTTAGTGACTTAGATCCAATAAAAGACCAACCCAGAAACTTGAGTATGGCGATGATGAACCCTTACACACTCAAAAGGGTCGAAATACACCAACTATGATTATGGAGTGTGAAAGGAAAAAAGAATGGAGAATATGACCTCTCACCTCAAAACAAAAATCAAGCAAAAACTAGCAAACACAAAATCCTATGTGGTTGATTTTATGTTCCAGCTTATGCCATTTAGGACTGACTTGTGAATAGAGTAGAGTTCTTTGTTTGATAAAAGGTGCCCTATGAAAATCCAATAACTAAGGATGGTTTTAGGTAAATTTTTGGCGAGGGAGTCCTTTCATGAGATAATGAATGGACAGAGAAACCAACTTAGTGCCCACTTCCAATCCTCTGATCATGTGATCGTTGACACTTCTTCCGGGTAGGATGTTGTTTAAGAAAATGTGTAAATTATTTTGTGTGGTTTGGTGTAGAGAAGAGAGTGTGCACTATGATTCAATTAGTCAACCATCAGCTAGGCATGACTTCCAACATATAGGTTTCCCTCAATTTAATGTGAGCTATAATGTAACATACCAAAATGAAATGCAAATGTTTTAAGCCCAAATCCATAATTAAGTTTGATGTAGCAAATAAATAACATGAAGAGGAATGATCTTTCACTAAATGCAATACAGTAGAAAGAAAGATGTGTTCTTATTAGAGCACCAAAATCATAGTTTATTTAGACAATATAAAGAAGGAGAATATTCCAGAAAAGAAAATTTAGTGTGAATTCTTTCAAAGGGAAACATACACATAATTTTTACCTAGGAATGAACAATGCAAAAGAACCCCTGATGGGTCCCACCGTAAGTGTGACAAAATGTTTCACCAAATTGTTGTATGATAAAGAAGATAAGGTAAATAGCTAAGGAGGAATACCTATTATTACGTTGGTTAAAGGTTGAGTGCACGTGTTTTTGATTTCTGATCCAAGATGATTGTGTGAGCTTCCTTTTGGCTAGGAGGAACTACCTGTAATACAAAGCAAGACCATAAGATATAATTAATAGCAAAAGTTAGTGGACTGCCTAGTGTGAGCTAGATCTAGGAAGTGTGATACTTCCTCGACGGTTGTCAATCCACTGATATATAACTCAATATAAAATAACTAAACATGCAAATAAAAGAATCTAATGCTAGTGTTCTGATTTAGGTGTCTCAGACTACTATTCGTGTCAATCTAATTAAATTCTTGATAACTACACTAGTGAAGGTCCCAGGTTAGGTTACAGGTTGGGTAGGTGGTCTGAGGGTCACATACGGGGTCTAGATAAGATTTGGTGAAGTTTGGTTGATTTTGGCTAATTAGGAAGCTTGTCGGTCTAAGGAAATTTTACCAGGCACGAGAGACCGATGTCGATCGGGGTGACCGATGATGGTATAGGTATAACCGATGGTGGTTTAGGATGACCGATATTGGTTACTATGGGAAATGGAACAATTCAAAAGTTTGTGTCCAAGATCTCTTTATGTCTCACTGAGAGTTGGGAAGGTATGTTGTGAGGTTGTAGGTGCGTATCAGGTTTGGGTGAAGTTTTGTGAGGTTTTGGTGAGATATGGGGTAAGTTTTGGTAGACTAAGGTTTGATTGGGCCTGGGAAGCTTAATAAGCACTATGACTGATGTCAACTAAGAGGGAGACCAACGATGATTAAGGTGACCGGTGTTGGTAGGAGCAATTTGGTGGTAATTAAATAAAAGTAGTTTTGGACTTCTTTTTGATTACACAGAGGATGAAGGGAGGATGGTTAGGTTCATAATAATGCCAAGGAGACTCAGGAATGCATAGAGGTCAGGTATGGAGAGCCAGAAGGCTGTGGGTGGTTGGATGGGTAGATTGGTAAGAAGGTGGGGATGGAGGAATGCAAGAAGGAATAAGATGTAATAAAAAAGATAATGAACCTACACTTTAAGCAAGTACAAAATGATGAAAATAAAATATACTTACTTGTATTTGTAGGTCTGGTAGGTGAAGGAAGGAAATGGTTGATCCATGAAGAACTTTGTGGTTAGTGTCATGGCAATACTTCCCAGAGTGTTCCTATGAATATTTTGATGCCTTGGGACGAGCCTCCGATGCTTGCTTGGCCTTGTGGTTGAGTATATCTTGTCCTTTGGATGCTGAGAAGTCTCTGATTCGTGCTTGAATGCAATAGAACTCTTTGAACTCAAAATGACCAACCTGGGAAAAGAGTTGTAAAAGGGTATATAAATTAACCAATGATGGTTAGGATGAGAAACGTCGGTTGAGGATAACTACCGTCGATTAAGGTGGGAAATCCTAGGTTTACCAAAAATAGGTTGATCTTTACTATTTTTGGCGTGCCCTGATTGTCAATCCAAGTCTCAAGTGAGGGTTAGCATTTAGATAAGCGAGAGTGTTGTTGGAGAAGGAATAAGACTTTAATTTTAGGGTTTGAAAGAGTCCCAATTGGTTAAGATAAGTAGAGACTCGGTCTTAGTTAATTAATAGACTAAGAATAAGTCCATGGTGAGGTGTCTAGGTGATGTGGCTAGGTGAGGTGTAAATTAACTTAATTAAAGTAATTAAATTAATTAATAATGTGAGTATGAACATTAATTCAATTGTAAGTAATTAAATTAATATGAATGTGGGGTAAGGGGTCATGGTTAGGTGAATACGTTACGTTAGTTAAATAAAGGGGACCAAGGGGAGTGTGACCCAAATTTGGTGTCTACAAAAGGAGGTGCTCACGGTAATGGAGAAAGTGACGAAGTCAACATGAAGGATCAAAGAACTCCAAGATTAACCAAGGAGAAAATAGAAGATGCGTCGAAAGGGAGGTATCGGGCATAATGAAATACTTGGTGGAACAAGAGGTGAAGTGCAACGTCGAATAAGTGCTCAAGGATATGGAGGTAAGCGAGAGCGTAGAAAAGGAGTATGGAATCTTGTGTGGAGATCCCAATCTCATGGTAAGCTTCCCAAAGGAAATGTGCATAGGAGGAAAGAATGTGGTAGCGGCGCAGAACAAGGGATGACTTATATCAATGATTCTCACTGCGCATGCATTTCGAAGAACCATGCTTACAAACCAAATCCTTGCATGATCTCCATTTGAGGAAGAGGGTGTGTATACCCATGCAAACAAGATGATTTATTTGGCCTTTGAGTCCCATGTTGATGAGACTGAGTTCGAGGTCAACCATGAGGCATTGATGAAGATACCAGATACTAAGGGAGTAAACCCTCTGGTGAATGCTTGGAAACTATTAGATGAGAAAGTGTGTAATGCAATCAATAAGGTATTGGTGGAGGTTGAGGTGAGACTATTCGAAGGAATGACAGAGTAAGGGTCCTGGAAGAAGAACTCAAAAAGAAACATGAAGAAATTATTAAGAAGAACAAGGAGTTAAAACATGAGGAGCCGATCAATGCACAATTAAGGCGTGAATTAAGGGAAGAGAAGGAAAAGGTGCATGAGTTTTATAAGAAAATAGAGATGATTACAAACTTCATAATGTTTAAGCACCCAGGACACTGACCCCACTTGAGCAAAAATACAAGTCAACCTTGCAATGCTTGAAAGACTTGACCCGCATCCTCACCATGGAAAGGCGAAACTCACATTGGAATCAATAGAAGAGGCATTGGCACGCTAGAAGGAGGAAGAAAGACTAAATATTGGGGAAATAGTTACTTGGTATTCCAAGCTCCTTTCCATTGTAAAGACCATCATATAAATAGTTGAGGCTGTGTGTATGACAATTGAACTGACAGAGACATGGTAGCAAACATACTAGTTGCTACACATGAGGAAGATCTAAAAGAGTTTGAAGAAAAGAATAAGGGAAACATGGTGGAGCAGGATAAAATCCTAGCCAAGGTGAGAAGAAGATGGAAGAAATTGAAGCCTTATGGGTTTCGTTTAAGAATCAGATTAAGGAGTTGTACCCCCAGATCACTCGTAGAATGGACGCATTAGATGACCTTAGCAAACTGTTAGAGGGAATTGTAGATACACTAAATGCTAAGGGTAACAAATTGATTTTTGAGGAGGTAAGCACTTCATGGGTGGGTGACCTAATTCAACGATCATAGGGTAAGGTGAAGGATGCACTGGAAAATATTGAGGCAACAATGAGGAAGGAGTTCCCACTCCTCCTATAACAATAGCAGATTCTTCCATTCTTCCATTCTTCCATTCTTTATTAAGTTGTCTCTGTCCCTGTATTCTTTATTCTTTGAAGGGAAGGATGTTTCCAAGGATGGAGAACAAATTTAGTGTGGGGTGATGTTGGGCCTTAAAATATTGGCTAAGTACTAAAGGGTGTGTGCGTGCGAGACTTGTGAGAAGAAGGGCACTCAGGGGAAGGTGCGCAAGACAAAGAGGTTTAAGAAGGGTTTAGGTGAAACCAGGACGCGCGTGGAAGGAAGAACATGGGTTCAAAGGACTTAGCCATATTTGGCATTATGAAGAAACTTGAGGAAAAACATGAGGACTGACTAGGTGTGATGAGTGGATAAGGTGCCACTGGAACCTTGAGGTCAAGAAAAGGATATTCCACGTAGGGAATATTCCCAAAAGACATCATTACAAAGAGTGGAGGGTTTGTAAAGGGATAAGCATTCACCATTAAAGGACCACATTGACACTTGACACGCGATATATTTAGAAGAAAAGGCATGGTGGTGGGTGTTGATCCTATAAAAAGAGATGCCCAGACTAGAGAAAGAGATATCGAGAATCAAAAGAGGAGAAAGACATAGAGAATGCATAGAGAGTAAGATGTTGAGTAACAGAGTGTTGCAGTAATGCTAGGGTTTAGAGAACTTAGTGCTAAGGGTTGTGAGGGATGTCATGAGCCTCTATATGGCACTAAGATCTGTAACAAGGGTTAAAATGGAAGGGTATAGCTAGGGTCTCATACAAGGGAAGATCTGTAGGAGTTGGGTCTTTGTCATTTAACATGTATGGTCTGTGATGACCTCTTTTGATTGTAATATGGCTATCATAACTATTCTAAATATATATATATATATATATATATATATATATATATATATATATAAAATAAGGTTTTGTTATGTATATCATGCTTAAGGGTGTAAACCATTGTGTTGTATAACTACCATGGCTCAGATCTGGTTTATTGTTCTTATTACATTGTTTTTAAGTTTATGCAATACATTAATGTGTGGATCTGTAAGTTGTCCCTTCCACTTTTCTTTTAACTAAGTAAATGTACTTCTTGTTATGCAATTAATCCTCCACTAATGGCATAACCTTCTCACAATGCTCACATAAAGGAGGGGCTTAGCACCCGCGCGTACCTCAGTGAGCGCCAGCGCCCGCCCCAGGGTGATAGGCCGACGTGCACAGGGGTTAGAAAGTAGTATTGAGGGTAGATAAAATGACTACAAATATGGATCAGTTCTACAAATATTTAAATGTTAATAAAGGAGAATTAAATGGTATATTCAATAGAAAATTAATCATATCAGAGTCTAAACCTTTTTCATTGACAATAAGTGATCAATATAAGACTCTTATTGAACTAATAAAAATGGAGCTATTACATGTATGTGGAGAAAGTTATATCAAAATAACATTATGAGGGAAACTATAAGTGAATACTTCAAACTGTATGAAATTGTACAGAAAATGATTCTATGGCCATTAAAGATGAAAAGGTTTTTAATGTATTAATTTTTAAAAAATTAAAACTTCACAACATCTTGGATAAAAATATGGAAACTTGTTTGAGACTGTATGTTTCAAGATATGGAGTGGACACATTTCCATATGAAATAACATTAGCTAATTGGACATTCCTTGCAGATCGTAGAGTCACAATCGATAACAACCAATGGAGACTTAGATTATGTTAAAATTGACTTGGACTCTGGAAGAGCTGCAACTGTAAAAGATAAAATAAGTGATGAAGGACCATTAATGATAGGGTTGTTTTAGTTTCTAACCACTCGAGTTTTTCCTTTTCTTATATATATGTATATATTATGACTCGTCATTTAGTTATTTTTACTTTACATATATTTTTATATAATGTTTGGAAATTTTAAATCACTTCTATGTTTTTATATATTGCGTGAAATAACAGATAGTAACTAGTTGTGCAAACTGGATGATGTAAAAATAATTAATTACATTACTTAGGAAAGTATGTTCAATCACGATTTCTCAATATCGAATCCACACATGTTCGCAAATATATTATAATCCATATATCCATCAAGATTCTGGGGATTAATAAAATACATAGGAGTCTAGAGATAATGTTTTCTATATTTAATTCATTCGATTTGAAAATACACTATAAGTATAATCTATCTATACATCAAGAATCAACTATCAAGATTTAAGAGTAAAATGTACATCCAAGTTTTCAATATTGAGTCCATCCAAGTTTGAAACTAAATTGTAAATCCATGTATTCATCAACTATACATGTTTTAAAATAAGATAATGTTTTCATCGACAAATACAATGATTGACATCAATAGTTTATCTTCATTTGGATCCTTGTCCTGGAGCAACTTCTACAACATCAACATTTGTACTATCTTTAATAACACCAGATTAAACTAATTCATTTACAAAAACATTAATATTTTCAAGATTTTTGTATCCTCGTAAGCCGCATCTCCTATTGAAAGGAGAGTAGGATCCTCATCAATTTTTTTCTTCAACGAATATCAGGATCCAATCCATGCTCCTTTATAATCCTTCACAATGTATTGTTATTCTTGTTTAACAAAACAAGTTTCTCTTTGAATACTATTACTCCCGTACACTTTCTCTTGCTTTTAAAGGTGCTCATCTAACACATGCACTTCAGTATTCAATGTCTAGTATTTGGAATGCATGTAAAAATACCATAGTTAGAAAGTAGATAAACTATAACAACATAAAATATAATCTTCAAAATATTAAAAGTAATTCAAAGAAAGTAAATAAAAGATTCTACTCGGGGATAACATCTCAGTAGATAAAATCTCGTCTTGGAAGGGTCTCTTGCTCTCTCAAGCTAGTAAGATTCAACTGCTCCAAAGCTCCCTTCAAGGCATTCCCATTTATGTGATGTCTCTTTTCATGCTCCCTACTAAAATTAAGGAAGCCTTAGAGAAAATCCAAAAGAGGTTCCTCTAGATGGGAGCTGGTGAAAAGTTCAAATTTCCTCTTGTGGCCTGGGATAAGGTTACTAAACCTAAGCTATGTGGTGGATTGGGGCTAAAAAACATTTCTCTTATGAATAAGGAATTAATAGCCAAGGTTGGTTGGAGGATTTCTAGAGAGGAAGGTCTTTGGGTACAAATCATAAAGATGAAATATTTATGGAATATAGGCAGAATGGAATCCTTTTTAACCAAAAAAACCTCCCTAGAGGGTCTTTTTCCGGAACTCCTTTGTGGCCTCTAAAGAAATCTTATCCAAAGGTATGATTTGGGAAATTGGTAAGGGCTCTAGAATCAACTTTTGGTTTGATAATTGGCTTGGGGATTCCCCCTTAGCTAACTTAGACTTCTGGAAAGATGTTGCTCAATACTACAAGGAATCTGGAAAATTTTGGATTTAGGACTTTTGGATCCAGGAAGATTCTATCAGATGGGAGATCATTGAGCCTCCTTGGATTTTGATGGTGACATCCAACCTTTCCGGTTCTCAACAATCAACTTAAGGCTTTCCACATCCCCATGTTCCAAACCAAGGAGGACTCCATCAAATGGAGAGAAGAAGAATCTGGAAATTTCATGGTTAAATCTGCCTACATGTCAAATTTCAAGAATGATATGCTCAAGGACTATTGGGGGAAACTCTGGGTGAAATATATCACCCCTAAGATTAATATATTTTTCTGGTTGGCTGCCCAGAATAAAATCCTGACTGTGGACAATCTCAAGAAAAGGGGAATGAAGATTCCTAATAGATGTTCTCTCTATAAGAAAGAGGAGGAAAATTTCAACCATCTCCTCCTTCATTGCTCCTTCTCCCATGCTGTCTTTGATGCTTTATTCTAGACTTGTTCAATATCCAATGGATCCTGCCCTTGACGATTGAAGATTGTTGCTTTCAATGGGAGATCCCTTTCCATTTTCCTATCTTGACTTGGGCCTAGAATATCGCCCTTCCACATTTTTGGGGTTTATGGAAAGCCGGAATGATGGTATCTTCCGTGATTAGAAATCTCTTCTCTTGAAAGTTAGAAGAAAAAAATTGATTGCCATAAAGGAAAACATTAAAATCTTTAAAGGTAAAGTCAAGAAACCCTGTCCGAATAGTGAGTAGAAAGTTCTTGACAAGTTCACCCTTGGTCCTAGTGGAATATCACATTCCTAAAAAGAACTCTAGTTGGAAAAGGCCTGGAGGAAATGTTGTAAAGTTAAACTTTGATGGAGCCTCAAAAGGGAATCCGGGTCCTGCTGGGGGAGGAGGAATTCTAAGGAACAGTGATGGAGACTGGTTGTTTGCCTACGCGGGTCCTTTAGGTTGCCAAACAAATAACATGGCGGAAGTCGAGCTCTTCTTTGGGGGGTTTTGCTAGCAAAGGAAAAGGCTTCAAGGACATCCAGATCAAAGGTGACTCTCTCCTCTTAATTAATGCCCTTAATAACAAAGGTTCCATTAATTGGGCCATAAGTAATATCCTCAATGATGTTAAGGAAACTTCAAATTTTTTTGATAGCATTTCTTATAATCATACCCTTCATCAAGGGAACAAATGTGCGAGATAAGATGGCCAATTATGGAATCCATTGTAATGATTATAAGATATGGTGTAAAGTTGATATATTACCCACAAACATTAATGAGATCATTAGTAGAGATAGAGGGCACTAAGTTTTATAATGTTGGCATGAGTGAGCCCTGTGGCAGTGACAACTTACTTAATATCTTGTTTTTCAAGATTTCTGCTAGTGCGAAAGAAGGTCTTTTTTTGAATTTTAGTAGCAAACAGAAGAAGCTCGGTCTAGTGAAAATGGGGGCGATAGGATTAGAGTTGAACCTGCTAGCCAAAGCATTGAAGCTTTTAATCAGCCTCTATGGAACAGGCTTAGGATTGGGGGTTTCAATAATTTCATTGCCAAATTACATGGTCATGATCCTTCTTTGTCTAAGGATTTGAAAAATCTTAGAAAGTGGATAATTTTTTTGTGAGGGATGGAAATCGAGGTGTTTGATTCCTCCATCACCCTAGTCACAAACATGAAAATGGATGGGCTTAAATTTTTAAGGATAGAACCTGTAGAGAACAGGAAATTGAGTTGTTCTTTGTTGGCAAGGAAAGATGTTCTTTCTTTACGGATGGTATTGCCAGGTCATGCATTCCGTATTTGGAGAGAGGTGTGCCTTCAAATCATGAAGTACATCACTCTGGAGGGAAAATATAGAAAAATATATACTCACCATTTGACCCTTCTGAACATGTTCTGCCATAAGGTCATGGTGAGCATCCCCTTCTTTCTGTTTATGTCTCTAACTAACTCTTTAATGGCTTTCCAACAGGAGAAAGTGGAGTGGCCTCTACATGAAGGGCTCATTCTTCTGATGTATGAAAATGGGAAACCTGCTCTGTCCCCTTCCCTGAAAGAGCATGTGGATGAGGATGACCTCACTCTTGCTGACTACCTCACTAAGATGAAGGCCGGAAAATGAAAAATTGTGGGGGAGGATTCTAGTAAAGATATGGGTGAGGATGGTCATGGGGAAGCGAGCACTTCGAGAAAATGTGACAGGGATGGTAATTTAAAGGGTTTCGAGGATTTGAGTAGTAAGGTTTAGTACTTAGAAGGGGTGCTCCATGTGATGGAAGAAACCAATGTTGGCTAAAGGGAAACAATGATGGATGTCATCAATGCTTCCAAGAAAATTTTCACTGCACAGGTGAAGTCTAGGCAGAAACTTCTGGAGCTGGAGGACTAGGTCAAAAGCTTAGCGACAAGCTAGAAAGGATGGAGGAGGGCACCAAAAGAAGGATTTTCAACTTGTGCATCAGTAGCTCAGGATGAGTTGGAGGATGATATTAATGAAAAAGGTGTTGAGAGTGGTGTGAACAAAGATAGCCACGATGGTAATAGTGGGGGATCCCCAAAAAATTAACTTTTGGTTCAAGGATTGTTGGCAGAATTTTGGCGAACTTGTTGTTTTACTGTTTTGGAGATTGTTTCTCCTTCTCTCTAGTTTCCCCACCTTTCTACAAAGTCTGGTCCTTAATTGTAAGAGTTAAGCATGTTTAACTCCTTTCTGGGACTTTTTCGTTTCCTTCTTGCTTGTTGTTTTTGTTCCTCCTTTTGTAATGGCCCCAGGAGCTGATCCCTATTTTTACCGTATCTAATAAAAAAATGATTATTTTTATGAAAATTAAGATAAAATTCTTAAAAACAAAATTATCGGCAACTTTCGGTTTATAGATATTGCATTTTTCCATCTTCTCATGCGGTTCAATTGGAATAGATGTTGATTTTAGTGCGTGAAAACCCCATAATAGAAAAAAGAGTAAAACAATAAGAATAAATAACTACACTAGAATTCACAATGGCTTTGTCAAAGGCAAATAAAATCCTTGTTGAAAGATATGAACACCAATCAAATATAAAAAATGGAAAGGGTTTGGAGAAGGTAGTGGATTACCTACTAAGGAAATTCAGTGTATCTTCCCTATAAAATGATGTGGTCCTAGAAAAATTCCACCATGGCCAGGACAAAGGGGTATTTGATTGATTGAGTGCTAAACCCTCTTTTGGAGGGATTATTAACCTCAACCTCAACATAAATCTTGTAATGAGACTTTAAAAATTTCTTTTCTTGATAAGGTAGAATGGTTTTTATCAATACAGGAAATGCATTTTGATGGGGTAGCCCCATTAGATGATGAATATCATCAGGGGTTATTCTAATGAAAAATTGGTGCGATGGTAATGCAACTTGAAAAGAGCAATCATAGCTATTATACACATGCATTAAATTGTCTAACAACTTGGTGTCTGTCTTATATAGAGGCATGTACAGTAGTCCATGGAACCATGATTTTCCAATTCAATTGGATTGATATTTAATTTTAGGGTCTTCCAGCAGTTGTATTAACCATGGATACACTAGGTTTCTGTAAACAAAAGACAATGCTAATTGAATTTTTTCATGGTGTCATGATTCATGATTCTCCTCTCTTAAAATTCATTTAATTAAGAGTTGAGCATCCTTAATCATATTTCTAAGTATTGAGTTTAACATTTACATTGTTGAAATTCAAACACTCTACCATTTTATGTCGTCAAATTTGACATGCACTTTGTTGAATTTTTGATATTGCGCACTTCTTTACTCATCTCTTTTAAAGCATTCACTTTTCTCTAATTTGATATCCTTAATCAATCATTTTACCTTTGTCTCTCACATTCACTTTGTCGATATGTGAGCTTTTCATCATCATCTTTTTGTAGACACCCTAAAAATACATAAAGATTTCTATCCCGCTTCTATCCAATTATAATTAATTAAATTAATTCGATCTTGTCATAACATACCCCTTTGGAATTAAGTATATTAATCCCATTAATTAAATACACCCTTATATAATTAATTATACTATGCCTTTCGAATTAATTAAATTAATTCCTATCCCTTTAGCTAATATAATTAAACATTTAATCAAATAAATGGTTAATTATTTCCTCAAATTAAATACTAATTAAATTAGTTATTTAATTAATTATTTTATCCACTTCACTCCACTTCCGGGAGCCTCTGATGGCAGGGTTAGTAATAATGCTCCGTGAAACCACTTCTGGATGAATTCAAAGATAATGATTGCCCTTACAAAGCTATAACTACACAGACCAAATCATCTTACTATTTCAAGTAATTATAATTATTACCTTAGAAATAATTCAAAATAAGATCCACTTCTCATGGCCTTACCCTTAGCTATAAAAACATGTAATTTTCCTTTGTAATCCATCCTGGAGCTTTGAGAAAATTACATCCAACTTCTAATTTGACATCCGCATCCTTGTGAAATCTTCTCGCATGAGCATATGCAAATATGTTTAGAGATTAATATCAAAAAGCACCCACAATCCAAATATCAACAAGATCAAACAATTACAAGTGCTTCTACAATCTTACTTGAGGTTTGCAAGATATTACATAGAAGGTAAATTTATTTGTTTATTTCTTTATCTTTTGTTTATCTGCTAATTTTCCTTGTCTACATCCTGACACACATGGTGGGACACCCCAGTTACTTTTTCCATTTTAGTTTATCATTTTGTGATTTAAATTTATTTGTGTGTTTCTTGTCTTCATTTAACCTTGTTATCAAAATTTTAGGTTCCCGGGTGAATCACGAAGCTAAAAACTAGGAAAACCATCTTCTTGGACATTTTTATGACATTTTTGCATTTTCCAGGCTGTCTACGCTAGTGTGCACAATCTTTGTGCTAGTGTTAAAGTGATTTATCTAGCATGTAAGTACATGCACTACTATTAACATTACACGTGTTTATTCCAAAAAAACACGAGTTTTGTCTAAGTTCACGCGCTAGCGTCGCTCATCCTTGTGCTAGTGTTATATTGCATGCATTACCGTTCATTCTCTTTCATCCTATTTAACTCATTTATTTTTACGGTCCTTTGCAGCGTTAACATGCATAATTGCACTCACTAGTATTATCTCGTGATGATAATGCACTTAAAGTTCATGCACTAGCGTAGTCTATCTGTGTTATTCCACTTTTCTAGTTTTTCCAACTTGTGCGATTAGATATAACTTTGTGTTTTATATTATTTCATTCTATTTTTGCATATCTGTTTCTATTTTAAGAATTAATAGAGGAATTCATATTTTCCTTTGTTAATCAATGTGAGATCACATGTATGATCTTTCCTTGTGCTGTATAAGTGACCTTGGAAATCAGAAACGTGATCTTCATTTTTCAAGTATTTGTTTAAGGAATTAACCTTTTTATTTTATTAATCAAAGTTTGTTCATGTGTATGCTCTTTCCTTGCACTTTATAAGTGACCTTGGAAATCATAAATGTGAGCTTACTTCTATCATCTTGTCCTCTACCTACCTCAAGAAAAATATTATAATCCTTGTTTGTAGGACCAACTCTACAGGAGGCTATAAAAATTCAAACTACTAACTATAGGTTTCCTTGAACGAAGTTTAAAACATTTTACTAACTACAGGTTGCCTCTGTCAAAGATTGGTGGTTAAAAAAATCTCATCTCTAATCAAGATAAAATGAACAATTCACACTTTGTATTTGTAGGTGCGGTTGACAAGGCTATTGCCCAACTACTATAATTGTGGGAAGTGCTTTGGCTTAAGCCATAAAAATTATTTGAGGAGTACCACAAGAACCCCAAAGTAGTCAAAAATTGAGGGAATTGACTGACAAAATGAGTACCCCCATCCTATCTAACTAGTATTCCTTTATGAGTTAGAGTCAAGGATATCCTTAGTAGCGACCCAATGCAATTCATTTGAGTAAGATATTTTCTCATTGTTTCAAAGGGGGTAAAGTAAATCTATAAAATAGTAATAGCACCATACTCGCTTGGGTATCTTTGCTGACACCTAGTTGAGAGAGCCACCTAGGAAGACACACACTTTGTCTAATCCAATCTAAGGTAGAGGCCAAAAATTCCATAAACAAAACTTTGTTTACTCTTTCTCTTTTCATTTAGTGAGTTGTGTTCCACAATCGTATTTTACGTTCTCACTTTCATCTCATTTTCAATCTTTCCCAAATACTCCTTATTTGGGTTCATTCTCGCATCTTTGCTACTTTCCCAAATACTCCTTATTTGGGTTCACTTTCGCATCTCTTTCATATTTCCAAATACTCCTTATTTGGATCCACTTTTGTCTCATTTCCACCTCTTTACAAATGAGTCTAAGTCTTGGGTTGCAGACATCTTGTTAGGATTATGGAGCTGAATTACTTCACAGATTAGCTGATTTACACCTTGATGGTTTAATCGATGAACCGACGTCGGTCGGGAGTAATCGGCGCTAGTCAACATTAGGGTAACCAACGACGGTCGGATAACTAGCACCAATGACTTGTGTGTGAAAGTCTATATTTAACTCACGGTAATTAGATTTAACTTTGTTATAAAGTTGATCTAAAGGTTGTAAATGCATAGCTAAGGTGCCCTAAGTTTGTATAAGATTATATAAGCTAGAAAACTAGGGTTAGAACATAAGGATAGAGGAAGAATGTTAATTCTCCTTGGTTGAAGATGAAGAAGAAGAAAAAGAAGAAAAAGGTTGCATGAAGATAGAGCTTCAATGGAGAGAAGCTGGACAGAAGGAAATAATAGGTACATCTGAATGGTGAGAAGGTGGTTATGTCTTCTTTTGTATTTCCTTTGTATTGTCTTATCTAAATGTAATGGCTTGCATAGTATGCAAAGCACATAGTCTTTCATCTTGTAGATCCATAGGTTGTTGTGAGATCTTGTATTGTAGATCCACAGGTTATTGTGAGATCTTGTATTGTAGATCCATGAGATCATATTGTATTGTTGATCTATAGGAATCTAGTATTATAGCTCGTTAGAGAGCTTGTGGATACAAATAGTATCCAGATATTGTAGAGGAGGTTGTATTCTTGTTTGCAGTGGTAGATGCAGTGAGATGGAGGAGAGACTTACTTCTTGTTGCACATATATGGTTACACATTGGTAGACCCACATGAGAGGTCTTGTTTGAAGATTCACATGATAGTTTGGTTGGACAATGGGAGATGCAATAGTTCTTGGTATGTGAGTACTTGGTGGTGTTTGGAGGCACGGTTTTAGTGCACTCATGGAGATTCATTTAGAGATATGGAGGAGAGGAGATACTTTTGGAGAGATGTATTGTACTCTTGTATTGAAGATTTGGTTTGTACTCTTGTTATATTATATATATGAGATATCTATCTTTGGTGGATGTAGCCCACATTGGGTGAACCATGATACATGTTGTGTTATGTGTGTGTACTTTGTTTTGATTTGGATTATTCTAGTTTATACTTCCACTGCTGTAGATTTTGGGGAATTGTTTAGATCATGTGTGCATGATTTTGTTTGTTATTAAATCATAACACTATTCCATAGTCCCGAATTCCCAACACATCTATATCTGAATTTGAGCACTTTCATCCTTTTCATCTAAATATTGACATCATGATACTCGCTTTATCATGATCAAACACCTTTGCAATCACCTTGATCTATCATATTTCTAAGTCTTAAGTTTAACATTACATTGTTGAGCTTTAAGCATTCATCCATCTTACATCATCACAATTTAACATTCACTTTGTTGAATTGTTGACATCTTCAACACTTCTTCACTCTTCTCTTTTAAATCATTCACTTTGCTCTAATTCAAGATCCTTAACCAATTACTCTCCCCTCGTCTCTCACATTCACTTTTTCGAGATTCAAGCTTTTTCATCATCATATTTTCACCTCTATATTTCGACATTCACATTGTCGTCATTTGAGTATTATCCCTCCTTTATGTATTATCCTCTCTTAATGGTAATCTCGTTAAAGAGTCGAACATTTTCATCATCTTTCCAAGTCTCCTCTCTTAACACCCATCTTGTTAAGATCAAGCACCTTCACTATCTTTCTAAGTCTCTCCTTTAACACTCCTTTTGTTAAGTGCTGATATTTTTCATTTTGATTTCCAGCCTCCCCTTATAACACTCATTTTTTCACAAGTTGAGAAAACCAAATCCTTTCAACTCTTCCCCCTTTACATTCACTTTGTAGAGGATCAAGAAGTATTTCAAACCCTTTCATTTCTCTTAACACTCACCTTGTTAAGAGTTAACATTTCAAACCTTTTTCTCTCTCTTAACACTCCTTTTGTTAAGATTTGATCACATCATCTTGTTAAGTCTCTTCTTTTTAAACATCCATTTTAAAAGTTGAGAAAACTAACCTTGTCAAAGTCTCATTTCTTTTGTACATTCACTTTGTTAAAATTTTGAGCACATCACTTAACTCGTACAATACTTCTCTCATCTTAGCATTTCTTTTTCTAAGAGTTCCATAATTGGAATTTCTTTTTCAACACTTCTTCTCTTCGTCCACCTTGACATTCACGTTGTTAAGGGTCAAATCTAACAATATTTTTAAATCCCTTGTCCATCTTAACATTCACATTGTTAAGGGTCGAGTAAATTCGATTTCCAAACTCTTCCATCTTTACATTCATGTTGTAAAGGGTTGAGTACTCTATCATACTTTCACATTTTGTCCATCTTAACATTCAAGTTGTTTAAGTTGTTAAGGGTTGAACAAATAAAGTCTTTTCAATCTCACTTCCATCTTAGCATTCACCTTTGTTAAGGGTAGCATCGTTTATTTTTTTCAACACCTCTTCCATTTTAGCATTTAATTTGTTAAAGGTTGAGTAATTTTCATTCGCTCTTCCATTCAAGCATTCACTTTTCTAGAGGTTGAGTACGTTGCTAACCTTTTCACCTCTTTCATCTTAGCATTCACTTTTCCAAGGGTGAGATTTCCAAATTTTTCGCCTCTTCCATCTTAGCATTCACTTTGCTAAGAGTTGAGCTTTCTAACCTTTTCGCCTCTTCCATCTTAGCATTCACTTTGCTAAGGGTCGAGCTTTCAAATATTTTTTCCTCTTTCTTCTCATAGCATTCACTTTTCTAAGGGTTGAGTTTTCTATTGCACCATTCTTCACTCTCCCCCATTTTTCATTACAATGGTGGATTCACACAATTCATCATTTTCTTAAGAATGGAAAATGATGAAGGACACTATTTCAGGTATGTAAAAAAACACAAATAATTCAACTTTGATGAATTATATCCCTATCCTTCGACATGGAAATCTTATGGATGCCCTTTCCAAAATATTTTGAGATGCCCAAGATCAAAAATACAAGTTAAAAACCAATCCTAGAGATCATATCAAAGAATTTTCCATCGTATGCCTCAAAGTGGCACATAACAATATATTTCTCTTGTACCTTTTTCCTAGAAGTCTAGGAGGAAAATATTTGGATGGGTTCTTACACCTTCCAAATAGATATATCACCACCTTCGCAGACCTCTCGGAGAAGTTTTTCAAACATTTCTCTTTAGACCTTGAATTTGAAGTCACCTTTTCTCAAATTGAAAACTCCTTTATCAAAAAGGTTTACTCAAACCTCACTCAAAAGATAGTGGGCACCATAATAACAATAACAATAGCTCTCACCATGATAAATCTAAACTTGTCAACTGAAATAACAAATTTTTCAATGACGGTGTCATAGACAACCAAAACATCCATAATGTTCAAAATAATCAAGCTACACCAAACAAAGCCAAACAACCTCTTATTGTTTCAAGTAAATAGGATTCCTCTTCACGTGAATCTAAATGATGTCATTTTACACCTTTGGGAGGACCTCTCTCTAGCATCCTACAAAAATTTCCAATGCTAACATGGTGACATATCCTATTACCAGACCTTGGGTTGAAGGAGAACCTAAACCCACTTGGTACAAATCGACACTTACTGTGAATTTCATCACATTGATGGTCACCAAACTAATCGATGTGTACATTTACGTCACTACATCCAAGACCTCATCGACAATGGGGATATTACCATTGAAGAACCTTCATCGAATAAAACACCAAATGACAATCTCAAAGTGTTTTCAAACCCATTCCTAAACATGGTGTTGATAATAAAAATGTTGACAAAGGCCACTCCTCTAATAAGGAAGTTCCTTCTACGATCGCCATCATCAAATTGAAATCTCCGATTGATTTCGTAACCACAAGTCAAAATAAAATATACGTTCCCATGAAAAATCAACCATCTACATCTTCTACAAAGCCTCAAACGTCCAAACCTATGGCTCCCTCAAATCAAAAGTCAACCTTTAATGTTAAATATTTTACTTCTGGTTAGTATGACCTCATAAAATAGTTAGCAACCATGCATGCACATATATATCTAATAGAGATATTAAAAGAGTCGCCTAACTTCCAAGACATCCTCACTCATGCTCTTCATGAAGCACGTGTTCCTACAACCCTTAATGTTTAATAGTTCCAAGCTATGATTTCCAACCTTTCATCTAAAAGTCCCATATTGTCTTTCGGTCCTCAGGATATGTTGAACCCCAATCTTCTTAACAACAATTCTCTATAAATAGAAGCTTTTATAACAAACCATAAGGTCAAAAGAGTTCTTATAGACAATGGAGCAACCCTAAACACATTGTTCCATAAAAATGTTACGTTGTCTTAGTCATATAAAGAACGACTTAGACACATATTTAATTTAATTTAAATTAAATCTAATTGTAGAGTCACTATTAAAATAAATGATCTGGGTAGGGAGAAGTGATGAACAAGATGCAAGAAATGTCATAATTAATATCTATAAATTTTGTAACTCATGAACAAGGATGGACAGGGGTGCCTACGGTAAAACAAGGATGATTGGGTGTTGGTGACTAGATCTAGGTGCTCATGACTACACAAAAGCTTTGAATCTGGTTTTGTTATGTCACAAGGGTATCACAATTATTCTCTGTTGATCACCGAAGGTACATGTAACCTATAAAAGATATATTCACCTACATAATCCCACAAACCACATCAAACTTAAAAAGAAAAATGTAAAATGGGGAGTTAGACTAACCCCAAAAGTCACCTAGAGAGTGAACTTATGACCAAGTAGTGTAGTGCATCTCATAATATATGTAGTTCTTATGAGTGTGTGTAGAAATTGTGCCCTAGGATGCCCTTGTGCAAGTTACACTTGATAACGGGCTGTAGCTAGAATGTAGCAATGTAATAGAATGTGTGGATGGAATAGAATGAACTTCCCCTTCCTATATTTTGTATGCAACCATTTTCCCTTGAATGGATGTTAGATGGATGCCTTGGAGTGATTTAGGTGCCTTTTGAATGTAAGATTAGGTGATGATAATAATGCTTAGTGTTTGGTCCTTTATTTTGAACACATAACTATGTATTTATATGATTCCCTTGTTTGAATTTCATAATTGACAACTAGAATGCCGACCCATAAGTGATAAAGATGACCAAAAGACAAAAAGACCCAAAAAGAGAGAGTAAGGTGAAAAAGGGTCAAGGGTGCCCACAGGGACTAGAGCACCTAGGCGCTCTTTGTCATAGTCGGGAGCTGGTGTCTCGAAGCCATAAAAGATGAATAGGTAAAGTTTTGACTAGGATGTAGGATGTGGAAGACCAAATAGAAACCAAGAGACACATAAAATAGGTGAAAGATAGTTTTCAACAACTAGTTTTCTTGCTTATGAATCATATAAATGATAGCATGCTTTTGGGATCTAGAAAAGTACTCAAGTGTGTGATTTTGTGTCTACACTTGGACCTTGTCTGCCCAAGTCTCATAAATGTGGACTCATTTAATCTTTAGATTCCCTCCTTTGAATTGGACCTCGTCCGCCTAAGTCTTGTAAATTAGGACTACTTCAATCATGGATACATAGAAAATCCTTCAAGCCACTCCATTGATTTGAACCTTGTCTACCCAAATCTCATATCTCGAGCCTCAACGAATCATTTGATTTGTTCCATTGACTTGGATATTTTCCACCTAAGTCTCATATCTCGAACTCATTGAATCATTTGATTAGCTCCATTGACTTGGATTTCATCCATCCAAGTCTCGTAAATTAGAACCATTCAATTTTCATTAACATGGACCTTTTTCTCCTTATGAGTCCATTGCAAACCTTCATCTACCAAATTTCATAAACATTAAAAAAACATAAAGAGAGAATATAAATTCATATCAAACCCCTCATTAAATCACTATTTGAACACCAAAAATGGAGAAAAAAAACATCTTCTTCCATGGTTTCTCTTTGTATTAGGAAAAATTGCTTACACGATTACCTCATTAAACGCACAATTTTAATTGTTTCATCCATTGTCAAATATTTTAATCATACCATTATCATATCTTCACATTATTCATCTTCTACAATACATGTTAATCTTGTTCCAATTGGACATTGCACTGTCTAATCCATGTTATGGTTTCTACCATTTCAAATATTTTTACTTACAATTTTGTCTCGAAGCTTACTGATGGAAACTCATCCTTTCAAATAAGCTCTATCTTTTATAGAAAGCACTAACTTCTTTACGTGGACCTTTTGATAATCCATTTCGGTCTAAATTGTTGAACCCCAGTGTCCTACTAGTCACACGAGGCTAGAATTGGGGGCAAAATTCTCCTTACCAATAAGAAAAATATCAATAAACAAATAAAAATCAATCATAAATACAAAAAAATCAATCATACACCTTCCATCCTTCACAATCTTCGACGATGAGCCATTACTTTTATTACTAGTACTATGAGACTAGGAATGGAGGAAGATGTCCTTACTTGCCTACATTTTTTCTTTGGTGTTGAGCCCTTATCTCTTATTGGTGGCATGGGGCAATATGTAGGGGGTCCTTCAAAAATAATAACCAATAAAGTCTTTAGAAAATACGAATCAAAAGTGCTTAATCATATACATCCCAAGAAGTAATTCAGTCGCTTAATGTTAAAGAGAGAAAACAATTCCTTCAACCGGATCTTGTCAATCAGTAGGCCATCAATGGATCTAAGTCTAGTCAAAACCTATAAAGTGAAATCATCTTGGAATCGGTTAGATAATCTTGATTGGAGATGTGTTACATTTTTCTCACATAGATCATTATTACACCTTGTGTCTTAGCATCCATCATCTTGATTTTCATATCACTATTCACCTAATTTTCATGTCCTTCTTGGATCTCGGTGATGAGCCCTCACATATTCTTAGTTGCATGGAGTCACGAGTGGAGTGAGACATCCTATCATTACATCATCTAAATTTCTACCAATGGAATGGAATTCTTACAATTGTTTGAACATGATTTCAGAATGTGCAACCTTTTATCGAGTCAAAAATACAAAAACATTCAAACATGTTTCTCAAACATAAAAAACATTCAAATATGTTTCAAAAATACAAAAACAATATAAAACTGTTCAAAAATAAATAAAAAATAGTGTCAAACCGACAAAACAAAAAAAAATCGAAAAATATTTGACACAATCTCAAAGAATTAAATAACATTTTTCAACAATATCGCCATTTGACGCCAGTGCTTCTCACCATCGTTCCAAATCATCTTTTGCAAATCAATTTTCTTTCCCATAATGTATATTTATGCTTGCGGCAATCAATTTACCCTTTTGCAATATAAATTTTCTTGGGGCACACTTGGATTTCACATTTTAATCCAATACAGATCAAACTTCAATGGGATCTAACAAGAGTATTTTTTTTTGGAGTATCTAAGCATCACTCCACTCTTTGACCGATCCAATCCTCTCACATTCTAAGCTATCACTCGAGGGCATTCATATTTATGTCTAGTTCTTTAATGTGGAACACATTCAGAGTGTCATTAGACGTTGTTATTACAAATTGTGTTGTATTATTGCCGGTTTGTTAACATTGTGATGAATTTTTGCTTCTTTCAGTTTGTTATTTTGTTGTACTTTGTTTACCTTTGTTGTAGACCAATTGTAGGAAAATTCTCTACATCTTAGTTCACATATAAATTTGGTGTGGTCCTTCCTGTTCATAAAGGGTTTGTTTGATATGCTTGTTTTATTCTTTCAACATCATCATTTATCCATAATAAAGTAGGTGTAACAAACATGTCACTCCTCTTCTTTGCTTCAAGTTTTCTAAAACTTTATAAAACCATAAAAAAATCATATATTCACAAAACACAAAAAGCATATATTCAAAAATTCAAAAAAATAAAAAAAGCATAATTTTTTTCGAACAAACATTCACTTATCATTGAAATCCTACAATTGGAAAACCCATGAATGGATCTTTCAACATTTCAACACAATCTTGATAAATTCATGCCTTTATCTCTTACCACGATCCATAGGGATCCAGAAAAACACACCACTTCATTAGTTACATCAGCACCAAGAAGAAGAAATAGGAAAAGTGAACAAAACAAGGTAAACAGAGGTTACGGAAAGAACTTCCACTATGTGAAGAGCGGTGGTTTTAGAACCGCCACCCGGCTAGGGCGGTGATCTGTCACTTCCGAGATAGCAAACAAAAATGAAGCGTGAATTGATGCAAATTTGAAACACCCGTCGCATCTCTTCCCTTCCATTCCCATTCACATCCTCTAGTGCACGAGAAGACATGAGGTGGTCTATAAATGCATGAAAGGAGCAAGAGAATAACATTGAGCTCAAGAATCAAAGTATAATGGGAGCGAAAGAGCAAGATCTTCAATGCTGGAATGGAATTGTAGGAGCAAGTTGTAGAAACAAAGCAAGCAAGTAATTAGAGAGAAGGTTTACATTGTTGCTTCTTTCCATACTTATTGTAATCTGTAATTGTCTATATTAGACCAATAAAAGTGGCAAGAAAGAGCATTTTCCCTTCCCGATTGGTTTTCCTCCATTGGAGGTTTCCAGGATAAAATTGTTGGTGTTTCAGTTTGAATTCTTTCCTACTCTGCAATTTCCTTTCTATAGCACTAGATAATCACTCACTAAGTTCTAATTTTTCAAGAAAAATTGTCACTTTCCAAAGTCGAAAGTAGGATAGCATAATTGTGTGATTCATAGAGTTCCAAAGTAGAAGTTTACGGATCATTTTGGTATCAGAGTTGATTAAATATCCAGGATTGTGGTATTTGAATCTTTTCTGTGGTTTTGTATGATAGTGACAAGGTCCAAAGGTGAAGAAGTTTTACGTTGTGAGCCGACATTTCTACGAAGAAGTGGAAACAAAGAATTCGAGCTTAAATGGGGAAGAGAACTTGGTTTGTAGAGTTGAGATGCTAGAGACCATGATGGATAGATTGTATAGAAAATAAGAAGACTTTCAAATCTACAAAAGATGGCTTCAATTAAGAAAGATTCCATGGACTTAGTGGTTTGAGCACTAGCCAAAAAATCGAGTATTGGAAAGAGAGACATGAAGAGGAAAAATGGGAAAAGCATGAAGAGACACCCATTGCGAGGCGAGAAGGTAAAATCTACACATACACCATTTAAAGTTGAAACGAAAGTGGAAATTAAGAATTTTGAAGGACAAGTAGATGAAAATTACTTGGATAAATGGCTAAAATAATTGGAATTATATTTTAGTGTGCATAATGTTATTGAGGCACAAAGGATCACCTTTGCACATCTCAAAATGGAAGGTCATGCTCTAGTTTGGTGGGAAACCCATCTAGCCACTTGTGAGAAGAAGAAACGTCCTATTATCATTACTTGGAAGGGTTTTAAAGAATTTATTAGAGATAACTTCTATCCTATTGGCCATAAGACTGACATGATGATTAAGTGGTAGTACTTTAGGCAAGGCAATGGTTAAAGAATGTAAGACTACACTACGTAATTTTGGAGACAAGCCATGTTGCTTAATATGGACTTGGAAGATGAGGACATTCTGACCAAGTATTTGGGAGGACTTCACACTCACCTTCGAGAGGAAGGTAATCTCCACGAAGCCCAAGGATCTCAATGAAGCTTGTGTACAAGCATACTACATTGATGACGAGAAGAAGCAAGGAGAAATAGAGCTAAAGGGAGAAATAGAGTCAACAGAACAACAGGACAAAGAACAAGGGAAGACAAGTAGCAGAGGTAAATGGAAAGGTAAAACTACTCAGTTCTTTGCTACTACATTTGCATACTTGTAAGGATCCTAAAATTTTCTGTAAGAATTGTGATGTAAATGGACATACTGACGCCACATGTTGGAAGTTGCATCTGGAATTGCACCCAAAGCACCGAACCAAGGATTCCAAGAAATCCATGGCCACTTTGTGAAGATAAAAAGAGAGGTGGAGATTGAGGATGATTCGGATGTAGATGAAAGGTTGGGATGCATGGCCACTAACATGTACATAGCAGCAGAAGAAGAAGAGATGAGTAAGCTATTTCAAATTAGAATCCAAATCAAGAAGACTAAGGTAAACGCTTTAGTAGATTCTGGTTCTCAATCAAATTTGATTTCTGATATGGTTGTAAAACAACTTGGTCTAGAGACTTATGCACATCCACATCCATACCCACTGGGATGGGTGAAGAAGGGTGTAGAAATACAAGTTACAAGAAAGTGTAAGTTTCAGTTTGGGATAAATACCCAATATATTGATGTATTAGAGGCTAATATTATTCCACTTGATGCATTTGACATTGTCTTCGGAAGTCCTTACTTGTATGCCAGAGATGTTGTGTTCACAAGAAGGGAGAACCAATTCATATGGGTCAGGATTAGAGTCGATTTCAACATCCGGCACACCAGAGAAAATCGAAGAAAGCTATGGTAAGTGCCAACCAAGCCCAAAGACTTATTCAGGAAAATCAACGGTTTTGTTTACTTTCATTGAAAGAAAAGAAAAATGGACTAGAGATTATGGATATTTTGGATAGCACTTGTCGATTATTGCGAAAGAAGCCACCACAGAACCTGTTCAAACAAACTTCCACTATACGGTCACCATATCTACCTATGGATTCACTTGGACTCTAACCGTATGGGGCAGCAAGAAGAAGAGGAGATACAAGGAACAATGGTGACTAAAGCAACAACACACTTGGAGAGGATTCGGCCAATCGATCTCATGAAACAAAGACATGAAAGAAGGACTAAACCACTTCAATATGGGACCTTCGCCATACTTGAGTAGGTTGGAGAAGAAACCTTTAGGCCATGCTTCATGCAGATGCACGTGATACCAGGTTGCAAGAGCTCATGTCCACTAACGTCATCTATGTATGATAAAGAAGGAAAGATACATAAGTTACCTTCCAAGGAGTATTGTACTCAAGGAAATTCGAGGAGGATGTAGCACTAGAGCAACAGACCAGAGATCCATAGGAACCTTGGCAGGTATGGTGAGAGAAGACACCAAGGCAGACCCGGTGGTACTCAGGTGAGTACGAGAGGGAGTTGATTCCTCTACCACTCCCCCACTAAGATTTTGTGGGACCAAAATCCTCTCAAGTATGGGAGGTATGATCCATAGGGATCTAGAAAAACACACCACTTCATCAATTACATCAACACCAAGAAGAAGAAATAGGAAAAGTGAACAAAACAAGGTAAACAGAGGTTCTAGAAAGAACCACCGCTATGTGCGATGCAGAGCAGTGGTTTTAGAACCTGCTGCTTGCCTTGTAGGGTGGCTGTCCTTAAACTGCCACCCAACTAGGGCAGTGGTCACAGGGACCGCTAGTCTCCATGCGGGCGATGGTCCTATCACTTCCAGATAGAAAACAAAAATGAAGCATGAATGGACGCAAATTTGAAACGCTCAGTCGCATCTCTTCCCTTCCATGCCCATTCACATCCTCAAGTGCATGAGAGGACATGGGAAGGTCTATAAATGTATGAAAGGAGCAAGAGAATAACATTCGAGAGATCGAGAGAGATCAAGAATCAAAGTATAATGGGAGCAGTGAGCAAGATCTTCAGTGCTGGATTGGAATTGTAGGAGCAAGGTGTAGAAACAGAGCAAGCAAGTAATTGGAGAGAAGGTTTACATTGTTTCTTCTTTCCATACTTATTGTAATATGTAATTGTCTATATTAGACCAATAAAAGTGGGAAGAAAGAGCATTTTCCCTTCCCGACTATTTTTCCTCCATTGGAGGTTTCTAGGATAAAATTATTGTTGTTTCAGTTTGAATTCTTTCCTACTCTGCAAATCCTTTCTATAACACTAGATAATCACTCACTAAGTTCTAATTTTTTTAATCAAAACTGTCACTTTCCAAAGTTGGAAGTAGGACAACATAATTGTGTGATTTGTAGAGTTCCAAAGTAGAAGTTTACGGATCATTTTGGTATCAGAGATGATTAAACATCCAGGATTGTGGTATTTGAATCTTTTCTGTGGTTTTGTATGATAGTGACAAGGTCCAAAGGTGAAGAAGTTTTACCTTGCGAGCCAGACATTTCTACGAAGAAGTGGAAACAGAGAATTCGAGCTCAAATGGAGGAAGAGAACTTGGTCCGTAGAGTTGAGATGCTAGAGACCATGATGGATAGATTGTATAGAAAACAAGAAGAGCTTTTAGATCTACAAAAGATGGCTTCGGATAAGAAAGATTCCATGGAATTAGTGGTTCAAGCACTAGCTGAAAAATTCGGTATTGGAAAGAGCCACAAAGAGGAAAAATGGGAAGAGCATGAAGAGACACCAATTGCAGGCGAGAAGGTAAAATCTGCACATACACCTTTTAAAGTTGAAACAAAAGTGGAAATTAAGAATTTTAAAGGACAAGTAGATGTAAAATTACTGGATAAATGGCTAAAACAATTAAAAGTATATTTTAGTGTGCATAATGTTACTGAGGCACAAAGGGTCACCTTTGCACGTCTCAAAATGGAAGGTCATGCTTTGGTTTGGTGGGAAACCCATCTAGCCATTTGTGAGAAGAAGAAATGTCCTATTGTCAGTACTTGGAAGGGTTTTAAAGAATTGATTAGAGCTAACTTCTATCCTATTGGCCATAAGACTGACATGATGATTAAATGGCAGTACTTTAGATAAGGCAATGGTCAAAGAGTGTAAGACTACACTACGCAATTTCAGAGACAAGCCATGTTGCTTGATATGGAATTGGAAGATGAGGACATTCTGACCAAGTATTTGGGAGGACTTCACACTCACCTTCGAGGAAGGTAATCTCCACGAAGCCCAAGGATATCAATGAAGCTTGTGTACAAGCATACTACATTGATGACGAGAAGAAGCAAGGAGAAATAGAGCCAAAGGGAGAAATAGAGTCAACAGAACAACATGACAAAGAACAAGGGAAGACAAGTAGCAGAGGTAAATGGAAAGGTAAAACTACATACTACATTGCATACTTGTAAGGATCCTAATTTTTGTAAGAATTGTGATGTAAATGGACATACTGATGCCACATGTTGGAAGTTGCATTTGGAATTGCACCCAAAGCACCGAACCAAGGATTCCAAGAAATCCATGGCCACTTTGTGAAGACAAAAAGAGAGGTGGAGATTGAGGATGATTCAAATGTAGATGAAAGGTTGGGATGCATGGCCACTAACATGTATAGGCAGCAAGCAGAAGAAGAAGAGATGAGTAAGCTATTTCAAATTAGAATCCAAATCAAGAAGACTAAGGTAAACGCTTTAGTAGATTCTGGTTCTTAATCAAATTTGATTTCCGATATGGTTGTAAAACAACTTGGTCTAGAGACTTATGCACATCCACATCCATACCCACTTGGGATGGGTGAAGAAGGGTGTAGAAATACAAGTTACAAGAAAGTGTAAGTTTCAGTTTGGGATAAATACCCAATATATTGATGTATTAGAGGCTGATATTATTCCACTTGATGCATTTGACGTTGTCTACGGAAGTCCTTACGTGTATGCCGGAGATGTTGTGTTTCACAAGGAGGAGAGAACCAATTCAGATGGGTCAAGATGGGTCGATTTCAACATCGGGGCACCAGAAAAATCGAAGAAAGCTATGGTAAGTGCCAACCAAGCCCAAAGACTTATTCAGGAAAATCAATGGTTTTGTTTACTTTCATTGAAAGAAAAGCAAAATGGACTAGAGAGTATGGATATTTTGGATAGCACTTGTCATTTTTGCAGAAGAAGCCACCACAGAACTGTTCAAACAAACTTCCACTATGCAGTCACCATATCTACCTACGGATTCACTGGACCTGACCGTGGGGCAGCAAGAAGAAGAGGAGATACAAGGAACAATGGTGACTAAAGCAACAACACACTTGGAGAGGATTCGGCCAATCCATCTCATGAAACAAAGACACGAAAGAAGGACTAAACCACTTCAATATGGGACCTTCGCCATACTTGAGCAGGTTGGAGAAGAAACCTTCAGGCCATGCTTCATGTAGATGCACGTGATACCAAGTTGCAAGAGCTCACATCCACTAACGCCATCTATGCATGATAAAGAAGGAAAGATACAAAAGTTACCTTCCAAGGAGTATTGTACTCAAGGAAATTTAGAGGAGGATGTAACACTGAGCAATGCACCAAAGATCCATAGGAACCTTGGCAGGTATGGTGAGAGAAGACACCAAGGCCGACCGGGTGGTACTCGGTGAGTACGAGAGGGAGTTGATTCCTCTACCACTCCACCACTAATATTTTTGGGACCAAAAGCCTCCTCAAGTGTGGGAGGTATGATATATAGGGATATAGAAAAACACACCACTTCATCAATTACATCAGCACCAAGAAGAAGAAATAGGAAAAGTGAACAAAACAAGGTAAACGAAGGTTCTAGAAAGAACCACCGCTCGTGTAGAGTGGCGGTTTCAAAACTGCCACCCTACGGGAAGTGGTCTGAAACCACCACCTAGCCGGGTAGTGGTCACTGGGACCACTAGTCTGCATGCATGGCAATGGTCCCATCACTTCCAGATAGAAAAAAAAATGAAGCACGAATGGACACGAATTTAAAATTCCCAGTCGCGTCTCTTCCCTTCCATGCCCATTCACATCCTCCTAGTGCACGGAGGACATTGGAAGGTCTATAAATGCATGAAAGGAGCAAGAGAATAACATCCAGAGATTGAGAGAGATCAAGAATCAAAGTATAATGGGAGCAAGTGAGCAAGATCTTCAGTGTTGGAATGGAATTGTAGGAGCAAGGTGTAGAAACAGAGCAATCAAGTAATTGGAGAGAAGGTTTACATTGTTTCTTCTTTCCATACTTATTGTAATCTGTAATTGTCTATATTAGACCAATAAAAGTGGGAAGAAAGAGCATTTTCCCTTCCCGACTGGTTTTCCTCCATTGGAGGTTTCTAGGATAAAATTGTTGGTGTTTCAGTTTGAATTATTTCCTACTCTGCAAATTCCTTTCTATAACACTAGATAATCACTCACTAAGTTCTAATTTTTTCAAGCAAAACTATCACTTTCCAAAGTCGGAAGTAGGACATCATAATTGTGTGATTCTTAAATTTCCAAAGTAGAAGTTTATAGATCATACCCTAGTGATCGTTCCAATATCACGACTATCATTACACTTTCTTCCCTAAATTGTATGATTCTTAATCTTGCTTACAAGTGTAAATTAACTCGAGATATGTATGTTGGGTTTGTTTTCCTTTTTTATCTTATTTTTTCTCTATGTGTGTTTGTTCACACACATATGGGTTAACCATCTTGATTCTTTCATAATCATGGTGACAACTCTATTGTGCAATAACAAAATAAAGGTTGCTCTTACATTCACACTCTCAAATGACTCTCATGCTACGAGCATAATTCCTTCCATCCTTGTTCAACTTCTTATCAAGCGGTCACCCTCCACTTTGCTTGGTCAACCACCCACTTGAGGGGGCATTCCCTTACTATCCTACTCATTAGGGCATCTAAATGATTCACCAGAAAAATCTAAACATCCACCTTGCTTTCTTGTCTTTCATTCATTGATTTACATGCGTCTACTATCTTTAAAATGCTATTACTTCACAATAACACTTTAAAGAGGGAAAATGTAGACACCCCAAAATTACATACTTGTTTCCATCTTATCCTAGCTCATATCACCTCACGATTGATTAATTAAATTAATTAATATTACATATTAAACCTTGTTAGGATTAATTAAATTAATCTCTAACCCACTTTAGCTAGCTTAATTGTCATTTATTAAATAAATGGTTAATTAATTATCTTGCACATTGTAGCTAATTAAATTAGTTACTTAATTAAGAAAATACACCTATTTTCCTAGTCAATCTGCCACTTAGACTCCTTTTGAACTCCACTTCCTCATTCCAGGTCAACTCCACTTGAACTCCACTTCTAGAATCCTAGAAAGGAGGGGCAATTGAGTTGTATGTGTAATCACCTTTCCAAATGTAACTTCTACTATTCCAAATGTCTACTAACCTTATAAATTTGCTATTGCTATTGCCAAGTCTACTTGCTATCCCAGGTAATTAAAATTATTATCCTGGAGCTTAGTCAAACTCATGTAACCACTTCCAACCACTACTCAACCTCTATAAAAGAAAAAGCTTACCCCTTTGCAAATCCTCTTGGATTGAAGTAAGAAAACTTTGTCAACTTTGTTATCCAATATCTACATATTGGAAACTATATCCAAGCCAAATTTGTGTTCGTAGCATTGTCACTCTCACATTTGGAGGTCACTTTCAAGAACATCCACAATCAATAATATACAAGGTTTCACAAGCTCAAAAGCTTCTTACAACCTTATCTAAAGTTTTCAAGGAAGACATGGAGGAGTAGGTAGTTTGCTATGCTGCATATCTCTCTGTTTTGCCAATTATTTTCCATGCTCATAGAGATCTAAAAAGATACACCTACCTTATGTATAGGTGTAAGGTGATTTTGGAGTATGGGACAAGGTTTACTTGTCTCATACACTTCCCAAAAATGCCTCTAAATCCTAAATTTGAAATTTCATAAAATGGAAAGTTTCCCAATAACAAAACAAGTCAAAATGATCCCAAAATGATAAAAATGATTAACACTTAATCCAACTCAAAAATTAATCAAATTAACCAAATAAAAGTTCAAAGTGAAGGGGAAAACAATTTCCAATAAGGTAAATGCAACATTCAATTTTTATGGGTCACTTTACATATTCCCAACACCCAACTATTTTCAAGCCCGGGTGAGCTATTTTGGTCCAAGGAGCTTCATGGGAGTTAGTCCCCCTTCATCCTCCTTGGTATGTTTTTATGTTTATTTTTCTGTGTATGGCTCATGGGAACATATTCACCACATGCACACTTCAACACACACATCATACCCACTTGAAATGATATGCAACTCAAAATCTAACTACGCACAATACAATCAAACATTCATTTCATGTGAATTCACATACACACACTTCACAATAATTTTATAATTCCCAAAACATCAAATAAGTCTATTGTAATCATCATATATATTTATCTCAACAACAATAGTGTAATCTCATATAAAATCAATCAAATTGCATCATTTGAACACATGCTTAACATTCACTTATCATTTCACCATTCATAATTGTGATCAAATTTACACACATATTTTGACCACGTTGTGATTAATTTAAATCATGTCATTCTTTCAAATCATTTCTCTAAAACCAATATGTCAACAATTCAACAGTTTCCTTTTTTACCATATTCAAAACATTATAATGTCAAACCATTCTAGTTCTTACTTGTACTCCTAGCACTAGCTATTTCTAGGATTTTACTCAGTCTTGCAATAGTTAGTTATTCATAGTTTCCAAATTCATCTCTAACTCTCCTAATTTGATCAAGTATTTTGATTCATAGTTTTAGCCACAAAACTCAGTTGTACTCTCAACCTAATTAATGACACCAAGGTTATAGAAAATCTCATTATACACAAATTTCTTGCTTGTTTCCAACACAAGAATTATATATAAATTATTGTAATACAACATCGATGGAGTTATTAAATCTCAAAGCAATTTTTGAATTACAAACGATTATGCACCTTATGCCCAAAATGAAACACGATTTCTAACATATAACATAAATACTATTATTGCTTTAATTACAATCTGCATTGTGCCACAAGAAAATGAGCATTACATCATGAATTTAGCACTTTAAATCGTAGATCTACATAATCTAATAAAATAACTAGAGTTCATTCAAAAAATTATAATAGAGGTTAGTCAACATAACGAATAGTTCAAGCTAACTTGATTCCACACAAATAGTAATTAACCATTTTCTAATATCCCTAAGCCACTCAATTATCCGAGATTGCAAATCACATCTAAGGAAATAAGTGTAAAAAACATCAACTCATGAAAATGAGACCAACTAAAGCTCAATCTCTTACCATGAAAATTCAATCTCTTCCCATACAAATTCAATTAAAACAATAAGTGCAAAATCTACTTAATAACTAAAAGAAATTAATTTTCTAGACATTAATCAACATTTGAAAACAACTAAGTAACTCAACTCTAAAATCTCTACTCTCTATTAAACTTTTTCAAAATGTTTTTACAATGCAATTTGGGTGTATATATAAGAATGGGACACAACCTCATTCTATTAATGCTTTGGAGCTCCTTAGAAAATTCAGTTATTCAAAAAAGGTGGGAAATTTTGAAAAGAAAAATCCAAAACTAAAAGCCAATTTTTGTATAGGAACATGCTCCTATAATTACATTGATTTCCCTTAAAATGGAGTGCCTCTGCTTTCTTTTACAATAATCAACACACAATTTTATTATGAACAACTAGTAGTCTCCAAATTGTATGAATAAAAACTCTCAAAAAGATCGAATAGACAATCACTTTGTTTTTGTATGACTAACTCGAAATCGTATATTTTCCTTTGCTTATTTATGTGTCGGTTTGTAAAATTTTCTCCTTTTTAACCGTTCAACTCATGGTTTAAAAATGAACACATTAACCAGTCATGGGAACACAATGACATTTGATTTTTGATGACTCAACTTAGTGAAAGATTCTATGTGTTTGCTTTGACTTCGTACTTTTTGTGAAACCTCTGAGTGCCACTAATCTTCAACACGTGACATATTTTCAAAACAATGAAAAACCAAGGAAATCAAATGTCAACAAGAAACAAAGGAAAACAAAGTTGATTTCTTTCCATTTTTTTTGGGTGTTTCCTCTTGATTTTGTCCTGCACACATGATTAACACCACAACATAGCCATGAAAGATTATTTTAAAGAAGGAAAGATTATTTTAAAGAAGGAAAACTATGAATTATTCATGAAGCAAAGCATTTTAAATTCTTGAAAGTATTCTAGATCATAAACAAGTATAATTTTAAGATTTTATTTAACAAACTAATGTATCTCATGGTTTATTCGAATTCAAGATCAATGACCTTTATAGTTTTGTTTGGAGCTTAAAACTTAGTTTTCAATAGACTTTCTACTCATTAAAAGGAGGCTCCTTTTTCTTGTCAAAAAGAAAATAGGGGTTGAAAGTATTCAAGACCATAAACACATATAACTCTCAGTTTTTATTTAACAAAGTGATGTATCTCATGGTTTATTTAGAAGGAAAGATCAAGGACATTTCTAGTTTTGTTTGAAGCCTAAAACTCAATTTTCAAGAGAATTTCTACTCATTAAAAAAAGGGGCTCCATTTTCTTGTCAAAAAGAAAATTAGGGATTGTTGGTACAATAGGACCTATTCTTTTCCTTTGAGTCTTAAGAGAATGGCCGATGGCTAGTGTTCCCTTTTTCCCTTCTTCTCATCTATGTTTTGTAGCAGTGTTGGATTGGTTTGTTTGGTAGTGGTGCTTTGAATTCCTTTCTTCCACTTATGTTTTTTTCTCGAAGATCCCAACATAAGTTATGTTGCCACCACATAAATTTGATGGGAATTAGGGTCTCTGTTATTTGTGATGTCATGTGGTGGAAGCATCAATCGAAATAATTTCTCTTCTTCTCCTTTCCCATGGTTAAGCTTTAGTTCTTAAGAGGCTAAATGGTGAAGGAAGCATTGCATTCGATTCCTACCCATTCCTTTTGTACCTACACATTGCTCTCTATGTTTTGGAGGTCCATCCTTGGTTTCTGGGATGCCTAATTATACCCCTTCCTCCTTTCTCTTCCGATCATTCGATTTTGAATTGTAATGTTTGATTACGGTTGAATTGGTTTATTACGAGTGAGGGCTCTAATAGTACCCATCAATTTACTATTCAAAAACAAAAAACAAACTCGGCTTTTAGTACTAATAAAAAACAAAACAAAGGAAAATGCTAATTAGTGTTTAAGTGGTACCCTTATGAGAGGAACAACATGGAGCGCATAAGCCATTTCACCAAACAATTGAAGGAATTATCATCTTAATTTTTTGAGCATGTCTCAAAACATTTCCATTATTTTATTCAACAATCTCATGTAAGCCCTCCTGTCAATGAAGATAATGACGCGTACTTATCCAAATGGTCACTTGTGGCGTGCAAGTTGGGGTCAATATTTCTTCCACCTTAGGTTAAACATGTCACTCATAAAAGACATGTGGATAAGGAGTCATCACAAATCATTACAAGTGTGACTATAGATTGAACTCACCAAAACAATTGTTGGGTAATGGGTATGATAAAACCCATTCCATCAACCACATTGGTGTCTCACTAGACCATGTTGGTATGATAAAGTTATGTTGTTACAACATAAATTTGAGGGGAATTGGGGTATTTGTTATTTGTGATGATATACCTTTTGATCTTGTTTTGGCAAGTCATGTGGTGGAAGAAACTATCAAAAGACTCTCTTCTTCTCCTTTCCCATGGTTAACCTTTAGTTCTCAAGAGGATAAACGGTGAAGGAAGCATTACATTCGATTCCAACCCATTCCTTTTGTATCTACACATTGCTCTCTTGTTTTGGGGGTCCATCTTTGGTTTTAAGGGATGCCTAATTATACCCCTTCGTTCTCTTCCGATCATTTTGATTTTGAATTGTAATATCCGATTATGGTTAAACTGGTTTATTACGAGTGAGGGCTCCAAATAGGTGGAGAACTTCTCATCTTATTTTTTTAGTAGCATGTCCCAAAACATTCCCATTAATTTATTCAACAATCTCATACAAGCCCTCCTGTCAATGGAGATAATGACATGTACTATCCAAATGGTTACTTGCGTAAAGTTGGGGCGATATTTATTCCACCTTAAGTTGTCTCGCATAAAAGACATGTGGATAAGGAGTCATCACAAATTATTACAAGTGTGACTATATATTGAACTTACCAAAACAATTGTTGTTGGGTAATGGGTATGATAAAACCCATTCCATCAACCACGTTGGTGTCTCGTGAAGACCACATTGGTATGATAAAGTTATGTTGCCACCACATAAATTTGAGGGGAATTGGGGTCTGTGTTATTTGTGATGCTTTACCTTCTAATCTTGTTTTGGCATGTCATGTGGTGGACTTCTCATCTTAAGTTTTTGAGCATGTCTCAAAACATTCCCATTATTTTATTCAACAATCTCGTGCAAGCCCTCCATGTTAATGGAGATAATGACATGTACTATCCAAATGATCACTTGTGGTAGCAAGTTAGGGTCAACATTTCTTCCACCTTAAGTTAAACATGTCTCGCATAAAAGACATGTGGATAATGAGTCATCACAAATTATTACAAGTGTGACTATAGATTGAACGTACCAAAACAATTGTTGGGTAATGAATATGATAAAACCCATTCCATCACCACGTTGGTGTCTCACCGCACCACATTGGTATGATAAAGTTATGTTGCCACCACATAAATTTGAGGGAAATTGGGCTCTTTGTTATTTGTGATGCTCTACCTTTTGATCTCGTTTTGGTATGTCATGTGGTGGAAGTAGCTATCAAAAGAATCTCTTCTTCTTCTTTCCCATGGTTAAACTTTAGTTCTTAAAAGGATAAATGGTGAAGGAAGCATTACATTCAATTCCTACCCATTCCTTTTGTACATGCACATTTCTCTCTATGTTTTGGGGTCCATCCTTAGTTTTAGGGGATGCCTCATTATACCCCTTCCTCCTTTCTCTTGATCATTCGATTTTGAATTGTAATATTTGATTATGGTTGAACTAGATTATTATGAGTGAAGGCTCCAAACAATGTTAGATGACTTCTCATCTTAATTTTTTTGAGCATGTCTCAAAACATTCCCATTATTTTTTATTCAACAATCTCATGCAAGCCCTCCTCACAATGGAGATAATGATGTGTACTATCCAAATGGTCACTTGTGGCACAAGTTGGGGTCAATATTTCTTCCACCTTAAGTTGTCTCGCATAAAAACATGTGGATAATGAACTATCACAAATTATTACAAGTGTGACTATAGATTAAACATACCAAAACAATTATTGGGTAATGGGTATGATAAAACCCATTCCATCAACCACGTTGGTGTCTCACCGACTGACCACATTGGTATGATAAAGTTATGTTGCCACCACATAAATTTGAGGGGAATTGGGGTCTCTATTATTTGTGATGCTCTACCTTCTTATATTGTTTTGGCATGCCATGTGGTGGACTTATCATCTTAATTTTTTTGAGCATGTCTCAAAACATTCCCATTATTTTATTCAACAATCTCATGCAAGTCCTCCCTATCAATTGAGATAATGAGATACAGATCAAATGGTCACTTGTGGCAACAAGTTGGGGTCAATATTTCTTCCACCTTAAGTTAAACCTGTCTCACATAAAAGACACGCATATAAGGAGTCATCACAAATTATTACAAGTGTGACTATAGATTGAACTTACCATAACAATTGTTGGGTAATGGATATAATAAAACCCATTCCATCACCACATTGGTGTCTCACCAAACCATGTTGGTATGATAAAATTATGTTGCCACTACATAAATTTGAGGAGTTGGGGTCTTTGTTATTTGTGATGCTCTTTACCTTCTCATATTGTTTTGACATGTCATGTGGTGGAAGAAGCTATCGAAAGAATATCTTCTTCTCCTTTCCCAAGGCTAACCTATAGTTCTTAAGAGGTTAAACGGTGAAGGAAGCATGTCATTTGATTCCTACCCCTTCCTCCTTTCTCTTCCTATCATTCTGTTTTGAATTGTAATATCGATTATGGTTGAATCTGGTTTATTACGAGTGAGGGTTACAATAGAACCCCTTAATTTACTATTAAAAACAAAACAACAAACCGAAGTTTAGTACTAGAAAAAATACAAAACAAAGGAAAGCACTAATTAGTATTTAAGTGGTACCCTTATGAGGAGAACAACATGGAGCACATAAGCCATTTCACCCAACAAATTGGAGGACTTCTCATCTTAATGTTTTTGAGCATGTCTTAAAATATTCCCGTTATTTTATTCAACAAGTTGGGGTCGATATTTCTTCCCCATTAAGTTAAACTTGTCTCACATAAAAGACTTCTCATCTTAATTTTTTTGAGCATGTCCTAAAACATTCCCAATATTTTATTCAACAAGTTGGGGCCGATATATCTTCCACCTTAAGTTAAACTCCGCCTCGCATAAAAGACATGTGGATAAGGAGTCATCACAAATTATTACAAGTGTGACTATAGATTGAGCGCACCAAAACAATTGTTGGGTAATTTGTATGATAAAACCCATTCCATTAGCCACGTTGGTCTCACAAATTACATTTACCGTCATTGGTTTTTCATAACCAACCAAGAAAATCAAGACCAATGTTTTCCGAAGGACATATTGAGGGTAAAGAGGTCATACATATTATAGATTTTCCAACTAATTTATACCTATAAGATATACATAGAAATTTGACAATTATCACTAGATATCCAAATAAAGAATAAGAATTCACAAACTAAAGTACCTTTGGATGTCGATTGGTAATATACAAGACAAAAGTCATAGCCCATGCTCCTTGCAATCTTTTTGCAAAGAGTGGAATTTCTCATTATCTACATAAACGCTTTTTAATTAACATGCATTTCCAAACTTTTAAATAATTCACTATAGTCATAACTATACTAATGGATAAACTATTTTTAATCAAACCTTTGGTGGAATTATTACACCAAAAGATTAACTCAACAATGTCATATCATGCCGTGTATATAATTGAACTACCAATTATATTAAATAACATCATTAGTGTATGCAACTTCCAAGGAAGAACCCAAATCTAGACTTTTTGTGACATGGGGTGCACATGCATCCATATGTTTTTAGATGTTCCCGATTCAAGAATGGACAACGGCAAAGGATCATGTTCCACGAAAAATAAGTGCTCTTTCCTATAGGCTTTGTTCAAATGCTTGATATATTGTATTAATAGAGCATTGTAAGAGAGGGTTCATAAAAATAAGGGCAAGGCCTCACCGCAAATAAAACCCAATCTAAATATCACCCAATGAAAGGTCTCATGATAATATCCTACTTTCCCTTGGGCTACATTTTGCTATTTAAAAACAACGTTATGGCTATTCAAATTGTTTCACTAGGTCTCAAGTAACCACTTTAGGTGGCTCGGGGCATGAGTTCGACTCCTAACTTACTTGTGGAAGTGGTGAGTGGCCCAAAATCTCGAGTCATTTTGGGCAAACCTCAATTTTCTGTTAATTATCCAAAAAACACCACTATATGGTACATGTGACTCCATACCTATCTAGTCTATTTCTCATAGGCTTCAAACATCTTTTGTAGATTGCACATTAACCGTCCGCTTTTATAGATCTCATAAGTTTGGCTCGTAGAGACCTAATTAGTTGATAACCTATGGAAACAAATAATTGAGTTACTGAAAAAGTTTTTAAAAATTAGCAAAAAACTTTGGGAACATTATCAATTTACTGGGTATAACGTGAATAAGATTTGAATTTTAATTAAATAAATATTTTTGAAATAAAGTATTATAATTAATAATAGACAACATTCATTAGGGAGGTTAAGGAAGAGGAGATGCTAACAAGGCAAAGCAGCGAAGACCGGAATTCGACAAGGAAACAACGAACATGGCGATGGGAAGAAGATTTCAACCAGCGAGCTTGAAAAGGAGTGTGATCCGATTGGTAGTTGTAGTTGGGTTGCTGAGAATAAAAATAATAAATGCCAGTTTTTCAATCAAAAGAGTTGGCTATGAGATGTTATGATTATTTCATACTTGGCTTATTTAGAGGCTTCGTTTATTTTATTAATTTCGGATGCTTTGTTCATATGAAATTTTTCTTAGTCTGGTAAGAAAATTTAGGAACAATTTGTATAAACATGTACATGACATATTTACTACCCTGCTGCAGTTATTTTACTATTCTGCTGTGAAAACTATTAATTGAGAAAATCAGCATAAGAAACCACTCAACAAATACATCATGAAACTATAAGAGTACCGTACCGCTCAATAGATTTATTTCCTGATTCTTAAATGCGAAGTGCAAAAGTTGAGGAAGCATCTACAAGAACCATGATTCAGTTGAAATAAAAGAACACAAATTTCAGAGACCTGCAGTGGAAATTCCAATACACAAAAAAGTCAAATTACAGAACCATCATCATATACGGAGAATGACATTTAAGTAACATTGAACTATTTATCAAGGCTAAAACAAGAAGAAATATACATGTTGATACAAAAATTATTGGGTCAGCAGACAAACAGAAGGAACATAGCATTGAGCCTGGGCTCGTGCTCCAATGAAGTAAGGTGCAAGTCCTGCACAACTTTGATGGAATAGACTCCTCAGCTGTTAGCTAAAGGTTTTTGTTGTTAAGCAAGACACCCATGCTAATGGCTTATGAGTAAAAATTAGTTCTTCCTCCTCTGCTTGATGCCAAGCAGCCTTTAATCACAAAGCATTTCCATCAGTCAGCTGTGGATGACAAAATACATTAAAAACTTGAAAGCAGACTTTTAAACAGATTTCTCTGCTGCTAGCTGTTAGCTAAAGGTTTCCGTTGCTAAACAAGCCACAACCCTGTTAGTGGCTGACTAGTATAAAAACATGACCTTCCTTCTTCAGTATGTGGATAGACGTTTTAGTTCTTCTTCTTCTGCTTGACGCCAAGCAGCCTATTTTCAAAAGGCACAATTTCTACAAGTCAGGTCGGCGAATACAGCGAAAACTTGAAAGCTATTACTTAACTTGAAAACTATTACTTAACTTGAAAATTATATGCTTGTCAAAGGAATCTAAGGGAGGGATGCAATGTTTACCTTGTCAAGTTCAAGCTTAGACAAATGAGGCTTTAAGGAATTTCCAAGACTCACACCTCCCCATGCATTTTGTATCTCTTGATCTCTAGCATTCTTGTACCTTTCCAAAATGCTGTCGTTCCCAGCTGCATCTTGACTGAAGGAAAAAATGGAAGAGAGCTTCTCATATTCTTGAGATGCCATCATCAGTTTCTCCTTCTCAAGTGTAGAGAGATGCTTGATCAAGACCCTATCTAAACTCTCACAATTATTCTCATCGTGATGATGGTGTTGTTTTCTTTGCACACTCTGAAACACTTCTGGTGATGCTTCTTGTTTCACCCTCTCAAGTCTAGAGAGACGTTTAACCAACACCTTATCTAAACTCTCGCAATTATTCTCGTCATGATGATGGTGTTGTTTTCTTTGCACACTCTGAAACACTTCTGGTGATGCTTCTTGTTTCTCCCTCTCAAGCCTAGAGAGACGTTTAACCAACACCTTATCTAAACTCTCACAATTATTCTCATCGTGATTATGGTGTTGTTTTCTTTGCACACTCTGAAACACTTCTGGTGAGGCTTCTTGTTTCTCCTTCTCAAGTCTAGAGAGACGTTTAACCAAGACCTTATCTAAACTCCCCCTGTTATTCTCGTCATGATGGTGTTGTTTTCTTTGCACTCTCTGGAATGCTTCTGGTGAGGCTTCTTGCTTATCCCTCTCCAGTTTAGAGACATGCTTGATCAAAATTTTATCTAAGCCTTCCTCAATTTTCACATCATTCTGCTGCTGACTTTTCAAAATTTCATCTAAACCTTCTTGTGCTGCTGCCATTTTCAACTTCTCCAGTTTAGAAACATGTTTGACTAAAATCTTATCTAAACTTTCACACTGGTATTGATTTCTTTGCACCCTTTGTGATGATTCCGTTTCTGATGCTAATGCTGCCATTTTCACCTTTTCCAATCTCGAGACATGCTTGACCAATAACTTATCTAGACCCTCCTCATGGTTTTCATTATTATAATGTTGTTGCTTTTTCTCTCCCTGTACAACTTCTGAGGCATTCTTCATTGCATGATTGGTACCAGGGTCATATACAGGTAATGTGGAAGCGAAATTGGAATTTTGTATAATCTCCAAATTGTTTGTATTTTCAGAATTGGCCTGGTCTGTAGCATATGCATTAGTCTTGGTTGAAGCAGTATTTACATCTCTATTCTCTTTATCATAATCATTGTTGGCATCTGCAAATAGATCCAAATTCATTTCCATGCTTGTTTTTGACAGAGCTGCTTTTGCCTGAGAGAGCTTGGTAGCATTTGCTCCTTCCACAGCTAACTTTTCCCTTTCCAATCCACACATACTTCTTCGTTCTTCTCTTTGTGGTGATTTTATGAGTTCTGTAGCCCCTGTAACTTCTCTTTCAAAATTTGAAGCAACTAAGCTTCCAAGATCTCTTGAATCTCCAAGCAAACTTTCAACATGCTCTTGTAACCCTCCACTATGTCTCTGGTCTTCAGATTGCATTGCTTTTGCCAACTTTCTGGCTTCTTGAACTTCTCTCTCAAGTTTTGAAACATGCTTTACAAGGATGCTTCCAAGATCAGGTAAAATTTCAGGACTGGATTTCTTTTTAGGTTCTCGTGGCACTTTAGACGCAACAATCTTTTCTGCCTCCAACCGAGAAACACGTTTCACCAAGATATCTCCTAGACTTCCAGAATTGCACTCGCCATTTGGTCCTTGTTCCTTGTTCTCCTCCCTAAGCATGGCACTAAGGCCGCGGGTTGCAACTATCATTGCAAGAGAGACAAGCTCGTCTTCTTTAAGGAGTTTCATTCTCTCAAGCATCAGGTCAATAAGCTCTTCAGAAATTCCAGCTTCATTAGCAGATTCTTTCTTGGACTTTGGACATTTTGGCTGGTTTTCACGTGTCCGAGGTACAATAATAGTGTGTGTGTTGTTTTTCAAATCAGAATCAGTCTGTTGTTCACCTTGGATTTGAGCTTCACTTTCAGAAGATAAATCATCAAAACCAACTGAATTGTTAAAAACTGCAAAGTCCTTTTCATCTGGCTTTATGCTTACCCTTCTGCATGCATCGTCATTAACATTAAAAATATCTGTAATGGCAGAAGCTGGAAGAAAAGCCAAATGGGAAAAGGCTAATTTTACAGCTCCAGCGACTTCCTTGTCCACTTCGAAGGCTGTTTCAAATGAGGCAGAAACAGTATGCGTTTGGCTTCCATTAGCTGTCAAAGTTTCGATTTCCAATGATTGCTTGGAACCTCCGGGCTTGTCATGCATAACTACCCCAAGTGCTGCTGCTGCATTAAAAGCTTCTGCAGCTTTCTTCTTGGCATTCTGCAATTGTACTTCAGCTGATTCACATGGAATTCTGAACCGAGAGTACACGTGTCAAAATATGCAGATGCAATTTAATAAATGTAAGATTCTAGATGCAAAAGAAATAGTGGAGCAAAAGAATTTTGGAGTACAACCTAGCTGCTTTAAGGATTCGGCACCAAGCTGCTTCCACCAATGCAGCTTTACGAGCCCTCATCGCTGTTCCTACTGCAGCTTGAGCTGCAAGCTTTTCCCTTTCTATCCGAGATAAATGTGGATATGATCCACCTAAAGTTTCATCAAGTGTGGCATTCATGCCTTCCACTTCCTGTAGTCAAATAGATTGCATAAGCCATATAGATTAAAAGGTCAACTTGAGACAAAAATAAGTAGCAGAAAAGTGGCTTCATTCTAAAGCTAGATAGTTAGGAGATTATGAAAAAAATGACACGCATACCCGCAGCCTTCTTATCTTCCATTCCAGATATGATTCTGTCCTCCTTCGTGGGAACCAGTTCATAGGAGACCTCCCCTAAGGATATATGAATTTGTACATGGTGTGCATCCAATTGTATCGTGTTCCTCGGCACTTATCACTTTATTTAGGCTCTCTGTACTATCTCTGTTGGTTGGATTCCTCAGTAACCCAAGTCCCAGGTTTTCAATATTAGAGAAATATTGTTCCTTATGTGATTCAGTTAAGCAATCTTTACTTTCCAAAGAATCCGAATCTCCATAGGTAAGTGTCTTTTTGTCATTCTCACTGTGCAATTTAGCTTCTTGTATTTCAACAGGAGCAGTACATAATTTTTTTGGCTAGGAACCATAGTCTCCATATCTGTCATATTTGAAGAAGATTCCTGTGCTGACATATTTTTGGGCATATTGTTTGTAAGGATTTTATAATCTTTAGGAGGATTCATATTATCACATTCCTTGATTTCATTGGATTGGTAGAATCTGTGGACAGCTGTATCATAAGAAGAAGCTAAATTGCTGATCTGATCATCTTCGGACTTCCTATTGATACATCTTCGGTCTTCTGAAAGATCTAGAGCAGTCTCCTGTACAAAAGAGGGCTGAAAATAACTAAACAAAGCATTAAACAAAATAAAACCATCCAAGGTGGCTTATTGTTCAGAGATCACACTAGGATCTACATATTACTTAAATTAAAGAATGAGCTTTCATGTGATTTTTTAAAAGACAAGGGCAACTAATAAATCTCCAGTTTTCCATTGAATCTGGTGCACTTTGTCCTATGACTGTCTCCTGTAGCAAAACGGGCTGAAAATAACTCAAAAAAACATTAAATAAAAGAGAGGCTCAATGAGCAGAGATCACATTAGGATATACATATTTATTAAGCTTAACTGATCAATTAGTGACAAGTTGTTTGTATTTTATCTTTGAAAGGATGTAACTTTCGTATGATTTTGAAAGACAAGCAATTTCAAACAACCAAGATAATGATGTTATGGATAAGAGCTTAAGATTATGGACCGATAGCCAAAACAGTTCTTGAAGATTATTTTTAGCATAATATCTTACCTATTCTTTGCAAACTGGCATTCAATAGAAAATATTGCACTAACAATCAGAGAGTCTAAACCCTTTTGTGGATAGAACTATTGTTGACTCAATAAAACACTATTAAGATCAGGAAACAGTTCCTCGTGTATCTGAAAAGAAGCCATTAGTAAAGGCCTACTGAATAAACTATATCTGACACAAGTAAAATATGTTCCCAAAAACCAATGAACCTTATGTTGTTCCAATAAGAATGAAGAGACTGGCCACATGGAGTGAAGAATGGAGAATAGACTGGCAACATGGAGTGATGAACTCTGCACCCGTACCATTTAAAGCATGGGTCAGTTGTTATGCCTACATGCATGGCTCCAGGTTACTTGGAGTTGTTATGCCTAAATACATGGCTCCAGGTTACTTGGATCTACGTTCTAGTTTCAGTTTGTGCTGCATGTCATCCCTATTTTACAGCTGTTGATGGTTTCTAGTATAATTTCTATGACCTCATTCTTTTGAACAGTTTTTGGATGCTTGGAGAATAGACTGGCAACATGGAGTGATGAACTCTGCACCTGTATCATTTAAAGCATGGGTCAGTTGTTATGCCTACATGCATGGCTCTAGGTTACTTGGAGTTGTTATGCCTAAATACATGGCTCCAGGTTACTTGGATCTACGTTCTAGTTTCAGTTTGTGCTGCATGTCATCCCTATTTTACAGCTGTTGATGGTTTCTAGTATAATTTCTATGACCTCATTCTTTTGAACAGTTTTTGGATGCTTGGAGAATAGACTGGCAACATGGAGTGATGAACTCTGCACCTGTATCATTTAAAGCATGGGTCAGTTGTTATGCCTACATGCATGGCTCTAGGTTACTTGGAGTTGTTATGCCTAAATACATGGCTCCAGGTTACTTGGATCTACGTTCTAGTTTCAGTTTGTGCTGCATGTCATCCCTATTTTACAGCTGTTGATGGTTTCTAGTATAATTTCTATGACCTCATTCTTTTGAACAGTTTTTGGATGCTTGAAGATGAAATTCCTGAGAATCATAGTCATCTAATTTTGGAAAATCCGAAAGCAAAATTTACTGGCTATAGATGTACATTTGGATAATTGCTGTTTCTTTCAGGATTATTTTGCTAATCAATTAATATAATTTTCCTTTTCTATTAACAAAAGAAAAACTGATAAGGTTCCTTTCTGTGTGGCACGACTAAACAGAAAAGACCTCATTTATGAGAACTCAGCCTCTGAAACAATCTATAATCCTTGGATCTCGTTATAAATACTCCGCTAGAAAGAAATGGCAATGTCATATGTTTTATACAGCATATGACCCAGATTAGTTTCACAGTTTGTTACAAGACCAGTTTACTATTTATTCACACAAAGTCACACACAAGCATTTCGTTATTAACAACAAAATATTCTATACCAGCTTTATGAGGAGTTAAGGATAGATAATCTGTGTGGTTGTCCAGTCTGAGACACACTAAGGCTGACTAAACATGGCCCAACTTGATCAACTCTACTTGCTGGATCTGGATCCAACACAACATTTGATCACGTATCACTGTACCAGGAGTGAAAAGATGTTCCTATTATTGATATTCACTTCAAGGCAATCATTAGAGAGAAAATTAAGCTCATCTCCAAACTTCCTCTGAAATAGTTTTGCTTGTGCAATTCAGATAGCTTGGTACATAAACATGGAAATTAAATTGGGAAGTGAAATTGCAGTCAGATGCTCTGTCACCGTCAAATATGTATGTGGAAAACACCTATAAGTGAAAATACTAGCCATCAAAATAGTAAGTAATTACTGCTCTGAAGAAACAAAGCACAAAACATACATGAAGGTAAGAGGACAAAAAAATAGACTAAGGTCTGATAGAAGAAACAATCTGATGATTGAGAAAATAGACAAAACTTTTATCTCTCTGTATTTTGGGCTTTAGGCTATGTTCAATCTCTCCACATTTGCAAGAATTAGAGTTAGTAACAGACAATGGATTTTTCATGTAGTTGCTAGAAAATGAAATTGTTGTTCGATAAAATCAAGATACAACTCTTGAGAATCCAAACGAAATATCAAATGACTATAAGTCGACTCATGAGGAAATGGAGATAATAGTACTGAACAGCATTCCCTAAGTCTTGTTAAGTGGAATGGAAGTTCAAACTCAATCACAGATTTATATCATTTTGGATCTTTCCTAGGTCTCAGCATGAACAATGCCCTTTTCCAAAGATGCACAAAGCAGTTGTACACATGCACACACACATATACGTACTATATAGAGACAAAAACGAGTAAATCAAAATAATATAGAAAAAACAGAACATTATGAACATAGAATTGGATGGTTGTTCCACTGGATTCTAAAGCAAATTTGACTGTCTGATTCAGGATAACGGTGGAGAAGACTATTCATGTGAACTGAAATCCCATCATATGGGTGTACCAAAATAGTAAACTACTCGTAAATTAATGTTATATATTATGTGCTAGGAAAACACAATTAATTAAAGTTTCTATGCAATTAGTTAATTTCCCTTGCATTAATTATAGCTTATATATGAGTTTTTATTGTAGCCACACCTCATGATATATATGACAGTTATCTATATAAAGATCTCTAATTTGTAATCATCATTCACTCATCCTGATGAAGGGCCACATAGTGAGGATGAAACATCAAATCTGATTCTCGTTATGTAATTTTCTGCCAAAACTCATTTCATTTAACATTGTGGGTTGTGGACGTTTAAAGTCTCACGCTTCTAGATGACAGACATCATATACGTAACCACAAGCTAGAGATCCACAAGACATAAACACTAAAACGGCTGGCATTGTTAATATTTCATTTGACATTATGAGTTGTGGACGTTTAAAGTCTCAAGCTTCTAGAAGACAGACATCATATATGTAACCACAAGCTAGAGATCCACACGACATGAAAACTAAAACCGCTGGAATTGTTAATACTAGAGTATGAGATTGGATGACCTACTCTTCCATTGAGAAGGCCCAGATCGTAATTTAGGGATAACATATCATATAGATAACCACGAGCTAGAGATCCATAAGGCATGACACTGAAACCAGTGGCGTTGTCAATACTAGCGAGAGATTGGATGCCCTACTCTTTCATTTAGAAGGCGTACATCGTAGAGGACATGAGTAATTGACATTATGGGTTGTGGACGTTTAAAGTCTCAAGCTTCTAGATGACAGACATCATATACGTAACCACAAGCTAGAGATCCGCACGACATGAAAACTAAAACCGCTGGCATTGTTAATAATAGAGTATGAGATTGGATGCCCTACTCTTCCATTGAGAAGGCCTACATCGTAATTGAGGGATACCATATCATATAGATAACCACGAGCTAGAGATCCACAAGGCATGACACTTTGAAACCAAAGTGGTGTTGTCAATACTAGCGAGAGATTGGATGCCCTACTTTTTCATTTAGAAGGCCTACATCGTAGAGGACATGAGTAAGATACAAATTCTTTCATTGCACCTATCTTTGTAGACCGGTACATGCTGGTGGCGTCTAGGCATGAGGTCCAATGGGAAATCAAGAGTTGGTAGGTAGAAGCACCTTGGCGAGAGGCTTTTACTTGAGTTTTAGGGACTTCCCTTTAGTTGAGATCCTAAGGCATAGTGATTGTCATGGGTTGACTCAAGGTTCATTGAGCCAAGATAGATTATTGTGAAATTTCAAGTGATGGGATAATATTGGGTGTTTTAATGTAGGATCAAACTGTGAGGGGAATTTGGCATCAAAAGTTTTTTCTATGACCTTGCGCCTCAATCCCATTATCTCTTTGCTAAGTAAACCGTGGCAAGCTTGTGCATGTGTGAACCAGCTAAACTAGTAAGCGAGTGAAACCGGGCACATGTTGGAAGCTTCAGTGTTCGATGAAGGCAAACAAAAGATTGAGTGAAAATCTTGGGCAATGCATAACCTCAATGAATCATTGATTGTTGCTAGTTACTCTTCAACTTTTAGGATTATTGCGCACACTTTCATGGTCACAGGAAAACAAAAAGGAAAACATCATCTATATGTTCCAAAAGTGGACCAAAGTTCCCTCTTTGTGATACTTATTAAAGGAAACCAAATAAGGTGCATGCAGAGGAAGGGGAAAATGGTAAAAGTGCATTTGAAGATGTGATATAATAATTGATTGAGGTGGGGATCATTGTGCGTTTCTAATCTTAACAAACTTTAGTTACTTGAGCTTGTGCAGTAACATAGAAGTAATGCAATAACAATGAGCCATATTATCAACCTCCGCTCAGTACATGGTACTGAATCTTGGACATTTCTAATCTCAACAAACTCAAGTTTCCTAAGCTTGTACAATACCATAGAAATAACACAAAAACAACGAGTGAGCATTTGAAGATCTGATATAATAATTGATTGAGGTGGGGATTTCTAATCTTAAGAAACTATAGTTGCCTAAGCTTGTACAATACCATAGAAATAACACAATGACAATAAGCCATATTATCAACCTCCGCTCAGTACATAGTACTGAATCTTGACATTTCTAATCTTAACAAACTTTAGTTGCCTAAGCTTGTACAATACCATAGAAATAACACAATGACAATGAGCCATATTATCAACCTCTGCTCAGTACATAGTACTGAATTCTGGACATTTCTAATCTTAACAAACTTTAGTTGCCTAAACTTGTACACAAAACAATACCATAGAAGTAACACAATAACAACAAACCGGATTATCAACCTCCGCTCGGTACATACTACTGAATCTTGAACATTTCTAATCTTAACATACAACCAGATTAACACAGAAGAATTAACAAAGTTGTAGGCTAGTCTAACCTTGAGCAGTGCCATAGAAATAACACAATGACAATGAGCCATATTATCAACCTCTGCTCAGTACATAGTACTGAATCCTGGACATTTCTAATCTTAACAAACTTTAGTTGCCTAAGCTTGTACACAGTACAATACCATAGAAGTAACACAATAACAACAAACCAGATTATCAACCTCCGCTCGGTACATACTACTGAATCTTGAACATTTCTAATCTTAACATACAACCAGATTAACACAGAAGAATTAACAAAGTTGTAGGTTAGTCTAACCTTGAGCAGTACCATAGAAATAACACAATGACAATGAACCATATTATCAACCTCTGCTCATTACATAGTACTGAATCCTGGACATTTCTAATCTTAACAAACTTTAGTTGCCTAAGCTTGTACACAGTACAATACCATAGAAGTAACACAATAACAACAAACCAGATTATCAACCTCCACTCGGTACATACTACTGAATCTTGAACATTTCTAATCTTAACATACAACCAGATTAACACAGAAGAATTAACAAAGTTGTAGGTTAGTCTAACCTTGAGCAGTACCATAGAAATAACACAATAACAATGAACCAGATTGTCAACCTCTGCTCGGTACATTGTACTGTATATTCATACTCAACTATCAACACTCTGGGGGCATCTTAATTAACCAAAATCTGAGGTTCAAAAATAGAGGATTAACCTGTCCATCTGGACACCCAGGAGCCAGGTTTCCAAAACTACCACGTGGACTTCAGAATTTAGAATTATCCATCCCTTTTACATTATATGATAGCATCTGCTGTTTGTTAGTCTTCAACCTCAATATATAAGGCACTAAGCTGGTAATCGGATAAGTGCAACTGAAAAATCAGCTTTGCAAATAACATGGCATGTAGTAGTCTAAGTGGGAGATGTTTAATTGAAAAAAAGTGGGAAAGAGGAAGAGTTTCATTTCTCCATTGGTGTGATCACTAGTCTTTTTATGATATTATTTAGTCTCTACTTCTGTTTCATAAGTTTTTGTTGGTTATAAACACAATACAGCATAAGAAGCTTCCACTCACTCACATAATTATGTTATATTAACTAGAGGATAAATTGAAGTTCAATGAAGCAACATAATTCATTCCATAAAAGCACAACCAAACTTAGAAGAAAATCCGAGGTTCGGAAAAAGAAGATTTCCCGCCACCACTTATTTTGGGTATCAACCTGTCCATCTGGACACCCAAGAATCAGATTTCCAAAATTAACATGTAATTCAGAATTTAGAAACACAATACAGCATAAGAAGCTTCCACTCACTCACATAATTATGTTATATTAACTAGAGGATAAATTGAAGTTCAATGAAGCAACATAATTCATTCCATAAAAGCACAACCAAACTTAGAAGAAAATCCGAGGTTCGGAAAAAAGAAGATTTCCCCGCCACCACTTATTTTTGGGTATCAACCTGTCCATCTGGACACCCAAGAATCGGATTTCCAAAATTAACATGTAATTCAGAATTTAGAAACACAATACAGCATAAGAAGATTCCACTCACTCACATAATTATGTTATATTAACTAGAGGATAAATTGAAGTTCAATGAAGCAACATAATTCATTCCATAAAAGCACAACCAAACTTAGAAGAAAATCCGAGGTCAGAAAAAAGCAGATTTCCTCGCCACCACTTATTTTTGGGTATCAACCTGTCCATCTGGACACCCAAGAATCAGATTTCCAAAATTAACATGTAATTCAGAATTTAGAATCTCCATATCTTGTACATTATATGATAGTCTTCAACCTCTATATATAATGCATTGAGCCAGTAATCGTAATTGCAACTGAAAATTCATCTTTTCAAATAAAATGTCTTGTGGTAGTCTAAGTGAGAGATGTTTATTATTATTTTTGTTAACTTCTCCAAGACAAATGAAAAACATTTAAGTGATAGTCAAATGGACATCAAATTTAAGGATGAATTCACGCGATTGTCAAATGAACGTCAAATTTAATGCTGAGAATAAAAGTGAACCATGCACGCCATTACAGCCCTGGCTGCCATTGTTGGAATGCCTCTCGGCATAACTAGCTGTCTTTTGATGATATTAATTAGCCTCTACTCCAGTTTCATCAGTTCTGTTTGGTATTGACACTAGATAATTGTATTATACACACTATACAACATAAGCAGCTTCCACAAGCTTACATATTTATTGTATATTAACTAGAAGGTAAATAAAAATCCAATGTAGCTAAAAATTTCATTTCATAGAAGCACAACCATGTATGCCTTTGAACAAAAGCAGCTTCCACAAGCTTGCGTATTTATGGAATTTTAACTAGAAGATAAATAAAATTCCAACAAGGCTACATAATTCATTTCATAAAAGACAGCCATATATAACTTCAAACATGGATGGTATTGCAAATTAACAGTCTCGTTCAAAAAAGAAAGTACTCTACCCTTGTTAAAACAAAAGAACATTGACCATACACACAATGGGTGTAGATCTCCATTTATCAATGAGAATAATTATGAACTATCAAAATTACTTTTCGGAGGCCCAAGACTTTGAACAAGAAAATGTAAAGCAGGAACAACATTGTCCACCAGAGAATATAAATATAGCCTATCTTTAGCTAAGAAAAATTTATGTATAAGTCGGGTAAAACAAACACATGCCATTGTCCCTCTCACAACTCAAAATCAAGGGCCACGAGGGATATTGACCACATGAAAATCTACAATTCATTTCTCACATCAATCAAGTTTTTCTACATTGGCTTGGACTATTACTCATTCTATCTATCCATTCCAAGCTTTTCAGAAGTGCCCGTGGCATAACAGCAAATATTATCATAAGGGGTTGTGACTATATTTCAGTATTTCTAGTATACTGTACCAAAATACGATCGAGATTGAGTGCATCTATGATACTTTTAGACATTTTGACCCTGAAAGAGAACAGGATTATCATATAGGTGCTTAAAATAAGTTCCCGAAACAGTTTCTTGCGGTGCTGGTCTTGTAATTTTTAAGGCACAGAAAGGACAATTTTGAGCGTGCTCAGCCTTCAAGACTGGGTTTCCTGTCTTAGTTAAACCGCCAACAGCAATAGGGATATATCAAAGCAAGAAAATTGAGTCTCTAGAAGTTGAGATCATTGCCACCCATAAAACAAAAAGTAGACTGCCAAAAGATACTTAGAATAAGTTCCTGTTAGATATTTTTATGGGTGCTGGTCTTACAATAATTAAGGCAGTAAGGACAAGTCGAGCATGCTTATCCTTTGAGGCAGGTTTCCCAGCCCTTGCTAAACCACCAACAGCATCAGGGCTTATATTCTATATGCCTAACAATTTGAGCCTCTAGAAATCAAGATCATTGCAACTTGTCAGAAATCTCTCATTGAGTGCTGGACCAAGTGCTGTAAAAGTATTGCAGGAAACTGGATATTTGTCACAGACAAAATATTTTAAAATCGCGACATAGTGTAATAGACAACAGAAATGCCGTGTTTATGAGTAGAGTACCACAGAATCGGACCTGAAGTTCAGATCTTTCCGTTTGGATGTATTGAAATTATGTAGTTGTGCCTACTTGTATGATACACAAACTTATCAAATCCATGTAGTTAAACATCTGAACATCAAAGAAGAATTGGTTTAATAAGCCCGTCCAACTGGGTGCAGCGGCCAAGGACTGTAGTAATGTAGAAAGAGCTCTAATCCCAGGTAAATTCTCCCATGTGCGGGTGAGTTTCCATGCAGGATGTAAGCAATAAGCCACATTTCTCCACTGAGCCAGAACCCAAAGTGGTTTCTCAAATGGGTGCATGTCAAAAGAGGTATAGAGAATTTTGGATCATAACTAAAGTCTACTAGAAAACAGAGACTGCTATTTACATTGGTAGATTGCATAATCTAAAAATCCCAAGGCATTAGCAATCTAAAGTATCGATAGTGATATTGAGTTGGAAAGGTTCAGGGCTCAAAGGACAAACCACACTTATCAGGACACACAAGTTCAAAGCGGGATGTAAGCAATAAGTTACATATCTCCACCAAGCCAGAACCCCGAGTGAATTCTCAAAGATAGGTTTCCTTTTGGGTGCATATCAAAAGGGGTAAAGAGAATTACGAATCAGAACTAAAGTCTGGTAGGAAACATGGAGTGATATTTACATTGGTAGATTGCATAAGTTAAAATTTCCAAGACATTAACAATCGAAACTATAGAAAGTGATTTTCACCTGGAAAGGCTCAGGGCTTAAAGGACAAACCACACTTATCAGGACGCCCAAGTTCATAGCTGGAATACAGATAAAATATCCAGAAGGGGACACACGCTAGTAAACAGGGACTAACCATCGCAAGGATCAAACCTAATTGTAGGCGGAATCACCACAGACCTGCTCATGACAAATTGCCAACAATCTCGCCTCACCTCTGGGGCATGGCAAGAGGGTTTCTCCTACCCAATTGGGGTGAGCTCGAATCATGGTGTTCACACTAGAGATAGCCAAGCGCATTCATATAGTCAGGTGCATTCAATGTTATCCTAGTTTGTATATTGGGTTCACTCCCAAAGCCAAAGATAAGAATGGGGTAGTACCTAAACGACTAATCTATCCGCTGGTTCATGGAAACAGGGTTTGTCCTACCCAATACACCGGTCCGTTCACCTTGTAATTGTGGTCTGGAGTTCAAGGAATGCGCTCCAGTCTACCTATGGTTTAAGTATCCTAAGAAAATTGTCGAAAGTCGAAACCTACCCTGTGAAAAACTACCCTGTTTGTAGTCTCACCAAAAATCACCAACACTTTCATATACCAAGATAGCATGTGAATTGAAGTGGTGAAGAGCAAGAAATGAAGAGCATAAGAAGAGAGTTACTTACCTGTGTATTGCGGATGAGGTTTGTCGATTGTTGTTGTGGGTTTGACAGAATCCTGCTACCATGAAACGCAGCAGCAGCAGCAATTGCATCATCATGTCTGTTGGCATGTAAGGCCCTGTTATTCTGCCACCAACCGAAGCTTCTCTCTCCAAATCCATTCTGAAAGCTTTCTAAACACTTCAATTCAACACCCAGCAAAAATCTTACAAATTCTTTGCTGTGTGTTTTAGTTTCTACAATTGGGATTGAGAGCAAAAGAGTTGATGCAGGATTGGTTTGTGTGTGAGAAGAAAGGGATTTAGTTTTATTATTAATTGGGGAGAGTTAACCGTTGGAGTTCCAAACGTTCGTAAAACAACACTAAAAACATCCAACGTGCGGAAAATCCTGGTGGTGGGACCCACTGATCACGATTGTGCCCCGCTGGCACCTCCTAGAAGTGTATTTTCATTTAATAAAATACACCAACACTCTATTTTGTGGTGGATCAATACTACTAATGTCAAAAGAGGTAAACGTTAATCATTCTTTAAGTGACAATCATAAACTTGCATATGTTGGAACTTTGAACTATGCATATGTTAGATACAAAAACTTTGCGTTTAGGGTTCTTTATGTCACTAATTTCATATACATTTGTGATTGGGGTTTCTTTTAAGCAATTAAGGTAGAGAAGGGGTTTCTATCATTACTTGAGTCTTGATGACGACATCTATCATTGAACATTGACACAAACCTTGACCTTCAATTTGCTTGACCCATATTAAGCCTAACCACCAAAACTCCCATTTGGAAACACCTATCAACATAATTAATGTTTGAACATTGACAAAAGAGAAAACAATTATGTGTGCCTAGGTCATCCTTTGATGCTCTAGCTCATCCAAGGTTATACATAGGGAGTGTTTAAGTTAGAAGATTATAATTTGGTTGATCAATTTGAAGATTATAATTCGGTTGATCGGTTTGAAGATTATAATATGTTAATGAGCCAACAAATTTGAATGCATGGAATCTATTGAATGTATGGATGTTAGTCAAGGACAATTAGAAGAGATGCCAACCCATATGTTGATGCATGGGGATATGTGTACCTGCTTGATGTAGTCATTTCAAGAGTTGACCAATGCAATGTTTAACCATCGGATACACAAAGAAAAAGTGGGCGAGTCGAGAGAAGATGTAAAGTCGGGTGATACCATCGGTGGTGCGAGGAGTTGTTAGATGCGAGCAAGTTTGAATTGTAATACTCAATACAAGATCCATGATCTCTAATACATTGTCAAGCTTGGAGGATCCTCAATGCAAAGATTGATACATGTTGATCACAAAACCAAATACAAATTCAATACTTATCGAAGTCGAGGGATCAAGTTGAGCTTGATGGAAGTACAATGTTCGATGTGGGCACGATGCTAAGCAAAGCGTGGGGAGAGACGGGGCATATTCGGTTGATGGGTTTGAATATTATAATTTGGGCTATTTATCATGGCAATCTATACCCATTTGAGAATTATTAGTTTGGTCGTAGTGATGTGGGTCGTGAATTAAAGAGGCAAAGATGATATGTTAGCATGTCTGTCACCAAATAAAAATGTAAATGTAAATGTTGGAGCATTCATCTCATGTTTGACTAGGATTGGTATAAAAATGTCACATTCGGATGCTCATCATCACCATAATCTATAATCATCAACAAACTACAATTCCCTAGACAAAATTCCTCTTCAAAATTTGTGGTATGTGAAATTAATTATGCCCAAACCATATTCTTTGATTATCTCGAGAGGGGGAGCATGTAAAGATGTCGGTGCAATACTATAGGAAATAAGGGTACAAGATCCTTATGTGCGGGAGGGAACAACTATGAGCACCTTTCTGCTACCTCCATTTTCACCATCATCGATCTCATGAAATTGGATGTAGTCAAGGTTGATATAAATTCCAAGACGTCGTTGGTAGAGTTCAAAGTGCAACTATGAGCTCAATGGACTCTTACATTGTAGAAAAGACTCCACGCCTTAGTTTCCCTCTTGGAGTTTGGCCGACTATAGGCGTGGATAACCATTTTAGTGGAGAGAGAGTAGGTTTGCTCTTCAGAAATATGGCATGTATGCGGACAATAAATAAGTGGCGAGATAATGATGATGAAATGTGACATTGAGAGAGCTAATCGTCATAATCATCTATCAACATCAAGCAAATGGTGATTTCTTGCACAAGTTTCCTCTTCAAAATTTGGTATTTGATATGAAGTGTTCCCAAACCATACACTTTGATTATCTCGAAGAGGATGGAGCATGTATTGGTTTCTCGTGCGGTGTTGCAAAACGACATGAGTGTGAGATCCATGTGCATAGTAAAGGGCACAACTACGAGGGCCTTTCCCTACCTATCACACCCCCATTTTTTCTATCACCGATCTCATGAAATTAGATGTGGTCAATGAAATATTTTCTCAGAGTTTCTTTATGAAATTTAGAACAATAATGCGAATTAACACCGAATATAATAATATTCAAATTGTATTCATCCGGGATATATTATTCATGTATGAGATTACAATATATAGAGTTTGATCTCCTTGATTCTAGGAGTCAATAGTCATCCCTCATATCTCTCAACCCCTTCCTAGAATCTCTCAAATCTATCCCAACAATATCTCACAAACTTATCTACGTGAGTTGGCTTACCAACCAAATAACTCACTTACATTATTTGATCACAATAATATAAAAGCTAAATATTATGAGTTGTCATAACAACTCATAAACTATTACAAATATCTTTTACCCAAATACATAAATGTGAGCACTAACATAATAGAATATCTATAACAGATCCAAGGTTGATATAAATTCCAACACGTCGTAGGTAAAGTTTGGTGCAACTATGGGCCAACCGCACTTTACCATTGTAGACAAGACCCATGCGTGTCGGTTTCCCTCCTAGATTCTACCCAACTATAGGCATGGGTGACCATTTGAGTGGGGGTGGATTAATTTTTCTATTCTAAAAATATGACATATCTACAAACAATAAATGAGTAATAGAGATAAGGGTGTCAAACTACCAACTCCGCAGTGAGTCATGTGTAATATTTCTTCCATCTGGACCATCTTTGCAATCCTCTGCCTTGTAAAGCAAGAGTGCTCCAAATAAATATGTACAATCAAAATTCTAAGGAATGAAATGTAACCCAATTTTACAAGAAATACAACAAGAAAGGACACAAGTATAAATGTAACCTGGATCGCAGATGCTACCATGCCATTCACATCCCCCTCTTCAATTTTGTTGTCTAGAATACCAAGGCTTTGCTATTTTTTTATTTTTTATGTTATTGCATAAAGGTTATCGTTTGGTTGGTGTTTAATTTGTTAGATAAAATGAAGACATGAATATAAAGTTGGAAATATGAAGATGGGAATTAAATACCGCATGACCCACACATATTCCATGGTTCATATTGTTCCTACCCAAATAATGTTTGTTATCTATGCTCTATTTTAGCATCTTGATCTTGCTCACATTATTCATGTTTGTGCAATTTCCACATAAAGGGGCCGAATAAAAAAAGGGTAGAATCCAATCTATTCTAGGTTTTAAATCCAACCAAAATGTTTACTTCTTGTAGCACTTTTGACCTCCCTTTTCAATTTTGAGCCCAAGTGATTGCAAGAAAATAGGTGATATGTGAATAAGCATCGATAATTGAGCCCCTCCAATGGTTGGTAAATGAGCAATACATAGATTTTATCTGTTGACTAAAAGTTTTAGATTAAGATTCCATACAATGTCTTATGTTGTTGAGTGTAATTTACTCTCGAATTACAAGAAAGGATTTTTATTTAGTTTAGACTGTGAATGTAGATACGACCATATATATGCTTAATGTAAATACATAATTATTGAGTATATATATGGCTAGGTAAAACATATATTAGTAAAACGTCGGTCTAAAAGCATTATAATTCTTGATGTTGTCGATAAAATCATCAAAGTGTATTGTGTGATGTCTAGGTTTGGAAGCGATTCCCGATTATCTTAATTTATGATCCGATATACTTACTCTAGGTTAAAGCACCTAATTTATTTCCAATTCTAGCCATGGAATTCATGAAGAAAATAAGTAGCAAGCATATAGAAATCCAAAAGTTTTAAATTTCAACAAGGTACTCGGTGCTCTTAACTATTCACATTTTCTCACAAGAAAATTCATTTGTTGGAAATTAGATGTGCAAAGTATTTCGAGTGGGCGATGTCCACAAGTTCTTATGCTTTCCTAACTCAATCACCATGGACAAACCATCACTTCATTTTGCATTGCCACAATAATGACTTGTCAATAGTATTTAGCCACCTCTAAAGTGATAGCATAAAAAGGTTATTTAACAATTATGGAATTATGCTAAACCCTAGATATTACATAGTCACATATGATAAATAAATGCTAAAGTACAAATTTAACACAAGCAATAAGCTAATGAAAATTGAAACCCTAGGTGCAAGAGAGGGAATAAAAGACTTAGTTGATTTTTTAATAAATCTCAAAGTGTTCTGGAATGGAAAATTGATGAACACGAGGAGGAGATTGTTGTAAATCGCACTCAAAAATTATGTAACTACCGGATGAGTGGGACTAGGGCACTTAGACGGGTCAAGGGTGCCTAGGCGTATGAGTCTACTTCGGCATCTCGTGGATCTGTGCAAAACCTCATAAATTGATTCTTATTGTGTCTCACCAATGTCGATAACCTTTGATGTTTATCTCCTGTATGTCACACTATGCCTGCATAATTCACCTAAACACATCAAATCCTAAAAAGAAAAAGATACAAATGGGGAGTCGGATTGACCCCGACGATCACCCAACTGAGTGAACTTACGATTGAGTGTTGCACTACATCCCACACTCTGTGTAGTTCTTATGTGTGTGTGTAGAAATCGTGCCCTATGAAGCTCTTGTGCAAGATGCACTTGATAGCGAACAATAGCTAGATGTAGTAATGTAGATAGATATGTCGATGACAAAATGAACTTCCCCTCCTACAAAGTGTTTGCAAAAAATGTAGTCCCTTGTCCCTTGAATGATAGCAAGATGAATACTGTTGACGCTCTTTAGATGCCTTTGGATGCAACCTTAGGTGGTCATAATAGATACTTAGAGCTTGGTCCTTTATTATGATCACATAGCTTTGTATTTATATGATTCCCTTGGTTAAATTTTGTAATTGAAAACTAAAAGGCCAACCCATAAGAAAACAAGATGCCCAAAAGATAAAAGAGGCCCAAAAGAGGTGAGCAAGATACAAAGATGTCGAGGCACCTTAGAATGGGCTAGGAAACATGGATTGAGCCCCGATTGCGTGATATGTAGGTGCTTTTCTTCAAGACGGAGCAAGGCCTTCCTACAATAACAATCCACTTACTTTGCACCAAATGGGTAAAAGGATTATGGATTTGGGGTGCTTCAAGATGAGGCTATTTGGGCATTAGGACAAGGTAGAAGGATGTTCTTTTCTCAAAGGATGCAAGAACTTAGACAGGGCATTCAAGCTTATTCTCCGTGTCTTAGAGGGGAGGGGTAAGGCTGTATTTATAGCTTGGGGAAGTGATTAACTTAGAGTAATTTAAGTAATCATGGTTTGAAAATGTGGGCAAGATTAGGTGAGTGGGGACCATGAAGAATGGGTGAGGATTTGATTTTAGATTTTTAATTCATAAGTGGAGCATTTTAGGTGAGTGGGGACCATGAAGAGTGGGTGAGGATTTGATTTTGAATTTTGAATTCAATAGTAGAAAAACATGGAGAATAATGACATGTGGTGATGATTGGGTTATTTTTGGATTTGAAATGGATAATTAATCAAATTATATTTGATTAATTCAAAGTGTATTTTTGTGGGAAATGAGGTAGGGGAATTAATTGATTTAGGATAGATGTGAAATTAGGGTGTCTACATTTTCCCCTCTTTGGAAGGGTACTATGAAAGTAGTGTCCTTTCAAAGAAAGTAGATGAGATGGGGAAGAATTCAATCTACTTTTCTTAAGCAAAAAGTAGAGTGAATGTTTGTTGGGGAGAATAGAAGGTGGTGAGTGACGGATGTCATGGTATCCTCCAAGACAAAAATGTCATGAGAAGATGTGATTATGGACAGATGTGATGATGCCCCCTCGAGAGGGTTGACGAGAATGGAATATACGACAGAGCTCTCGAAAAGAGGAGAGATGAATTATGTGGAGAAGAGGACAATAATGGAGTGGAAGAGACTGGAATGACCGCATGACGCAAATGGAGAAAGGATTCAATCAGCCTTGAATGTTAGGTGTGAGGGTGTGTGGGAAGATGAAATGGGAAAGAGAAAAGGGAATGGATATGATTAGGGGTTGATTATGAGAAGAGTAAGAAAGGTGAAGGGTTATGGAGATAGGGGAGGGACAAAAAAGGAATGAAAGAGGTAGAAAAGAATAAGAGAGAGGGATGATAGGGGAAGAAGGGAATGATGAAGGAAAAACAAGGAGAAAACAGGAAAATGACAGAGTAGAGGGTGAAGTTATGAAATAGAGAGATGTGCCAAATGAAGGAAGCAACAAAGATAATAAAGAGGGATGCATGAAAGTGAAAGAAATGATAGAGCTGAGAAAAGCAAGAAATGGGGAAAGATAAATAAGAAGGAGAAGATGAGGTGGGAGTAGGGGGGCTAAATCAACAAAAATTGAAGGAGACCGAAAGAAGAAGTAGAATGGAGAAAAAAAAAAGAAAAACTATGAGGGGTGAGGAAAGTGTGAAAAAGAGTAGAGAAAAGAAGAGAAACAGGTACAAAATGAACGAAAAGGTAGGGGTGGTAGAGAAAAGGAGAGGTGGTCAGAAGAAATACGTGAAAATTATGGGAGAGGAAAGGAGGATAGAGCGAATACAGGGAGAAGATTGAAGGAACCATGTCTTTGCAAGGAATACCAAGGAAAAGAATATGGAACAAACCGTATGGAGATGCATGTGGAGGGTGGGATGATAAAAAAGACAGGACAATGTTGAAGAGCCAAGTTATCGATGGGGAAGTAAGGAGGAAACGTGATGTAAAAAGGGGAAGAAGATGATATAGAGGAAGTGAAATAAGACAAGGGGTGGGAGAGAGAAGAGGATAACAGAGAAAATGATGTAGAAGGAAGGGAATACAAAAAGGGGATAATAAGTGGAAAGTGAATAAGTATGAGGAATGTAAAGAGAAGAAAGAGGGGAGGAATGACATAGATTGGAAAAGATGTGGAGATGCATGAAATGAGGATACTAGGATTACAAGAAAATAGACAAAGGATGTATGATGAAGACAATAAAGATATTGAAGAGGGTGAAGGGAAGATGGAGAGATGGGTAAGAAGCGACAAGAAAGGGTGGGATTGGGGGAAAATAATAGGAGAGAAAAGAGAATGGGGGATAGAAGAGGCAATGCCAATGAGGGGACGTTAGGGAAAGTCCACTAACAATGAGTGGTGAGGAAGGGTGAGAGAAAAAATGAAGAAAAAGAGAAAGGTAATAAGGATTGGAAAGGGTAACGCCAACGAAGGGACGTTAGGGAAAGCCCACTAATAATGAGTGGTGGGATTAGAGGAAGGAAGGAATGAAGGGAAACTCTAGAAGGTCCAAGGGAGTGAACGAGGTCGTGTGGAATGAGGATTGATGATTTTTAGGGAAAGTCCACTAATAATTATTAGCATAGGAATAGAAGATGATGATGAAAGAATGATAGAGGAATGTTAACAATAATGGCGAACAAGTGTGTGGGTAGAAATGTGGGAGAATTTGAGAAGATGAAGTGGAAAGAGTAAAGAAAATGGGAGGGATGAGTTGGGACTAGGTGAAAGTGAGGAGAGGATGCGGGAGATGAGGATGAATGAGGTGAGGATGAAGAAACAAGACATGAAAAGAATGGGAAGAAATGGTATGAAGGATGATGGATCAAGAAGGGGAAAATGGGGAAAAGAACATGATTGTAGGTGGAAGATATTAGACGTATGTTGTAAGATGATAGGTGGAGAAAGGATAATGGTAGGAGGAAAATGTGGTTGGTAGGAGAGACCAGGTGGAAGAAGCGATCAACAAAGTGAATGAAGAATGAGGCGAGGGAAAAGTTCACAATGACGAGTTTAGCATAGGGAGGACCTTAATGTAAGACTATCATGCGATGGAAGTGGTTAAGTAAGATTGCCAAGTGAGTGAAACTGGAGATGACAAGTGGGCAAGCGAGAAGTGGTGTTTGTGAGAATGGAAGAGGAGGTGAGAGGATGTGATAATGGGGAATGCTGAGAAAAAGTGAAGGGTGAAGGTGTGTAGTGATGGGGAAAGGCAAGAAGACAAATCATCCTTAAGAGGGACTCTTAAGTGAGATCGCCATGCCGTGCGAGTGGTTAAGTAAGATTTCCAAGCAGAGGATGGTGATAACGATGGTAAAAATATGTGATGATGGGAAATGAAGAGAAAATATGGATGGTGAGAATGTAGAGTGATGGGCGAGTGCAAGATGACATGTCATGCTTAAGAGAGACTCTTAAGTAAGATCGTCATGCCACCGAGTGGTTTCGTAAGATCACCAAACCGACAGGGATGATATGCAAGGAGAAAGACAAAATTGTATTGGGTACAAGGGTGGAATGGTTGGTTGAAGAATATGATCATGATGAGAGGCGAGAGAAATAAGATGGGGGAAATATGATGGGATGGGGGAAGGCCATAGGGCAGATCAACCTTAAGAGGAATTCTTAAGTAAGATTGTCATGCAGCCGGAATGGTTAAGTAAGATCGCCAAGATGAAGAAGAAGAAGAATGATGATAGAGTTGGTGGGAATAGGGTATGAAAAAATGGACTGAAGGGGAACCCTCAAGTGAATTTTCCATACTACGAGAGCATGTAAGTAGGATGACCAGGCATAAGATGGATTTGGGAAGGATGAGAAAAGAGTGAGTGATGTATGCCTGAGCGGAAGAGGATACGAGATGAGGTGATAACAAGGAAGAAAGGAAACAAAGGAGTGTAACATGAATGGATGAAGGAATATATGTAGTGGAGGGCAGAGAGTGTGAGGGGAATCCTTAATTGGGATGCCCACGTGGTGAGAGTAATGATGCAAGAATGAGAAGCAAAAGAGGTGGAATGGGAAGATGTGTGTGGTGGTGATTGTTGTTTGATGAGAGGGGAGGTGGTGAAGAAGCTTCTATAGTGGGAAGATCTTAGGGAGAGGGTAAACCTCCACCAAGGATCCCATATAGAAGGGGTTATTAAGTAAGATTGTCAAGCGGGAAGCAAAAGAGTGAAAGGAAAGAATACAAATGGGTGAGAGGGGACATGAATGGTGAGAAGGGTAATATGGGGATAAGTGGCGGAGGAGTAGAAATGAGGAGCGAGGATGAATGGATCAAATATATGGTGATCATGGTGGGGGAGGAGGAGCTATTGGATAGTGAATGCTACTTGAGAAAGATCTTCAAGTAGGATTTGTAAACTACAATGGTGATCAAGTAGGATTCCCAAACTAGGGAATGTATTAGTACGGGTGAATGGATGGGGTGCAAAGTAAGATGTTGATCATGTAGGAAGATACTCATGTGACGAAAAGCATATTAATTTTAATATAACACACAACAAGATGCATCGTGATATAAAAGATCAGGATGACTAGACTGTAATATGCGTGATAACATAGACATGGGCCATCAAAAAGGTTTGATGCCCCAATATGATATGCAAGTGGAAGAGAGCATAGACAGAGGCCATCAAGAAAGTATGATGCCCTAGTACGATATGCAATTAGATAACATAAGTATATTAGAGAAAACATCAGATACATAAAATCAAGATGCCCTTGTAATATATCAAGATACAAGAAACAATTAATAATTTGTAACTAATAATGCAACACAAGAACCAATAAACATGTCCCTAACATGTTCCACAGTGAGGATTAATCGGATGTGCCCCCAAGCAGGGTATAAGGACATAAAAAAGATTGGGTCATTGTATCCTTAAACAAAGAAACAATGAGAGCCGGATTTGCCCCAAGCGAGGATTCACGCGAGGAGAAGTGGTTTGAATTTGGTAGTCATAAGGTGATTGGATCATTCGTTGGGGATAATAGTTCAAAGGATGAATTGTGTTGATTATTTTAGATTTTTGCGATTTTAGAATTTTTTATTTTTGATTTTGTGGAGTTTACAATATTTTTATTTTTGTTTTTGGATTATATATATATATATATATTTGGATTTGGAGTTTTATTTTTTGAGATTTTTCAATGTTTTTGGATTTTTGATGTTTTACAATGTTTTTTGGATTTTTCAATTTTTGGACAAGAGTTTAATTATTTTGAGAGTTGATAAACCAAGATAGTGAGAGGTGATAAACCAGATATTGTCCACATGTATCATGTTCCTCGTGGTAACTCATGCTTGGAATAACACAAATTCTCATTCCATTGGCAAGATATGTTGGTGATGATATGATGAAAAGAAGTCCAGCTCCATTCTTGACTCCACACAACTAGTAAGATGCGAGGGCTCATCACCGAGAATCAAAAGGATGCATGAGGTAGATAATGAATATAGAGACAAATGCTAACAACAATCCCTTTGGGAAATTGTGACTCAATTATTCTTAATGTTACTGAACCGGTTTCAAAAATGGCTTTCACTCTATGAGTCACATGTGCTAGACTTAGACAATTACGTGGCCTGTTGATTGGTAAGATATGAGGTGAAGGGATAGTTCTCTCTTCACTTAGGCATCTAAATTACTTCTTTGGGGATTCTATAATTGCAAGCACTATAAGATTTTGTATTCTTGAAATGAATCCCTATGCCTTGCCCCATGCTACTAGTGAGAAGCAAGGGCTCATCACCGAAGGAAAACATAGGCGAGTAATTCTTTTTTTGTTTTTTTTTTTTTTTTTTTTTTTGAATTTTTGAATTTTTGAATTTTTTTGCAATATTTTTATGCTTTTATGAGAATGACCTCTACGCTTTTCCCCATGCCACCTATGTAAGAGGCAAGGGTTTATCACCAAGACAAGACATAGATGAGTAAGGGCACCTTCCTCCATTCCCAGTCTCACACTACTAGTAAGAAGTGTGGGCTCAACACCAAAGACTATGAAGGATGAAAGATGTGACAATGAATTATTCATAATTTATTGAATTGATGGAATTTTACAATAGTGCTTTGTATTTGGGAAGGAACGTCTACCCCCAATCTCAACCCCACACGACTAGTAGGACGTGAGGGTTCAACACCGAAGACTGAGATGGACGATCAAATGAACTGGGTAAAGAAGTTTAGAGCTTTGTTATGAAAGAGAGAATGTCTTTGAAGGGAATATATTACCATCAGTAAGCTTCTAGGTATGACCATAGGTGAAAGCGACTGAAAATGGGAGATATTATAAGAAGTATGATACTCACAAACTTAATAGGATCTATATTAACACTTGTCTCATGATGATAAATATGAAGATGTGATTTTGATAATGAAAATATCTGCCAATGGAAATGAATAACTTTAAATTATTCAGAGATAAGCGAGATAGAAGGAACAATGTACACGTCGTTGTTTCCCGGAATAGTGAACGCCTCAAGGATAAAATTTCTTTAAATGAACTGCATTCATTGGTTCATCAAGTTCTTGACCATCTTCAATGGCCAACTTATAGGCTCCAGAGCCAAATTTAGCTATAATTACATAGGGTCCTAACCAATTAGGCTCAAATTTTCCTTGTTTTTCACTCTTTAGTGGTATTCTTTTGATTTTCTTTTAAAACAAGGTCACCAATTTCAATTCTCTGGGTCTTACCTTTTTATGATAACTGTGTTGTAGTTGGTTTTGATAGACTTGAAGATGATTGAGAGCATTAAGTCATTTTTCATCGAGAAGCTCAAGCTCTTGAAGTCGTGATTGTTAGTATTCATCCTCATTAATTACATCTTTAAGGGAGATTCTCAAGGATGGGAGTTCTATCTCAATAGGTAAAATGGCTTCACAACCATAAATAAGGGAAAATGGGGTGGCTCTGGTAGGCGTGCAGTAAGATGTACGGTAAGCCCAAAGAGCGGGGTAAATTTGAGTATGCCAATTACGTCCATGGGTGTTGACGATTTTTCCATGATGGATTTTAAAGTCTTGTTGGTTGCTTCTGCTTGACCATTACCCTGAGGGTAGTATGGAGTGGACCACTTAAGTTTGATGCGAAAATGTTTGGCTAGGTCTTTTACATCCTAGTTTTTAAATGATTTGCCATTATCTGCGACAAGAGTAGATGGAATACCAAATCGACATATGAGATTATTAAAAATGAATTTTGATATTTGGCTACCGGTAACATAAGTGAGAGGCATAGCTTCCACCCATTTAGTGAAGTAATCGGTAGTGGTAATGATGAACTTATGTCCATCGATGATGTTGGTCTGATTTTACCAATGAGGTCAAGTCCCCATTGAGAGAAGGGCCATGGTGTGGTTATCGATTGTAATGCTTGGGAAGGTGCGTGGATAATATTTCCATGCTTTTGACATGCTTGACATCATTTGACAAAATGGCATGTCACTTTCCATGGTGGGCCAATAATATCCAACTCATAGGATTTTCTTGGCTAAGGCTATACCATTCATGTGCACTCCACATATACTAGAATGGACTTCAGTTAGGACACTCAAGGATTCTTCCTGATTAAGACATTAGAGCAGGTGCCATCATATCCTCGTTTATAAAGAGTTTCTACTAAAATGGTGTAACGAGAGGCACGTTGTGCTAAAGCACGTTTATGCATTGGTTTCATGTCGGTAGGAAATGTTTTATCATGAATGAAGGTATAAAGATCATGGTACCAAGGGTTATTCGGACCCACGATTTCACATACCATAGTGTTTTCAGGAAGATCATAGGCAGGCATTAAGAGATGTTCTACGAGAAAATGTGTCTGGGGTTGACTAGATGTAATTTCTAATAGGGATCCAATGGTTTCCATAACGTTGGTATTTATTATGAATTATGGGATTTGATCAAAGCTAATTAATCAAAAATAGCTTCGAAGACTATCCACCATGCGCTTATATGGGATAAGTTTTTCATCCTTGACCTAGTATTCATCAGTAACTTGTTTGATGATAAGTAAAGAATCACCAAATACAACTAATTCTTTAAGATTCCAAGATATAGCTAGTTTTAATCTTGTGATTAGAGCTTCATATTCTACGATATTGTTGGTACATGGGAATGCTAATCAAAATGATTTGGGGATAACATGTCCACTAGGTGTGATAAGAAAATACTAGCCCTGAGCCATGGAGATTACAAGATCCATAAAAAATAGAGTCCAAGTTGGCGCGATGTCTATGTGTAGAAGATCTTCATCAGGAAAAGAAAATGAAGTGGTTCTGTGCCAGGAAGGGGTGCCTCGAAAAGTTGGTCTTGTAAGGGATTTTCCTTTAATTTCCTTCTACGGAATAAACTCAACATCAAATTCACTAAGTAGTATGACCCAACTAGACATTCTTCCCATGAGAATGGGTCGACAAGAGATACTTGAGAGGATCAATCTTGGCAATCAACTTAGTTGTGTGATTGAGAAAGTAATGACATAACTTATGGAATGCAAAGGTGACCGCTAAGCATACTTTTTTGATTTGGGAATAACGTACTTTGTGCTCAATAAGTGTTTAACTAAGGTAATATACAACCTATTCTTTTGCTTGATCATTATGTTGTGCTAACAGAGCTCCTATGGCATGTTCAAAGGGCAAATGTATAAAGCAACATGGGTTTATCGGCAATTGGTGACATAAGAACATGTGGGCTAGAGAGGTATTCTTTTAACTTAGCAAAAGAGTTTTGCAATCGTGGTTCCAGTGAAATTGTGCATCTTTCTTGAGTAACTAGTTGAAGTGATGGCACTTATCAGCCAATTGTGATATGAAACACCAATAGATTGTATTTTTCCCTGAAGACTACGTAATTTTTTTAGGTTTTGAGGAGAGGCATTTCCATAATGGCTTTGACTTTTGCAGGATCCACTTCTATGCCTCTCCATGAGACAATAAACCCTAACAATTTACTAGAGGTCACTCCGAACACACATTTCTTTGGGTTAAGATGAACCTTATACTCACGTAATCTATCAAAAATGTGTCTCAACACACCTGGATGCCCTATTCGTGTTTTTGATTTTGCTAATATATCATCAACATAATCTTCCATGATATCATGTAACATATCATGGAAGATGATAGTCATTTCTTATTGATAGGTGGCACCAAGACATTTTTCAAGCCAAAAGGCATGACCTTATAATAGAAGGTGCCCCATGGTGTAGTAAATGTCATTTTATGTTGATCCCCTTCAACAATACGTATTTGATTGTAACCAAAAATCCATCCATTAAGGAGAGCATTTCATGCCTGTCATGTAGAATCAACAATCATGTCTATATTTGGCAAGGGAAAGTCATCTTTGGGACAAGCCTTGTTAATGTCTCGAAATCTGTGCATATCCTGATGCCGAGGGTTTTCTTGGCTACAGGAACTATGTTAGATATCCATGCCAAATAATCAATAGGTCGGATAAAGTTCAGCTTCCAAGAGTTTCTCAGTTCGGATTTGACAAGCAATGCAACTTGGGGATGCATTTTACGTAGTTTTTGTTTTACAGGCTTTGCATCCGATGCACCACAAGGTGGTGTACTACAAGAGATGGATCTAGGCCTGACATGTCCTTATATGTCCATGCAAAGATATCTTGGAATTCAATAAGGAGTGTTGTGAATTCCATGCATTCTTGGTCAGACAGACTAATGCCAAGTTGTAAAATTTTTGGTTGTTTGGTGGTTCCAATGTTTATGTCTTTAGTTTCTTCTACAAGCATTTTAGATGTATCCTTTTTGAGAATGATGCTAATGGTTGATGTAGGTCATCGTGTCGGGTGATTTAGGGAGTTGGTACAAGATTTTTGTGTGTGATGTTGAGACTTTTTATTGACATGTTTGTTTGATAGGGTGGTGATGAGATTTTGACTATGGGAAATTTTTCTGTTTGCACTTCTGATCCAAATTTTCCAAGGTGAAGGATCTGAATATTTTATTTCTTCACCAAAATAGGCCGATTCATCTAGATTGATTTCAAATCCTTTCTATGGTCGGAAGTAGGGATTTGGTCATGAGTTCCAAGGAATTATTTGATGGCTTCATCATTTTGGAACATGTCCATGGCCGCATGATGTGGTTGGCCATGGTCTATGAGAGTCGATGCATAGGCTCAAAATTGATGACATTAATAGATAAATGTTCAAAGTAAAGATGTGTTTCAACTGAGGTCCTCGAAAAGGCTACGTGGAGACCTGGTGTCATTATCAGAGCTGGTGTCATCATTATCACTTGAAATTATTACGGAGCAACATCAAACACCTTGAAACCCAGACCATGTTTACCGTGATGTTGTGTGCAATTGATTGGGTCTAAATGACCTTGTTCATTTGGACCGAGTCCTTTACCCTTCCATCGCATGTTTTTCATTATTCAATGAGCTTTGGTAAATTGAGGGGACTCATAACATGGAGAAAATTCATCATTATATAACCAAGATCCTGAAGAACTTGGAATATGTTCATTGTCAAGATAACCAAATTTTTCCAAACTGACTATCCCATTTGGTAAGTGGGATGGATTCTCAGATGTGGAGCATTGGGTTTTCCGTAGTTATGTGGGGATTTTTTGATGTAAAAGGAGTCTTCCATCTTTTGAAATTGATATTCACCGCATCCTTTGTCAATGATTTTAAATGTGTGGGATGGGGGACCAATAGGTACCTCATGTGGTGGGGAAGTCAGTTTGGTAGTTTTAAAAGATGAAGAGAATGGGTTATAAGAAGAAGGGGGTGGATTGAAGGATGAAGTTTGGTTATTCAAAGGAGAAGGTATCTTAATAGAAGAGGTGTGGTTGGATGAAGAAGGTTGACTAGGTGAGGAAGAAGATGGTGTGGTGGAAGAATAATTGTTGTTGGAAGAAGAAGCTTGATTAGTGGAAGAAGATGATTGATTAGTGGGAGGAGGACTGGTGGAAGATTGTTGACTAGCGAGAAGAGAATGGATTGGAAAATGTGTTTTGGTTAGAAGATGATGGTTTCAGATCATTTTTAGGGAGTGTATCCGGATCGATGTGTGTTTCGTTAGGGATTATGCGAGGTGGAGCATACTTATTTGTTGATGGACAATAGTGATCATGTCGATACCATCCTTCGAGGAATCTACAATACTCAAAGGGTTGAGGATCCACACGTAACGTAAATTCCTTATCCAAATGAGGAAATTTAATACATTGGTGGAATATTGATGGGACAACTTTCATGGCATGAATCCATGGTCGGCCGACGAGAATGTTATATGCAACTTCTACATCCACCACATGACATACCATTTCTAAGGTGATGGGTCCAACTTGGAGAGGCAACGTGATTGTGCCTTCAGACTTTCTTTCGCTATTATCATACCCACGAATGGTTATGATATTGTTTTGTAAATCATTTTCAGTGTAACCTAGACAACGTAAAAGTTTCATGGAACAAATATTCAATGCGATCCATTGTTGATTAATATGCACTTTGATCTTACGATGAGTTATATAACCCTCGACATATAAAGAATGATTATTAGCGATGTTGGGATTAAGAAGGTCAATGGGACCAAAGGATAAAATAGGATTGGGGACCATAAGATGTGTAATTAAAGCCTGGAATTGTTGTGAATTGATGTCCTCAGGGACATGAGCATTATTCAATGTTTGCATAAGGATGCGTTGTAGTGTGGGAGAAGAATTAAGTAATTCCATGATGGAAATTTGTGTTGTAGTCTTCTCCAATTGTTTGACAATATTGAATGATGGCGCAGGTTGTGGAGTGGAATTGGTGGCAGAATTAGATGGATTAGATGGTGGATTAGGAGGTGATGTGGGGGACGAAGTGGTAGATTTTTTGTTGTAGGGACCCACATTTTTTTTATCTAGTGGTGATCACACAATCAGTTTTGATCTTTATAGTTTCCACTAAGTCTTGGTCATAGTCTATGGTCAAGATGATTGAGTCATACTCAACATTGCTTGATGATTGACCCTTATCTTTTGAATTGTTATCGTGGTTAGGGAAGGGATTTTTGAACATGTGAAGTTTTTCATTAGGTGTTTTTGTCTCAGAAGTATTTTCAACTTCTATGTCTCCACGTTCAATCAGGTCTTGGACGTAATGGCAGAGTTGCATGCATCGATCTATGTAGAGTGCCCTTTTATGCAATGGTAATCACAATATTCATTTTCCTTATACCAATTTGGTTTGGGTTGTCCTTCTTCAAGGGTTTGACGATGGGATATGTAATCATGTTGGCATTTTCCAAGTGACGAAAGACACTAGATAGGCTTTCTCCGAGAGGAGTGAACTGTCTTCACCGGTCCCGAGAAGGAACTTCCTTTCTAGGGATTATGATTGGTTGTTTGGATTTTAATGTGTTGATGGGATTGTTTTGAATGTTTTGGACATGGCGGGAATCAATAATGCCATCATTGACTATATTTCAGTTTTGGTTAAAGAATTTGGATTTGTCCTAGTTTTGAGGGGCGTCTCGATAAGGTTGGTCCCTAAAGGGTGCTTTAAGTAAGCCCTTAGAAATGAGGAATTTTTTTTTTTGTTCCCTTTTCAATGAATTCTTCGAAACTATTCGAAAATGCATTTGCATGTGGAATGATAATTTGACATTGAGATTAGGAACAAAATGCTAACTAGTTGTCTCTCGGGTATTGAGCAGGAAATCAACTTGCAATTCCTCGCCATCATTGTAAAAAGGAGGAAAAGTTTTCATTGGGCCTTTGTCTAGTGTTACAGAGATCAAGCATGGTTATTTATGAGTCTAAGTTGTAGGAAAAATGTTTGACAAATTTCTCCGATAAGTCTCATGAATGTCGTGACCGACCCTTTGGGAAGATGGAAAACCAATCTAAAGCCTGTCCTCCTAAACTTTGGGGGAATAATCATAAAAGATACGTGTCACGATAGGAAACTTCCTGACATTGCATGTAAAATTCCTTGACATGTTCACGGGGGTCACCTTTGCTTTTGTATTTATCAAATTTTGGGATTTCAAAGGATGACGGAAATGGTAAGCGTGATATCTCTCGTATCAAATGGATAAGGACACAATTCTTCAAAGTTGAATTATTTTGATTGTTTTTGTAGTCCTTGAATGGTGTCTTTCATATGTTTCCATTCTTGTGTGAATGGAGAGGTGGGGGATGGTTATCAAGAATGTCGTGAGTATTGGGGTCTAGATTGGAGTCTTTTAACTTTTAGCTCTAGTAGTTGCTTCCTCAAGTTTCTTTGTTAAGTCTTGGATTTTAGTGAATAACTCATCGACCGAAGAGCTATTTGGATTGTTTGGTATTTCGTTGTGATAACTTGATTCACCGTTGTCGATAAGTTTGTTTAAATTTTTAGTCCCGAAGTCAAGGGGTAGTTTTTCCCCCATGGCTAGGATGCGTAATAGATATTCATTTTTGTTTTGTTCTATCACCCTATTTACTTGTTCTTGTTCTTCATTGGTGAGTTCTAGTTGTGCTACTTCTTCATCATCATTTTCATGATTGTGACTACGTGTGAATACCATGATGAGATATGGGTGCTTGATTAAGCTGTAAAAAGTGGGTAGAATTTTGAGCAGTGTGATTAAATGAGAATTTGATTGCTTTGGATTTAGCTTGAATAAGCTCGTGATGAATAATAAGGAGAGTAACTTAAATAAGTTATCTCAATATGATTGTGATATAACTCAAAATGAGTTATTAGGGAATTTGTTTCACGTTGTATAGATTTGGCTTGAACAAGCTCTGATTGTTAGATGGGAGAGTAACTCAAACAGGTTAATCTCAATATGGTTGTGATATAACTCAAAATGAGTTATGAAAGGATTTGTGTTGGTTGTGATTTGGATAAACATGATGGTTGACAAAATAATGAGTGAACTCAAACAAGTCACCCAATATTAGTTTGATATAGCTTGAAATGAGCTATGAAGGATGTTTTGACAATTGACGATATGGGGAGTGAATGCTAGTCACTCAATATCAGTTGGATATAGCCAAGACAAGCTATGGCGATGTATTGTTGGATGAAGCAAGCTAATGAAATCAATGTGATGTTTTGGTCTGTGTTGTTGGATTGTTTGGATGTTTTTGCTGGTATTGAATTGGTCGAGAAATGATTTTTTTTTGGAACACAACTAGGGTTTGAATTTTACAATGAACACATTGATATTAGCCAAGTTTTATGATAAAACAATGCTAAACTATTTTGTTTACAAACAACAAGCAATCATGTGGATCAAATTGTTTTGGCTCAGAGGTAAATTCTTTAGAATGATCATTGTTTCATGCAATCATACAAGTATGATGTGGAATGATGGATGCAGCTCTTATCACTCCAAAAAGATGCGTCCTAATATACCCTAGTCCTGATATACCTAATTCTATGGGGATAGAATTGGTATGAGGAACCCTTAGAGCACTAGAGGAGACTCACCAATTCTTACTTTCCTACTTTGGAGTGAATCACCACATCCAAAATAGGTTTTGTGAAAAGGTGGAAGGTGATGAGGGGATGAATGTGTATGGTGTCCTTATAAATCCTCAAAGATTTACAGGGATGATGCCCAGGCTTCATTGTTACAACTATTTAGGTGTGACTCACATGCGCCACACAAACATTACATGTAAGTGAAGAGCAGGGGCGAGGTAAATATCGAACATTGTGATGAGACTAGGTCTCAAAGTGTAATGTAGATGTGAATGTTGTTGGTGCGTGGTAGTCAAGTCCACATCACCGGTGTAGCTTTGGTGGTGATGAAATCCACCTTGACTACATGCAAAAACAAAATGATGAAGTGATTAAATGTAAGGTTCTTTCCAACTTGAAATAAATCACTAGTGGAAAATAATTGCATACTGAGTGTGCTAAAAAAATTTTGGTTTCAAAAATTTTCTTTTGAATGGTGGTAGTTTTGCGGGATGGGATTTTTTTGTTTTTTTTGTGTTTTTGACAATATTCTAGTGACGTGGTCCTACAAAAAACAAATTAGTAGTTATCTTATAGACAAAATGTTAGGAAGAAAAATAATCATGGTTGTTTTTGATTTTCCAGATCACTCGAAGGCGCAGGAAAAGAGCATACACAACCAATGACCAAACAAATATCAATAGTGCTGACGAAATAAAATTGATTGAGATGATAGCTAGAAACATAAAATAATAAGGAAATGGATCCTGCAATGTTAGAACAAGAAACTAAACAATCACGACTATTTCTGATTTTCCAGATCACTTCAAGGCACAGGAAAAGAGCATACGTGGATACAATTGGAATATATTTTTTTAAAATTTTTTAATAAGTATTGCAATTAATCGTGATTGTGAAATAGTAATAATGATTATCTTCACAAAAAAATAAAAACAAGAAATAAGAGCGTTAAAATGTTACCAGAAGTGTCATCGTGGAAAATTGGAATGTAAGGCAAAAAAAAAATTTTGTTTTACGAGCTCTGGGGCCTCCAAAGTTGCAAAAGATGATTAGGAATGTGATTTTAATAATTTGGCTGGGATATAGGTTCTATAAGGTCTTGTATTGTCAAAAAAGGTCCTAAAAAAATAGTTAGTAGTTTATACCCTGCACAAATGTTACCATAATAATAATAAAAATAGTAATTATCCAATGTGAAAAAATCACTTCTTAATGATCTAAGGATGCTTATTCCACTGAATGATCCAATATGAACGGAAGAAAACATGTATGAAAGCAAAGAAGTAGTTATAAAAGATCACCAAAAAAATTCAGTGATTAGGTAAGTTGAAAAATGTAGGTGGAGTGGGTGAACCTAATGCGAAGTGGAATTTTTAGAGAGATGAGACACGTTGAATGATAAAAATTATATAATTGAATGGGAATGGGTAGATATTAAAGGATAATCTTGAATGTGGGGAATAGAGAGACCGAAGACTATAGATGTTGAATAATGAATGGTAAACAGAAGAGAAGAAATGTGATAATGTAGACGTGGCTCTTAAAAAACATTAATCGGTAAATGTGAAACGATAAACATCAGATGATAAAAAGAACAAAAAATTAAAAATATGCGAATGTAGGTGAAGGTAGGTGAAAATGGTAGTTGGAGAGTATGATGACAAAGATCAGAGAAATGAAACGTAGGATGAGGATGGTCAACAGGGAAACGTTGAATTGAAAAGTTAAAATGCGATATGTATATGGTGAAAGTGAGCAATGGGGAAGAAGGAAGTGTAAACTATATATGAGAAATGGGACAATAGAAATGTGAGATGTGACAGGGAAAACATTAAAGTGCAAATGTTGAAATGTAGAAAAGAAGAAATGGATAAAATAGATAATTAAAAAAATGTTGGAGGAAGAGTTGAATGGAGTGGAGATGGGGATGAGAAGGGGATGGAGGAGGAGTTGATGTGGGTAGTCGAGTAAGGATGAAGTGGGAGTGCTCGCATATGAGGGGGAAATTGAGAGTTTAGGTAGTGATATTTGATGATGGGAAGCTCGATTACGGGTGATGGGAAGTGGTGAGTGGACGGGTATGTGGGAACAGGGACAAGGACATGGGATGTGGAAGGGCTCGGGGTGGATGGGATGTGGGGACCGTGAGGGACCGGGTTGTGTGTCAAGGGGATTATGGATGGGGAGGAGTCGGGTAGGAAGTTCATGAGAGGTGAGAGGACGTGATGGGGGAGTCAAGCGAGTCGTTGGGAGCTGGAAATCGGGGGAATATATTGGGGATGGGCTTGGGAGATAGGATACAAGGAGGAGGAGGGCTTGTAGGGGAAGGATGGCTGAGATCAACGGGGGTTGAGACGAGTAGGGATGGGAGCCGTGGGGAGGGGGGGGGAGGAGCTATGTCCGTGGAAGGAGTGGGTCAAGGTGGGGTAAATGGGGATAGAGATTGTGTGGGATGGATGAGTGGGCTGGGGACGTGGGTAGTTGGGTTTAAGGGGTAGTAGGAAATAAGGTGGGTGGACAAGGAAACGGACGGAGAAAAGGGGTATGAAGCTCGATGAAGGGAGAAGGGAGTCATGGCCGAGGGAGTGGGGATGGGGGAAGAATAAGTGGAGGGGGAGTCTAGGAGCTTGGGATGGGAGGGAATAGGGATGTGTGAGGAGAGAGATTGAGGATAGGTGGATTGACAAGGAGTTGAGAAGCTAGTAATGTAAATGAGGGATGCCACGGGGGTTATGGGAGTTGGGTTATATTTTAGGATATTTTTGTTTTGTTTTAGTGTAGTTTATATTTATCTAAATAAATGTACACACACACACACACACACACACACACACACACACACACACACACACACACACACACACACATGTATGTATATAAAAACTAAGATCAAGATATGCAAGAGTTAGTTTAAAGAAGATATTAATAAAACATTTTAATAAACTTTTTTTTTTGATTTGGTGAAAGAACAATGTATAATTACCTTAAAAATGAGATTTTAAAATTAAATATAAACTAAGAGAGTGTCAAAAGTAAGATCTAGAATAGTTGAAAAGGAAGATCGAAAGAAATAAAGATATTGTTTTTTTTTTTTTTATATTGTAAACGAAGAGTGAAAAGTATGATTTTGAGGAAAGAAAAATATATAGTGATTGAAAACTAAGATTTAAAAATTGATTAGGAAATAAGATCGATTTCCTACAAAGCAATTATGTGAGCAAAAGGAAATAAATAAATGCATTTTCCGGATTGGTTTCCCATGACCATAGAGCTCAACGTATGATAAAAATGATGACAAATTTTATTTGTAAAACCAAAAATTAGAGACCAAGTTGAAAGTAACCTGGGAAGACACCGTAAGATGATGAATACTTCCTCTATGATCCACAAGTATCCAGATCTGGGAAACTATTTGAAATGTAACCTCTGTGACGACATTAGGATGGAATATTTCTATCATGATCCATAAGTATTCGGATTAGGTGATGGATGTCCTTTCTTCTAATCACCAAGTGCCGAGGAGATCAAAGATATGACGAGTGAGCGTGATGTCATTGGTACTACAACCTGTAGATGCACCACAAGACACCGCACAACAAAAACACTACCCACAACGTGAAGGTTAACCAAAGAAGGCCATAAGGCATGGAAAATGAGATAATAATGAACAATAATAAACAAAGAATAGATAAAACCACTAATTGGGAAATTAATGGTAACAGATCAAAAGTAATCAAGGCGTGCCAGAATGTAAGCTAGGAAAAATGCACTACTAACAAGGAAGTAAAATACTAACAATAATACCTCCTCCTTCGTGTTCCATAGAAAACCTCAGAATGGGCTAGGAAACATGGATTAAGCCTTGATTGTGTGATATGTAGGTGATTTTCTTCAAGATGGAGTAAGGCCTTCCTGCAACAATGATCCACTTACTTTGCACCAAATGGGTAAAAGGATTATGGATTTGGGGTGCTTCAAGATGAGGCTATTTGGGCATTAGGATGAGGTGAAGGATGTTATTTTCTCAAAGGATGCAAGAACTTAGAGAATTTCAAGCTTATTCTCTGTGTCTTAAAGGGGAGGGGTAAGGTTGTATTTATAGCTTGGGGAAGTGATTAACTTAGAGTAATTTAAGTAATCATGGTTTGAAAATGTGGGCAAGATTAGGTGAGTGGGGACCACAAAGAATGGGTGAGGATTTGATTTTGGATTTTAATTCATAAGTGGAGGATTTTAGGTGAGTGGGGACCACGAAGAGTGGGTGAGGATTTGATTTTGAATTTTTAATTCAATAGTATAAAAACATGGAGAATAATGACATGTGGTGAGGATTGGGTTATTTTTGATTTGAAATGGATAGTTAATCAAATTATATTTGATTAATTTGAAGTGTATTTTGTGGGAATTGAGGTAGGGGAATTAATTAATTTAGGATAGATGTGAAATTAGGGTGTCTACAATTGGTATCCAGAGTCAATAAAGATAAAGAAATGAAGATCGGGATCAAATGTGGGGTGTGCGAGACCAAAGAAGAAACTAGAAAGACGAGAAAAGATGCCAAAGGTAGATGTCAATTAATAGTTTTTTCACTTAGAAATCATATGAATATCGGTATGTGATTTGGACCTAAGAATATACCCAAGTACATGATTTTGTGTCTATATTTTCCCCCACTTTATGTTGTTGAGTGAATACTCAATAACATAAAGTAGATAAGAGATGCATACTTGATAACCATGTAGATCAATGGTGAACTCATGTCAAAGAGACAAGAAAAAGCATGGAGTGATGAAGTGTGGAAGCTAAGGAGGAGGAAATGACCCTAGGGGTGAAGCGTATGCGTGTTTTACATGTTGTTGTTGTATTTTGATGAACTTCTTGTTGTGTATTAAGGTCGAACTCGTAAATTAAGAGCAAAAGAGTATTCAAATTCGTGTGTTATGAAAACTTTGCGAAAACATGTAAAAGTATGTAAAAACACAAGAAAGTAGTAAAATGAACATGTGCACTTGATCTATGATGAGTAAAAAGGATAAAAAGTGTCATGAATTTTTGTAGAAGGGCAAGTGTTTTTGTCAATATCATGCCAAGAGCGATGTTTTTGGGTGATTTCACACCAAGAATGATTTTTTGGGCAATCTCACACCAAGTGTGAGTTTTTTGGGTGATCTCACACCATGGCAGAAGAGTGTTGGGGAGAAAGGTCTAGTGTTATTCTCCATCCCTTACTGCTTCCTCGAATTTCTACACCACTACAAATGGTGTGATCTTGCTTTGTTTCATGTTCGATCCAAGTAAAAAGAAGAAGATATAATGCATTATGATTGTTGGAGGACCGTGCTCATCTTGTGAAAATTACTTTGTAGATTTCGACACTTGTGCTAATATGAGAAATTGATTGTAACTACCCCTTGTCATAGGCACCTGTAAGGTCTGGAGCACCCAAGCGCTAGTGTCGATGTCTCGAGCGCTAGTGTCTATGTTACATCAAGGACCCAATTCAAAATCTAGGCCATTCTAAAATTGTAACTTTATGTTGTTCTGCATCGCATGTACATGCATTACTAAAGCTCTAATTTGTTGTATGGGGTGGTTGATTCACCCAAAGATATGCCCCCTTGTTTGGGGTACATGTGACATAGCTAGGAGTATGTGGCCTAAAGGAGAGGAGAAGATGTTGATATGAAAATGATACCATGTAGAGGGAGGGAATGTGCATGGTAGAAACCAAGGCACATGCAAACAAAGTGGATAGAAACATGTGTTAGTACAAACACGATAAGTATGCATATAGAAGAAAAAGTGTAATCTAGAGGGCAAGAAAACAATTGTTTCACCTAATTTTTGCTAGTTAAAATTGAATAGGAAATAGGTTAGGAGGAATACCTATGATATGTAGGTTGAAGGTTGAATGCGCGTGTTAATGAATTTTTGATCCAAGCTGATCGTGAAGAGCTTCCCTTTGGCTAGGAGGAATGACCTATAAGAAATACAACAAGACCACCAGATAACATTAATAATATAGGTTAGTGGATTGCCTAGCAAATGCTAGATCCAAGAAGTGTGATGCTTCCTAGAAGGTTGTCAATCCACTTTCAAATATAAATTAATATTGCAAATATCATGAAGTAAGGAAATCCTACTGTAGTTATACGATTTAGGTATCTTGTGCAAATAAAATAAGCAAATATAATCTAACATGCAAGGTTATAATTATATCTAAAGATTTGGTAGGTTATTTTGGGTTTTGCAGGTTTAACAAGGGTCTAGGATTGATCGGGTGAGGTCTGGGTTGATTGGGTAAGGTTTGGGTTAGTTTTGGTTGATTGAGAGGCTTGTTGGTCAAAAGGAATGAAATGAAATAGAGACCAATATCGGTCAGGTGACCGATGTCGGTATAGAGGTGAAACCAATGATGGTCAGGTACTCGACATTGGTAGGGGAAATTGACAATAATTTGATAAAAATGGTTTTTGGGATTCTCTGTGATTGCACAAAGAGTGAGAAGGGTGTGGTTAGGTTTGTAATATTACTGAGAAGACTCAGGGATATAGAGGGGGAAGTCATGAAAGGAAAAAAGGCTATAGGTGGTTGGGTTGGTAGATTGGTGAGGAGGTGGAGATAAAGGAATACATGTAGAAATAAATTATAATGAAAGAGGTAAGGAATCTATACTTTAAGCAAGCACAATATGATCAAAATCATGAATACTTACTTTCCTTTATAGATCTGGTAGGTGAAGGTGGATGGTAGTTGATCCGTGAAGAGATTCTGGAGTTAGTTCCATGACAATACTCTCCGTAGTGTTCCCGTGAGTATTCCAATACTCTGGAAGGAGAACCGGATGCTTGCTTGGGCCTGTGGTTGAGTATTTTGTGTCATCTAGATGTTGAGAGGCTTTGGATTCACACTTGAATGCAATAGTTCTCTCAAAACTAAAATTGACAACCTAGGTAAAAGGTTGTAAAATTGTATATATAGGAACTAATGGTGGTTAGGTAACTAGTGCCGACCGAGGGATAACCGATGTCGGTTAAGGTAGATAAGTCTAGGTTTACCAAAAATAGGTAGATCTTCCCAAATTTGGCGTACCTTCCTCATTGAGTCCACTTAGGAAAGTGGAGTTCATGTGAGAGAAGGTAGGAAGAACTTAGGAGAGGTCCAATTAGGTTTAGGAAGAAGTCTTAGTTAGTTAGGTCAAGTTAGTGACTCAACACTAGGAGTTATAACTCAGTGTTGAGGGTGATGACTCAGTGATGAGGGTGATGACTTAGTCATTGTGAGTTAAATTCCCCCTAGAATGGGTCCAAGGGGAGGTGTCATGGTGAGGTGGGGGTGTGAGGGTGAAATTAATTTAATTAAAATAATTAAATTAATTAATAATGTGAAGGTGAATATATTAGTAATAATTAGTAATGAGGCCATGGTGTGTTTAATTAATTGAAAGGGACCAAGGGGAGTGTGACCCAAATTTGGTGTCTACAACAATGTAGACCACGAAAAGTGGGTTGTAAACATGGGACATCGCTCATAATGTCACAAGACAATCAAATCCGAAGTGGCCAAAAGGATAAAAACAATGAACAAGAAAGACATAGGGCATAGCCTGTAAACAATGACATACAATATAAGACAATAGTAAGAAAAGTGTAACATATAACCATGGTGGAAAATAGTTCATACAAGGAAAATTCTTCACATGAAGCACCCGTTAGCATGTTAGAAAGATAAAAATTATGTCAAAGCATGTATGTATTGATAGAGTAGTGTGCCAGTAAGGATTTGAAGTAGTAAATAACGAAATAATAACACCCGTGATGTATGAGAATGTAGATGCCCCCAAGATACTTGATTTGTCTAGTAAGAGGTATATGTGCCAAGCATCATCGCTATGTGTAAATATTTGTAGAAATTATACATTCGAACTAGAGGACAAGTGAACATGTGCATGCGTATATATATATATATATATATATATATATATATATATATATATATATATATATATATATATATATAAGATAATGACATATGAAGTATCTATCTAGCATGTGAAACAAATTGTACATGTAACTAATATAAGAAAGCAAGAGTATGTGCAACCAAGATATGTAGTATGTTGTGAATGAGTGAGATGAAATGACATGCAACGTGAATGTGATATGAGTGGCGTGCCCACCGAGCTGATGTGTATGAGTATGAGGTGAGGCTTATTTATAACAGAACCCTTGATATTCAAGAATGAACCATCAAACAAAAGTGTCATCAGGAAATGGTTTAAAATATGCGCTAGATAGATAGATCGATGAATCATAGAGCATACAAAGTGTGAATGTGGTGAGGTTAATTTCAGATTTAGACCCTTGGCATTTGAGTATGAACCATGGAATGAGAGTCCGTCATAGAGTAATATGATGTGTGAGAAGAGAGTGTTAGAAGGATGTACTATAAAGCACGGAGCGTGAAATGTGTAGTGTGTGAGGTTCATGGATGTAATATGCCCTCAACGAGTCAAGTGTGAATATTAACATAAGAGTGTGTCATAAGGTAGTGTGACAATACAAGTTGTGTAAGATGTATGAGAAAGTCTAGATGTAGAAACAAAATCATGTACTTTGGGTAATTATCTAGTCCTAATTACATACTATTATTTATATGATTCCTAAGTAAGAAAAGTATTAATTAACCCATGTTTTTGGCCATCTTTATCTTCCTTCTATTGCTACTTATGGTATTTCATTCTATCTTTCTCGGTTGTGTTTTCATACCTTGACATTTCTCATCTTGAATGCCGCGCCTAGCCGAACGCTAGCGCCAAGTGCTCCCATCCCATCTAGGTGCCCCTGACCTCTTTGTACTTTACTCACATCTTTTGGGTCATTTCTAGCTGTTTGAGCATCTTATCATTTTGGTAGTCATACTTTTTGGGGTTAATTATGAAATTCAAGCAAGGGAATCATATAAATATAAAGTTATGTGATCATAATAAAGGACCAAGCACTAAGCATTAGCCATCATCACGTAAGGTTGTTGTTATCCAAAATGAGCCCCTGCTTATTTTGGCTAACTTGCCTTCATTCTTTCCTTCCTTGTGCTTCAAATTCAATTTTCACACATTGCAATCACTCAAAATATTCTAGAAATGGCTTCATTAGATAGGATTTTTCTTCCCCTTTCCAGAAAGGTAAAGAAGTCCTCCTAACTCCTTGTATTTTTTGAGTTATGGCTCGATGGAGTTTGGAGGGGAAATTTTCCCTAGGCGGGCCCGCGGAGCTTGGGAGAGTTTTGTGCCAAAGAGTCTCGGGCCAGTGGAATGGAAAAGGAAATTTTACCAAGGAATTTGTTGAGTTGGCAGAGGTGTGGAGAGAAATTTTCCACTTAGCCTTTTGGGGCAAAAGGGTTAAAGTCAAAATCTGGCCCGCAAGCTCGCAAAAGAGAATAAAGAAAACTTGGTTAAGCCCCCACACCAATGAAATGATACCACATGTCCAAGTCAAAAATAGGAATTAGGGAATCGGGAGGATTTTGGAATTTTTCCAAAGTGGTGAAAACACAAAAGGTAATAATGGAACCGCATCTCTGCGCAAAGAAATCGAAGATGCCACGTGTCTCGGAGCGGCAGAGCCGCGAGGATTTTGGAAAATTTTCCAATTTTGCAAAAGGGGAAAAATGATTATTTTGAAGCCGCGGATCATCTAGAAGGTGCCACGTGTCATGTGGACTTGAGGGGCCGTGGATATTTTTGGGGAATTTTTCCAAAAGGGAAAAATTTAAAGTTTGACCCTGTCGACCCCAATTTTGACTCTATTTTTTTACTAGTTTTGCCCTAAATCTTCAGAGGGCCATATCTTTCAAACCAAAGCTTGGTTTTTCATGATTTTGGTGTCATTGGAAAGCTGGTGAAATTATCCACACGATGGACACTTAAATTTTAAATTTTGATGGATTTTTGTGGGAGAAAAATGGGAAAATGTCTCTGGCATGGGAAAAAATGTAGAACCGACCCCCAACCACCAAAATTGATGAAGTATGGCATCCGTTTCTTCTCTAGCATGGCCGAATGCATTGAAAAATGGATTTTTGAGGGTGCCCTTGCTGTTTTAATGAATCTTGTCGGTGGTTGGAGATGTCAAATCAATTTTCCCATGTTTTCTCATTTCCTTCATTCTGTTTGAGCGATAAAAGCCGTTTTGGCTCATTTTGTAAAAGGTTATTCATCCTTCTTCTCTGCCTCTCCCTTATTTTCTTCCCTAGGGTTGAAAATGGAGTTTGAACCTCCTCCTTGCTCTGTAATGGTGTTTTTTCCTCTTACCCATGAAATGATGCACTTTGTGTAAACTACGAGAAATAAAAACGTGTTTTTGTGGTGCATTTGTCCATCCTTGGCTCGTTTTATTTTTGTTTTCCTTACCTCTCTTCATTACATGGTATTTGTTGTTTGGATGTTCATTGCATGTTTTGGAGCTATTTTCATGGAGTTTTGGAACATTTTCTATGTGAAATCCATCTTTGGTCCGTGATGCACTTGTCCATCCTTTCCATCACTCACGTCTCTTTGTTTCCATGGCGCTTTGATAGATGATCAACATTTTCCTTCTCTGGTGTATCACCGTTTTAGTGTAAGCTCTATTTTTAGAGTTTTCTTTCTCTCCTTGTCTCCTTGGAAGTTAGATTAGGTTAGATTAACTTGCCTGCACTAGAATAGCTTGTGGTAGGTAGTTTAAGAAGAGGAACCAACCTTCTCTCGGAGAGCTTTCCCCATTTGCAAAGGTCCCAATCTTTGGGAAAGCTCAATGTTGTGCAATCACACCAAATGAATTTTCCTTAGAAAAGTAGATCATAACTCATTTGGGGTGCTTTGTGATTTTACACTAATAGTTGCATACAAAGGTTATTCAAGGGCATCAAAGCATCCATTCTAGAATTCATTCAAGGGAAATGGAAAAAATTATTCTGCGCATACACTTCATAAGAGGGGAGTCTATTATATTCCATGCACACATCTATTACATTTCTTTACATATAGCTATTTTCTTGCTATCAAGTGTGACACACACAAGAGCCACCTAGGGCACGATTCCACACACACACACAAAAATACATTAGGTTTGAGATGTAGTGCAACACTCAGTCATAAGATCACCATTGTGACAATAGAGGATAGTCTGAATCCTCATTTTACATCTTTCTTTTTAGGATTTGATGTCTATTTGAGGGTTTTGTAGGTCAATGCTTCATTGCAGGTTTCGATTAAGGTCCATGATCATTGTGCGACCTCATAGCGACCAAAAGTGAAGGATAGTGAACAACTTGTGACCTAGAAAAGATGAGTTATTGAGCATTTTTGTAGTCACGGTGTGCCTGTTTCTAGTCTCAGCGCCCATGGGCACCCCCCCCCTTCCCGGGTGCCCCTGTCCCGATCTGTTCCTCCGGATCTACCTTTTTTAGGCCTCTATATGACACACTTTCCTTTCTATTCACCTATTTAGTACTTTGGCATAGTCCAATTTTCATAGTGAATTAGCTAAGTCCCTCTTTCTCCTCCTTACAACTAGGGTTTCACATTTTATTACTTAGCTTGCTTGAGTTAATTTATGTACTTAATTGTTATTTATTTACTGCTACAATAACAATTAGATTAGGCGTATATTATCCACATTTATTGTGAAGTTGTATCATTCAAATATGTTTGGATCCTTATCTTTCTTCTATTATAGCTCATAAGGTCTCTCAAGTCTTTTTGCTTCAATGACGCGTCAAATGCACCCATCTTATAGAGATGCTCTTCACAAAACCATAATGACTATGTATCGCCTTATCAACATGTTTCTTTCACAACTTAGTGCTATCTCATGATCGTCTCTCTAATGAATCTATTATCTCTAATGCCAATCAATAAATTTGCAAGTCTTTTCAATCTTTATTTTCTTAATTTCAAGATAAATTTTAGACTATGGAATCCACGATTATATCCATAAAATATGAAATCCAACATCTTAATGACACTTCTCGGGCTCATGTTTGTTCTTGTTCTACATATTATCGTCATTTTATGTCTTTTACATGTACTCATATTAGTGAACCTCAAATCTTGCCACTCCCTGCACCTCTCAAGTTTGCAATCAATGAGCTAAACAACAAGATATTCTTCCAAAAATCATAACTCATCAATTGATCAACTTTCCATCTACTCATTTTTATCCTCCTTATCGGTTTCCAAAATATCAAGGTTATCCATATTGTGATTATCATAAATTCAATGGACATAATGGTAACGATTCTTATGATTCACAATGAAGAATCAATCATCTTGAGATTTAAGGTTTTATCTCATTCACTTCACAACGTTATGTTACATGGTACTCTTCATTTATGTATAATGAGAATCCAATCATTACTTCTAATGTTTCTTCTTCCATCACTCAAGCACCACCTATGCAATCTACTCAAGTCAAGCAACCACCTCTCAAAATTAGTCTCACTCCCCCTCCTCTCAAGGCATCTATGACACTATCAAGTCAACCTAAGCAACCTCCTTTAAAAATTAGTCCACCTTCTTCTCCTATCAAGTATTCTACAACATCATCACTCCCACATAAGCTCCAACCAATCAATTTGGTCAAATTAACTACTCTTACTAATGGCTAAGACACATTTCAAATTCCGCCACCATTGCATGGTCCTACTGTTGCTTCGGCCTACCATTGTGTTGGCCTTCACTCTAACCACGACATAAAAAATTCTCTCCCACAATGGCATGGTACCTCTCATGTTGCTGCATAAATATACATCATTAGAATACTTGGGGGCATTTCACTTATTCTCCCCCTTCTAGCACTATCAATTATTTCTAGCATGTCCTATCACACTTAACAATCTAATTTTCATGATTCATATTTCCAAGCACTTTCAAACCACTTGATACACTTGTATCATTATTTCTTGATGACACACTCTCATGCTCTGGTTCACACTTGATTGTTGAGGGAATCCTATACACATGAACCTCACACACACTACATATCATATTATTTATGACACATTAGACACACTTCTATCATGTACTTATTACGCATATTCATCACTATACAATCAACATACTTATGACTTATTCTTCCTATCACATGTATTCAACACCCAAATAATACATAGTTCTCACACCTACTCATCAATATCAACTCAATACAACAACAAGTGACACATACCCTCCTCACATCTTCGACACAACACACAACACACTCGATGCATTTAGTGCTTTCACAACATATCTATCATACATCACACACTATACATCTCCTACATCACATAACACATTTCTTTTGTGTGCAATCAACTTACCACATAACATGATTGGTACATTTATCACCTATAATGCACGTAGTGATTTTCATGACATATCTCTTCTACATCACCTACCTCTCTAATATTACATGATACATCTCTCTTGCACACAATCAACACAAACATCTTACACAATCTACACATCTACAACACATAACACATCCAACACTTACATATCTCGACAATCTACATCACACATGTAACATGTTTAAAATCATTCCTCTTCCCAAATAATCAACATGACATACTACATATTCAACATATCTCTCACACAATCAACACAACACACCACCCTATGACACACTCTAGTTCTACAGTCCATACTCAATTTTTGAGGGTCTACTTATTAAATGGACCTTACCACATTCACGCATTCAATCAACTTGTTCATTCACTCACACATTTACACTCTACATTTTGTTCTTTGACGATCACATCTTTCTACTACACACAATTTAAAACATTTCCAAATGATTGACTCTCATTTATGATTCATTCTTGATTGCTGAGGGGGCATAAATATATGAAACTCACTGTATACACATCAATTCACACTCACTTAGGGGGCACGTGGCACCTATCACATTCACTTTCCATTTTATACCATCCCTCCACATCATGATGCATACCTTGGTTTCACTTAGTATTTCTTATGTTTACTTGTTACATGTGCATCTTATTACACATGCTAGATAGATATCTTGCATGTCATTATTTTTATCATACACACATACAAGTTCACTTGCTTTCTACTTGTTATCATATATTTTTACAAATCCATACACACAACACGATATGCTTGCACAATAGCTATTACCAATCCCACACAGATCCTGGGGCATCTATTTCATCGAATTCTTAGCAAATTAATGAAACATATAAGGGGTGATAGGCCAAGGAGGAATACCTATTTTTGATTTCGGTTGAAGGTTGTGCATGTGTTCTAATTTCTTGATCCAATGCTAATTGCGAGATCTCCCTTTTGGCTAAGAGGAACTACCTATAAAATGCAAAACAATACCACCAGATAGAGTTAAATAAAACAAGTAGACTGCCTAACAAAAGCTAGATCCAAGAAGCGTGATGCTTCCTGAATAGGATGTTAATCCACTTTTATATAACAATATTAATGTTATCTAAAATAAACATGAAATAAAAATATTATTGGAATTGAAACGATTTAGGTATCTCGTGCAAACAAATAAGAAAGGTCAGATAAAAGGTGATTGAGGTCAAAATGAGTTAGGTAATGGGTTGGTATTGGGTTGCAGTGTCCGTACAGTTCTAGGTAGGGTTTTGTAAAGGTTAAAATTGATTCTAGGCTATTGGGGAATGGATATGAGCTCACTGGTTTGAGGTATGTTGTAAGCCATAATGCTAACATCGATTGTGTGACCGATACCAGTTTGGAAGGATGACCGATGTCAGTTGGCTAACCGACGTCGGTAGGGGTAGTTAGTGAAAGGATCTTAGAAATTGGTTTCCAAGCTCTCTATGATTTCTGAGAGGCTTGAAATGGTGAAGGTGAGGTCATAAAATGGCACATTAGTGCAAATTCACAAGACCCCGAAATGACCCATGGATTTGCTTTTCTAAGGCAATTCATTTGGTGTGAATGCACAACATTGAGTTTTCTCCAAGGTGTGGGACCTTGCAAGGTGAGAAAACTCTCTAGATTGAAGCTGGTTCTTACTCCTCTATTTAGATGTATGCATGCAATTTTTGTAGAGGTTCTGATTCAAAATTCCTACTCTAAAACTACCAAGGAGACAGAGTTGAGAGAAAACAAGGAAATGGAAATAAAACTAAGCAAAAAAATAGAAAGGTGATACACCAAAGGAGTGCTGAACTCCTTGCTTTGCAAAATAGACACAGATCATGAGGATACAACAACAAAACATGCAAAAATTACTAGAATGCAATGAAGGATCAGAAGACAATAATAACTGCATGAGAGGATTGAAAATTGATCACAAAACATACATTATCATGCCCAAATTTGATACAATACATTGCAATAGCAAAGAGGCAAAAACATGTTACAATCTCCATGGGAGGTCTAAAACTTCTTCAAATCTAATTTCTAAGGAGAAAATAAGAGCTTGCAGAAGCAAGAACATCCAACCTTTACAAATGAGCCAAAAATTGGCATATATCGATGAAAAACAGAGTCTAGGAAGGAGAAACATGAGAAAGTTGAAAATGAAGGTTCAACCACCGATAAGATTTATCAAAATGGCATGGCTACCCTTAAAAGTTCATTCCCCAATATTTTTGACCATGCTGGAGAAGAATGGAAGCCATACTACATTAAAAACTAGTGGTTGAATGTCGGTTCTGCTCTTTTTCCTGTGCCAAAGATTTTTTTCATTTTTCTCCCACCAAACTCCACCAAAAAACAAAATTGAAGATTCCATAATGTATAGGACTTCAATAGCTTTCTAATGATACCAAAATCATGAAAATCTAAGCTTTTGTGTGAAAGATATGCCCCTCTGAAGATTAAGGGAAAAACTAGGGCAAAAATCGGGTTGGCGGGCTGAAACTTGAAAATTTTCCATTTTTTTGAATTTGGGAAAATTTCCCAAAATTCTCCGTGCCCCCTCACTCCGCTGCCATGTGGCACTTTCCCATTCGTTGATGGAAACGTGGGCCCAAACTTCACCTTTTTCCTTTGATTTTACATTGGACAAAATTCCCAAGATTTCCCCACGCTCCGCCGCTCTGAGTCAGCTCATGTGGATTTGTTTCAACATTTTCCTTTGCACTTTTTGCAATTTTAGAAAATTTCACCAAAACATTTTGCACCTCCGACCCCCACCATCGATTGGAAACATGTCACTTCCACATTGGCCACGGGCCTTCTAAACTTTTCTCCATCCTCCTCTGCGGGCCTACGGGCCTGTTTCTTCCTTTGCGCCCTTTGCCCACTCTTTGGCAAATAATCTAACTTACCTCTGCCGGCCCGACCTCCACCGCCATGTGGCATCTTCTCATTAGATGTGGGGCTGTCAAGGGAAAATTTCCCCAAAAAACTCTGCCAAGCCATAACTTACAATTTTGAATTTTTTTGCCAAAACACTCCATGCCTCGACCCCATGCCACCGATTGAACATGTGTCACTTCCACATTGGCCGTAGGCTTTCTAAACTTTTATCCATCCTCCTTCATGGGCTGCGGGCTGTTTCTTCCTTTACGGCCTTTGCCCACTCTTTGGAAAATATTCCAACTTACCTCCGCCACCACGTGGCATCTTCTCATTGGATGTGGGCCTGTCAAGGGAAAATTTCCCCAAAAAATTCCATCGAGCCATAAATTGAAAACTACAAGGAGTTAGGAGGAAAATTTTACCTTTCTCGGAAAGGTGAGGAAATTATCTACCCGATGGAGCCATTTCTAGAAAATTCGAGTCCTTAAAGCATGCCAAAAATTCATTTAAGTGCTAGAAAAGGAAAAGGAGGAGTAGTTAGCCAAAATTAAGCATACGCTTATTTTGGATAACACTTTTGGCAACTCAGAGGGGTCACCTACCTGCTAGATGAAGTGATCAGCTACCTTGAAGCATCCATTGGGCATGGAGTCATGAGTAGTAGCCTGCAAATTGATCTAAACTTTGAAAACTTCCCTCTGAGCCACTTTGAAGCCCATTGAACTTGGAGTTGACCTTCACCAAAATGCCACTGAAATGGACTGTGCAAGGGAAAAAACTAGCACCAAAAACTATGCACAAAATTGAAAATCATACATGCTCAAATGGAACATGCAGAGTGTGCACAAGCACTTCTTCTGCTGAAAGAAAACCTACCTACTCTACTCTAACTAGAAGCAAAGGTGAGCTAAACAAACCCTACAACTGGTTGTGTAAAATAGCTTCCTTTCTTCAAAATTGGTAGCCATGCAAATGATTTAGAGCTGAGTATGGCTGCTAGGATGAATAGAAAATCAACAAGAAGCTGGTCTTCTACAAATTAGCAAGGTGTCAACTGAAAACAAATCCAATACCTCTTTTAGTTTCTCTGCATTTGGATTGAAGAGGTATGACAGCTGATCCTTAGAACTTTGCATATCATCCTCATGCTTAGAGGCAAGCAGACTGGTTGTGACTTCTCCTTTGGCTCCAATGAATCTAAATACCTAATTGGGAAAGGTTTGATCTATTTGATATGCCCATAAATCTGATTCTCCAATCCAAAAATTGAATCTTCTTGCAGACCTTCTTGAATGGATGGTGAAGAAGTAATGGTAGAACTTTTCTACCCTTTCTCTTCCTCCAATGAAGAACATGGAATATTTAAATCTTCCAATCTTGATTCCAAAGAGATGCTAGAAGATGCAAGCTGATGTAAATGAAAGTTCTCCTCCATCACACTTGGTTCTTGTGTTTGGAAGATGGATGATGAAGGAGAAGATGGTGTGATTTCAACTAGTTCTTCTTCATCAAAACAGTCCTCCAAATCCGACAAGTAAACTGCGTCATTGATGTCCTGCTGCAAATGTTCAACCTATCCCATGGTGTTCTCTTGATCTGCAACTTGATCACCATGTTTTCTTTCATCCTCCAACATTTATTTTGAGAGATCAAACTCTTCTTCAACACTAGAACTCGAGAGAGATGAAGTAGAAAGAAGAACTGAAGGTTCTTCTATAACTTGCTTTGTGCTCAAAGCCTTTGGATCTGCACTTTTCTCCCCCACAACTGGAATGTGATCCTCTTCTTTTGGATTTGGAGCAGCTTCTCCTTCCTCTATTGTTTGAAGACAATCTTACTCTTGATTAAACTCTTCCTCTAGCATGAATTCTGTCAAGTCAAACTCTTCAATTTGCTGCTCTAGAGTACAAGTTAGGACTACAAGATCTTCTTTAGAGCTTCTTTCCATGGCTGATTGTGCAACTTGAATTGGACCAGCATTTCCTTCAAGTAGAGTGCCAACATGGACACTACATTCTAAGCAAACTGATTGCTGATCTGCTTCTTCTTTTTTCTCTTCTTCTGCTACAAAAAAATCAGCCTTGGCCACCACTCGTTCTTCAACTCTAACCTCCTCTATTGGTTTCACCATCAAGGGGATTTTTGTAATCCTTAATTTAAGAGCCAAATTCAACAAACTTTTAATCTTTTCATCCTTGTTTGGCTCTTCTTCTTGTTGCTGTTTTCCTTGACTGGCATTTTGATTTTTATCTTCCCAACATGGATTTGGGAATGCAAGAGGAGGGGTGGGTTGTAACTCAATTGATTTTGCAATTTTTGTGGTGTTGGAGGAGATAGAAACTTTTTATCTTCGTAGGGAGTGATTGTTTGGAAGGGAAAAGGATAGAAGAATTGATATGGGTTGGAATACTAGGAGATGGAGAAATGGAATCAAATTTTGGGACAATAGATGGAGAGTTTAAAACTTGACACTGCTGAGATAAAACAGATTGGGAAAGAGGAAAAGAAAAGTCATGAGATGGTGTGCTTACCCATTGACAAGGTTGTTGAATACTCCTCTCATACACCTCTATTCCTTCAGTCCACTTTACAAGTAATGGCAATGTTGCAACAATGAAGTCAAGTTTCTCTTGATGGGCTATAATGCCTTGGAAAAGGTCCCACCCATGGACAAGGTGCTCTGCAACCAATTCCAAATGCTTTCATTTGTGCTTGAGCCCTGGATTGCACCATGTTTACCTCCATCTTTTGGATCTTCTCCAACAAATCTACATTTTCTTCTTGACTGCCCTCACAATCTGCATACCCTTGTGCTTGACATGCTTCATAGCCAAACTGATTTTGGCATTGCTCATATGGATATGCATACTTGGTTTTGAATATGATCAAAATGTTGATCTGGAGGATTTGAGAAACATGTTGGAGGTGGAAAATATTGCTGCTGTTGTGAATGAAAATTCCATAATGGAAATGAAGTCATGATTGCACAACTTCATGGAATGAAAGAAGATGGAAGAGATGGAAAATGAATGAATGGAAATAGGGTCTCGCAACTTCGAGAGATGGGTTGTTGACCATATGTAGTCACAAGATGTGCTTTAGAATGCCTCCAAAGGCTGAAATATTCACAGAACACATCAACCTAAAAATATGAAGTGGAAGACCTCTAAGGTCCCACCAGGTGTGCCAAAATTACTAGTGCAAATTCACAACACCCCCAAAATGACCCATGGATCTACTTTTCTAAGGCAAGTCATTTGGTGTGAATGCACAACATTGAGTTTTCTCCAAGGTGTGGGACCTTGCAAGGTGAGAAAAATCTCCAGATTGAAGCTGGTTCTTACTCCTCTATTTAGGTGTATGCATGCAATTCTTGTAGAGGTTTTGATTCAAAATTCCTACTCTAAAACTACCAAGGAGACAGGGTTGAGAGAAAACAAGGAAATGGAAACAAAACTAAGCAAAAAAATAGAAAGGTGATACACCAAAGGAGTGTTGAACTCCTTGCTTTGAAAAATAGACACAGATCATGAGGATGCAACAAAAATATGCATAAATTACCAGAATGTAATGAAGGATTAGAAGACAATAATAACTGCATGAGAGGATTGAAAATTGATCACAAAACATACATTATCATGCCCAAATTTGATACAATACATTGCAATAGCAAAGAGGAAAAAAATGTGTTACAATATCCATGGGAGGTTTGAAACTCCTTCAAATCCACCTGCTAAGGAGAAAATAAGAGCTTGCAGAAGCAAGAACATCCAACCTTTACAAATGAGCCAAAAATTGGCATATATCGATGAAAAATAGAGTCCAAGAAGGAGAAACGCGGGAAAGTTGAAATGAAGGTTCAACCACTAACAAGATTCATCAAAATGGCATGGGTACCCTTAAAAGTTCATTCCCCAAGATTTTTGACCATGCTGGAGAAGAATGGAAGCCATACTGCATTAAAAACTAGTGGTTGAATGTCGGTTCTGCTCTTTTCCCGTGCCAAAGAGTTTTTTTGCATTTTTCTCCCACCAAACTCCACCAAAAAACAAAATTGAAGATTCCATCATGTAGAGGACTTCAATAGCTTTCCAATGATACCAAAATCATGAAAATATGAGCTCTGGTGTGAAAGATATGCCCCTCTGAAGATTTAGGGAAAAACTGGGCAAAAATCAGGTTGGTGGGCCGAAACTTGAAAATTTTCCATTTTTTTGAATTTGGGAAAATTTCCCAAAATTCTCCACACCCCATTGCTCCATTGCCACATGGAACTTTCCCATTCACTGATGGAAACATGGGCCCAAACTTCACCTTTTTCCTTTGATTTTACATTGGGCAAAATTCCCAAGATTTCCCCACACTCCGCCTCTCCGCTACCATGTGTCGGCTTCTGGTCACTCCATGGGGATGTGTTTCAACATTTTCCTTTACACCTTTTGCAATTTTGGCAAATTTCACCAAAACGTTCCGCACCTCCGACCCCCACCACCGACTGGACACATGTCGCTTCCACATTGGCCACGGGCCTTCTAAACTTTTCTCCATCCTCCTTCGTGGGCCTATGGGCCTGTTTCTTCCTTTGTGCCCTTTGCCCACTCTTTGGCAAATATTCTAACTTACCTCTACTGTCCCGACCTCCACCGCCATGTGGCATCTTCTCATTGGATGCGGGCCTGTCAAGGGAAAATTTCCTTAAAAAACTCCTCCAAGCCATAGCTTGAAAACTACAAGGAGTTAGGAGGAGAATTTTACCTTTTTGGAAAGGTGAGGAAATTCTCTACCTGATGGAGCCATTTCTAGAAAATTTTGAGTCCCTGAAGCATCCCAAAAATTCATTTAAGTGCCAACAAAGGAAAAGGAGGAGGAGTTAGCCAAAAATAAGCATGGGCTTATTTTGGATAACGTGGCCTTAGTGACTTAGGGATGATTAGGAGAGGGTGAAGATAGGTGAAAGGGATAGATATGGTAAGGTGATAGGTTGGTGGGAGGAAGGAGGTGTATGGATGTACAAAAAAATAAATTATTGAGAGGAATGATGATCTTACTAAAAGAAAATAGAGATAACTAAAGAGATGTTAGGTACTTACTGAAGAATGGGTCTGAAGAGTGCAGGTAATGAAAATAATGATGGTAGAGATTTGGAGAGAAGGGACGTCGTGTACATGCCATGGAAGTTCAAGCCTTCATGCTTATCTATGTGAATCTATGATCATGAAGAAGATGATGGATGTCAATGGTTGTTGGTAGTGCTCCCGGGTGTTTTCCTTTGCTTGAGTGATTCAAAAATTTGAGTGCTCCAAGTCTCGCTCGCGTGAGATCCTAAGTCAAATGACCGAACTCAACAAAATATTTTGGAAATGTATTTAACCTAACCAGCAATGGTTAGGGTACCAACATTGGTTGAGGTATAATCGGTGTCTATTAAGGTGGGAATACCTAGGTTGGCCAAAAATAGCCTGATTGGTTCTATTTTTAGTGTGGTCTTCAATATTTGTCTGAGTCTCAAGTGATAAATCACGAAGGATGAGTAAGAGTCCTATAAGGTTTGTTAATAAGAGTTAAGTCTAGGTTTAGACTAAGTCGTAGTTGGTTAGGATAGGCTTAGACTTGGTCTTAGGTCATTAATAGGATTTGAGTGGGTTATGGAGTGAGGTGGCTAGGTGAGTTGGCTGGGTGAGGTGGTTAAGTGAGGATGTTAATTAAATTAATTAAGGTAATTAATTCAATTAATCATGTGCACTATGGGATATGAATAGGTAAGGTATGGTTAATTTAATTAAAAATGTTTATAAGGGTAGTATGACCTAATTTTGGTGTCTACATTTTTTCTTTTTATCATGTAGCTTGTATTGATAAGCGATGCTAAAAAAATAGGAAGTGATTTCCCCATGTATGGGTGAGAGCAGGGTTGCCCCAAGTGTGGGTGAAGGTGATCCCCCTCAAACCAGAACTAATGAGGTGGTATACAGATTCGGTGAGTGGTTTGATAAATGTGTAGTTTGTGAAAGCTAAGGTTGGGGGTTTTGGGTAAGGGTATAGGCACATTGGGTAAAGGGTAATGGTAAAATCGGGTAATATGGAATGGGTAAGGGTCAAATCGGGTAATGGGTAAGGGTGATCGAATGCACACACACGTAGAGACTACGAAACAATACCAAAGGGTTGAAAATATTGCAAACTCTACATCGTCTAAGGTCAATAGGTTTATCCAAACAAGGTTGAAGTGATTTAAGTATCCAGGGTATAGGATATGGTCCCGAAATACAACGTAGGTTAGGTGTAGGAACATTTAGGTATGATCCGGTACACCGAGGTTTGGTTGGGATAAACGTCATGACAATAGGCAAGGTATGGTTATAAGGCTAAAAAAATATAGGTAAGAACATCACAAGGTATAGCGAGTACACAAATTCAATTGTCATAAAAATTAGGTCAGGTCTAGGTAAATAGGTTGTGGCATGGGTAAGGCCAAGGTATAGGTAAAATAACAAATCCCTAAACATAATTAAGGAATTGTATGTGTAGTTTAAGCTTGTGGGTAGGGTACAATGGGTGTTGAATGTACCGACAAAAGGTATGTGGCAAGTAATGAGTTTGGTAAAAATTGATAAAAGGGGTGTAAATGGTAATGACAAGTAATCGATGTTGGTTAAAGTCCGATCGACGTCATTTTACTAGGGCATGGCATGGCATGAATGACGTTGGTCGTGTCAATTTGGGTATAAAAAGAAAATTCTGTGTTGTACATATTCACTTTATCTTATTGTCATTTGGGAAAACGACAGAGCGATAGTGCTTTTGTAGAAAGTGACAGTATGAGACTCTAAGTTGAGGTGGAGGTTTCTAAGTGGTGAGAGGAGCTAGGTAGTTGGGTCCACAAGGTTAGTTGGAGGTGTGTGATTGGCGGAGAGATTCGAGGTAGATTTTTGTCATGACAGAGGCGGGAGAGGGTTTGGGTGGACCATCGGTGCAGCGACTAGACGTGCCACCATGATGAGGTAGGGGCATTTCTTAACTTGTTGATTTGCTCCAATTGTGTTTTACAATGAATAAATTTTGGGTGGGAATGTTAATTTTGAAATGTGGGTGAAAAATAGATGAAATCGAGGGGGTGAGGTCAAATATAGGCTAAGTAGGGGGAGAAATAAATGTGGGGTGTAAGTGGTTGGGATTAAGTAGGGTTGTAGGTTGTTTTTGTCAATTTTTAAGAAATAGAGGAGGGGTTTTGGTTTTGGGGGTCACAACAGAGATTGATGTTGGCCAAGTTTTGGCCAACATCATGGCAAGGTAGAAATGACATCGGTCAAGACTAAGGTGACTGACACCAATTAATTAATTGGAACCGATGTCAATAAAAAAGAACCGGTGATGGTCTAGGAGACCGCACCGGTTAGGGTGAAAGAGGGACAAGGGTAAGAAGGGTTATGTATGAAAGGAAAAGAGGTCAAGAAGGGGAAAGTAATGATTGGTTGTAGAGGGGTAAGGGTAAAATATGATCTTTGGCTAGATGGGATAGGTGAGTAGGTGAAATAATGTGAAGGTAATGAGTCATGAGTGTAAAGGGTAGGAGGTTGGTATGTGAATTAGGTAAATGGGGTAAGTAGGATTGGTGTGATTGGGTATGGTGTTGGGGTTAAGACATAATTGGAGGTAGTGAGGTCTTAACAATGTTGTGTTTTATTGGATGCAGGCTAGGGACCAGCTACGTATGCGAGACAGAGTACCACCTCTATTGGTAGAGATGTGGTCGAGTGTGACTACGAGGAGTGGGAGCATATGAATAATGTTGGATTGATTGGGATTTGACGTTATAGGCATGTAGCTTGAGATCCTAGTTTGATGGTTGCACTCATCGATAGATGGGATTCAATGACCAACACTTTTCATTTACCAACGGGTGAGATTATTGTCACCTTGGAGGATGTATATAGGATCCTACGACTATCGATTGTGGGTGAGTGAGTGTATTCTATTTCTTCGAGGCCTCTGTGGAGCCTATAGTGGCTGTGTTTGGGGAGGCGATGGGTGAGCTGAGGTACCATAATGTGAGCCTTAGCTACAGAGAGATGTATGTAGCCCATCCTCAGGAGACGAGGTTGGTTGTTTTGATGATGGAGGCGGTATGTTGTTTCACCTTACCAGATGTCGAGGGTGGTAGATTCCCATGAGCATTGATGGGAGTGCTCCAGATATGGTGGAGGAGTGGATCTATTTTGCATGGGCACCAACATTCCTGGTGTAGTTGTATAGGGAGCTATGGGCCTATGGGAGATTGTGGTGGTTTAGTTTGTGTTGCACTTTTCTTCTACATTATTGGGCATATGAGCACATCATATGTGTACGTCTAGTTGGTTTTCCCCGACTTGATTGGTTTGGGGGTGGCTTGGTCAGAGTTGGATATAGATGGTGGGTACCAGTTGGTGGGTAGCACAGGGTGGCTAGGGCCACACATGATGTTTCATATTACAGGTGGTTGTTGGAGGGGTCAGTGTGTGGATATTGTTTAGAGGCCATATGTTGGCTATCCCTCATACATGGACATGATGGAGGAGTTAGAGGAGTTATAATTGCTGAGGTGGATTCAGGGGCATCGTGCCATGAGAATGAGATGATACTTGTAGATAGGGTGAGACAATAGTTTGGGATGCCACAGGACGTGCCTCCACCCTTCCCATAGTATAAGAGAGATGATGTGGAGAGACCTATGTCTCCACCATGACCGAGTGTGCCTACAAGGTAGGAGGAGAAGGCGGTGGACAAGTGGATCGATGATGCAAGGGTCATTGATAGATATAGGAAGTGGTGGGTGGCATAACTACAAATGACACCACCGAGGCCAGGGAAGCTAGACTTAGCTACCATCACAATACAGAGGGATACCTCATAGCGGGGTCGTGGCTACCCTTCATGCAGAAATTATAGATTTACAAGGGTAGATTACTAGTTTAGAGGCATAGGTTGCTATTTTACATGCACAGTAGTGGCTTTGCGACTTAGGTAGCACAGGATGTGCACCCACACAAGGTGGAGATGGAGATGGGGATAGGTGGCCATTTTACAGGCATAAGTAAAAGGTTTTCAGGGCTAGTTGGCCACTGCACATGCTCAAGTTGTGGCCTTATAGTCCCGTGTTGCAGGAAAGACACCTCTATGACTCAGGCACAAGGTCCCATACTACATGCAGCTATGACAGGATAGGGTCCCATGGTACATGAAGGAGGACATGACTCACAGGTACATGATTTGAGGCCATTATTAGCGGTGTCGAACTCACAGTTGCTTATGAGACCTATGACACCACCTCAGACGGTGCCAATGGTGAGGTTCAGGGATGCTCTAAGTGAGGCACGATATTACCAGGATCATTTTAATACTACCAGGATAGATGTCCCTTCTTATGCTGAGTATAGGGCACAACAAGAAGTGAGTGAGAGGACTAGATCTCGCACTCATAATTCTGAGAGCATAGGGGCCAACGATCCTAGAGGCAGGGTCAGGGAGAGGCTATGAGTTCATGGAGGCTAGTCCCAGGTGAGGGGCAAGAAAATATTAGGCCGAGACCCATGCTAGGTGGGGAGGTGTAGGCAGGTCACCAAGATGGAGGTGAGGAGGAGGAGAGACAAATGAGACAGGAATGGATATTAGATGGAGTGATGACTAGTCACTTGATATGATTAGTGTATCAATTTTTGGTATATAATGGCCTACGTGCCGATGATAGTGAGGATGTACATGAGAGTTTTGTGATTTTTATTATTATACCAGCCTACGTGCCAAGATAGTGAGATTGTATCTGAGCATCTTGAGATACTTGTATTTATTTGTGGTTGTGTACATATGTATTGATACACAAGATATTTTCATTGATATAGATGATGATTTTGATGGTGATGTGTATGTATTAATGATGTACTTGGTTTTAATTTCCATTGTTATTGTGTATGTGATGGAAACTAGGTGAATTAGGCATGTTTGAGTCAAGGTCATGTAGGCATGGTTGAGTTAGGTTGGTTAGGCATGGTGGAGTTTGAGGTTTGTTAGGTGTTATCCTCTCAAAATTCCCCTCTTTCAAAGATCAAAATTGAAAATTTTTGAGTTGACACCTTTTTCTGATGTTCTGGTAAAGAGAAAAGTCGAGAAGTTAGAAAAATTCTATGTTTTTGAGTCATTTGTGTGATTTGCGGGTCTGTCAAACATTTTTGTCCCATGTGTCCCAAGTTCACTTGGGCTCTCTATTCGCCGATCAACCACTTTCTCTGAAATCTGTTAACTTGCGGGCCCGTCGGAACTTTTTGTTCCAACTGTCCCAAGTTCACTTGGGCTCTCTGTTCCCTAATCACCTATGTCGGCCGCATCATGCACTTCATGTACTTTGGTCCTTCGTGTCCCAAAAGCATTTGTGCATTCTGTCCCCACATCACCCAATAGCCCGCATTGGCTGAATCGTGCTTTCACGTCCCGCGTGTCCCAAATGTACCAAAGGCCATCCAAGATAATTTTTCCTGCTCTTCCCGATGCTTGCTTTTTGAGTTGGTGGATATGAATTTAATGTGCATTTATAACCTTCTCTCTCCTAAACGGCTATTTAATAGACTGCCCCTCTATGCATTTTTACACACTTTGCTTTCTCATTGCCATTTGCTCATACCCTTGCAATTGAAATCTCTGCTCGCATCCCCATTCCCCCTGCAATTTCATCGCGGATTCAAGTTGTGAATTTGTTTTCCTAAGTACTATCAACATGAAGATTAAATTTCAAGGCCAGGAGTAGGTTTCTCCGCTCGAGTCCTCTGTTCCCGATATCGGGGACAGTGAAGTTCGTCACCTAGACTTTGGTGATTTTTGGACCAGGTTGATAGACCCGAACCCCTCTCCCATGGCACAAATGATAAATGATAGCGGCTTGGCATTTTCTACTGGTTTTCCAATCTTAGTGCAGTGTGCTGACACGGTACTCACTTATGGGGCTCACTTCAACCCCGACATGAGTGAATTAACAAATGTGCATGGGGAGTTAATCACTAAGCTTGACGCTGCCACCATTGCCACTACCCTAAGGATCCCAGAAATGGATAATTCTATAGTAATCTCCCAAAATCAAGCACAGGCACTCTTCGACCAAGACAGTGAAAATACAAGGCAAGAGTGGCAAAGTCATGGCTGAAGAACCCTAAGAAAGGGGCATCCCAACTATCCAAAGCTCTATTTAGGTCTAATTTCAATGAGGAGCTATCAGACTTCATAATCCTGTTAGCTCGGGTCATGGGCTTGCCCTCTACTAACGAGTTCCACTTCTGGATGTGCCCACTTATCAACATAGTGTGTGAAGGTACCTAGAACATCAACTGGGCAGAGATCATCTGCATGAATTTGACAGAGCAGTTGTCCCATGTACAGAAAACTAAGAAGTTCTACATGACTTCTTATCTGATGTATACCCTAGCAACATCTAGATAGTGGTTTGGCTTCACATACATTGATGCTCAGAAGGGTGATCCTATATATGCTTACTACCCTTAGTTCACCCTGGACACTAGCAATCACAATTTCAGGAGGGTGAATGATGCCTTCACCATGTACATTGTAAGGCTTCTAGAGAGTGACACTGCAAGGAGGTTTTCAGATGAAGCCATGAGCCTGATAGCAAAGTACAGAGCCTACTTCATTCAATTCAGAAGGTTCTCTTACATCAAGCTAGCAAGTTATGAGAGCACTCCTCTTAAGCTCCCCATATTTTGTAATGATAAGATGGCCCTGATTGAAGTATGCAGCAATTGGAAAAATTACACAGAACCTGCAGGGATAAGAAGATCACTGGGTTACACTTCCCCATATCTTTGGGGAACTATACATGCAAAACCACTCTGGATGCTCAGAACATAGAGAGCCCTAGCTCCCATCACTGTCCATTTCTTTAGGCCTAGAACCTATTTTGACTTGAAGAAATTCATTGAGTTGAACATCAGAATCAACTACCATCATAGGGCAGACACTGAAGATTATTGGGCTGACTGCACAGATGATTTTGAGGCCAGAAGGAGGCATTATGGCAGGTTTCCTCTTTAGTTAATACAAGAGCTTAACTTGTATCAAATTCCTGAAGGACTTCAGGATGACAACACAGACCTTTTGTCATATGAATATGAAACTGTGATCAAGCACACTCCTTTAGAGGATCTGGACTGGTTTAAGAGGGAGAAGGATGATTTGGCTAAGATTCTAGCCCCTGTCCTGGTAAGAACCAAAGTCTGGGTTGATAGGAAGGTTCGTGAGCTGAGGAAGAACGCAGTAGAATCCTCTTCCAAATACACTTTGACACCGAGGAAGGAGGCACAAACACCCAGTTCAGAGGTACCTGTACAAACTCCTCCTGCCTCATCAAGTAAAGGACCTGAATCCTCCACTCCTTCCTCCTCCACTCAGGTCTATCAAAAGAAGGTGAAGGAAGTCAAGAAGGATCCCATTGAAGAAGATCCTCTACCAAAGCATTCAGAACTGCCTTCTGGGCTAGAGAACATCATTGTTCTCAGTGAGAGTGAAGATAGTGAAATACCAATTCCTGCAGGTGCTTCTGAAACCACAATGGATAAGGAGCAAGAAATTCATAGCACTGAGCCTCCAAGCACTTGTGGATTCTTCTATTCAAGAAGGCTCATCTGCTCCACTCACATCTCAATTGGAGGCAACAATGGTAAACACTCTATGTGCCATGAGTTCTCTCACTCTTGGTTCCCTTGCTCCTCCTCCTTCTTCTTCCTCCACATTTGCATGGGTACAACCTCTTGTTGATAGTAGGAAGAGGAAGTCTTCTTCTCAGATCTCAGGGCCCAACTTTGATGCTATGGCGGCCTTGTTGGGTACTACTCCTGCTCCTACCAAGAAAGCTAGGACCACTTCAAGGATAGTGACTGATGCCCAGGGTCGAAATTCCTTGAGATAGCTAAACCCAAGGTTGATAAGCTAGAGTAGGATTTGCAGGCCTCTGATCTAGAGCTTTCAAGGATCTCAATGGGAGAGTCTACTCCTGAAGGTGAAATACACAACCTTCAAGAAACAATCACCAGAGTCATTGGGAGGGTAGAAAAAGGGTAGCATACTATAGAGTAGCTGGAGGAGCAGGCTCAAGTACTTTCTAGTTTCATCAAGTCACTACTATCTAAAGATAAAGTTTTAGACCCTACCCCACTGACTGCTCTTCCACCACCTGTGATCCTCAGTCAAGATGAAGTCTAGAGCATCAAGGATATACATAGGTACTCCATCTATGGGAGGGCTATGGAGGCCATGGTGGATGACATGCTTGTTGTAGGGTTGAATTTCATTGGTGAAGCCTTCAAGCTCAATGAGAAGGTAAATAATCTGCAACAGAAGCTCTCCTCCACAATTGGAAATATGGATAAAGAGCTCAAACTTTGGAGTAGTTGCATAGTAGACCTTCACCTGATGGGGTAGACTGATGAAAATATTTTGATGGCAAGTAAGGTCTTTGATGATGTGAAGGATAATTTGTCAAAATCATGGGTATTCAACGTAGAGTGGAAAATCAAAGTGTTGGAGGAGGCTTTGGGAGAATTAAGGAATAGCTGGCAGAAGGGAGAGGCTTTCAAGACTTTGGTGATATCTACTTTTAAGGATATTCACTGCCACCTCCATGATGAGACCTCAGGTGTACCTTTCTCCCTACAGGAAATTAAAGCTCAATTCAGAGCTTTTGTCAAAGAAAACTTGTTTAAAGAGGATTCCATTACCAAGGAGAAGATAAAGGAAATCTGCTCTCTCCAATCTACCATTGAGGAAGCAAATAAGGAGTACCATATGCACACCGAGTTCGACAAGGAGATGGAGAAATGTCTGGGATCTTGGACCCAGGCTACTGCCAACACATCGGTTCCACATGGCAGAGACATAGCAGAGGCATTGAAAAGGTTTAGATAATGGATCCTCAAGTCAGTGGGCCCTTCCCAATCATGAGCACTTGTCTTCCCCTCCTGGCTTCTCTCTCCTTATTTTTCTCATTTCAGACTTATTGTAATTAGTTGGGGTTTTTCATTAAGCATCCCTTTAACTAAACATTTTAGTTAAAAGAAGTAGTTACCAAGTGTAACTGATTTGTAAAATTATATAATGGTCTCTCTCCACCATTTTTAGGGCTGGAACTTGGCTTATTTTTGAAAGTGTAAAGAGAAAAAGGCAATCAATACAAGATTTTTTCCTCCTATGTCTATCTGGTCTTGTTCTGTTATCACTATCTGAAATATTTTTGAATCATTTGTTCAGTATTATGTCAAGAAGCTTTGCATTCTTGTAAGTGTTATTTATGGAACTTTGTGTCTTTACAATAGCATCTTATTTGATTCAAATGCAAATGGTTTATTCAAAATAATTTCATTCTGGCATGCATAAGGAATTATTTTGTTATCTATAGTTCTGGAGAATGCCTTTCTGCTCATTTCCACTACTTCATTCCTCTGTACTTTTGTATTGATGATCCATTTTATTTTAAAACACTTTCATGATATCCAAGTTCCACATTAAAACTATACATTGTACATATGTAAATAAGTTTTTTGAATAAGGGAACCTCTCCCATTAAAGAGGAGGGACTTCTTGTCCCCTGACTATTGCTCTCAATGAAGTCCTTTTGACAACCAAAGATGGTTGAGTTTAGGTCAATTAGGCATGGTTGAGTTAGGTATAGGCATGGTTAAGTTTAGGTCATTTAGGCATGGTTGAGTTAGGTATAGGCATGATTGAGTCTAGGTGAGTTAGGCATGGTGGAGTTAAGGTTTGTTGGTTTTGATTTAATTTCCAAGTTATTGGTAACATGGGAAATAAATGATGATGTATATGTATGTTATGGTGTAGATTTCCAAAATATTTGATATCATGGAAATGTGAAATGATGGATGTATGATATGATGTTGTTAAGAAAATGGCAGGTATTTACATTTGTTAATTGTTTAATTTCCAAGTGTTTGTGAAAAATGGAAACTAAGGTGAAATGTTAATTGAAAACATGGGGAGGGGGAAATTGGTTAGGGTAAAGGGTTGAGCTAACCTCTAAGGGCCCCATGCCCTCGGAGTGTTACCTACATAGCCCCAATAAAAAGGGGCCTCAGGCTGATGTAGTTCTCCCATAAGCTAGGGAAGATTATGATGAGGTAGAGAAATGGGTGAGTAGGTTTTAGGCATGATTGAGTCTAGGTCATGAAGGCAGGAGTGAATTGAGGTCATTGAGGTGTGGTTAATTTGAGGTGTTGAGGACTTGGTCCTGTATATGATAATCAACAAGTAATGAAGAAGGTGAGTGGTAAGAGGTGACAGGAGAGCCGCCTAATTGATAAGAACCAAAACAAATCTACCATACCAAAGATGGGCTTATGAACATAAGACCCTAAAGGCATTTGCATGATTGAATATTCTAAGGGTGAAGAAAGTCACATGATCATGAAATGTCACATTTGTGAAACCTCCCTTGAGTGGGTGGGAAATTAGGGTGAAAAGGTGATAAGGTGAAAGCAGGTTGGTTTTAGTGTAACCTAGTGTGAGACAATGTATGTCGACTTGGAAAGAGACCCAAGATCACAATAGGTAAGTCCATGACGAAAAAGTTAATCTTTTTTTTTATTTTTTCTTTTGTTTTTGATAGACTGATCGATGTGGGAATTCTATGTGGGATGAGTATATTATCTCCTTGAGGTCTTCATGAAGCTGATCAATGCGGGAAGCTTCAAATATTTTTATTTTAGTTTTTTTGCAAGAATAGTCCTCTTTTGATGATAGACTAAGTACAATATAGTTGGCTTCGTATAACTGTCCTTTGAGGGAGCAGTCTATTTATAGCCATGAGATAAAAAGCATAGATGTCCTTTTTGAGGGAGTCATATTTTTCTGGAAGTTTGACTCAAGGAGTGGAATCCCATTTTACTTTTGAAATTGTTTTGCTTTTGGCCTTTTAAGTCATGGAAAAGACTATAGAGGAAAATAGGCTCTGTGTTTGAAGACAAAACTATAACACACAGAGGTTAACTGTGATGGAGAGGTTTTAAGTGATGAATGACCATGGGATTCCATATTGAAACAGACAAAAATATCCATGAGAATCATGCCATGAGTAAATCCATGGTACTCATATTGAAGACAAGGTTGAGAGGTAACGGTAATCACATGATCCTGGTTTAGTCATTGATCCTTAAAATAGGTAGAATGAAAGGTGAACGATGCTTAAAGAATGGGAGTTGAATAGGAAAGAGGTGATATAGGACTTAATTCAAAAGTAGAATGGTCGAAGATGAAATGAATTAAGGGGTTTAGATTTGGGTTTATCTTTGAGTGAAGACAAATGATAAGCACCTGATCCATAGGTATGAGTAACAATATAAGGTCCAAGCCAATTAGGAGCAAATTTTCCCGTTTACTTTTTTCCTCTTTTGTTACATGTTGATTTTATTTAAGGACAAGGTCACCAACTTGGAAGGTTTGTTCATGGACACATTTTTCATAGGCACGTTTGATACGTTTTTGGTAGATTTGAAGGTGATCAAGAGCATTAAGATGACATTCATCTAATAACTCGAGTTGTGCCAATCATCCTAGTGAAATTCATCATCGTTGAGCATATATTTGAGTGAGATATGAAGAGATGGAATTTGGAATTCAAGAGGTAAGAAAACCTCTGTACCATAGACCAGAGAAAGGCGTAGCCGTAGTTGAGGTATGAATACTAGTACAGTAAGCCCATAAGGAAAAAGGAATGTGTGTGTGCCAATCCTTTCCAGTATCATCCACAACTTTCATAAGAATTTTGTTTAAGGTTTTGTTGGTGGATTTAGCTTGGCCATTTGTTTTAGGGTAGTAGGGTGAAGAAAAACTAAGTTGAATGCCAAAGGCATCACAAAGCTTCTGTAGAGTTTTGTTTTTGAACTGTTTTCCATTATCAGTGATTAGACAATGGGGAACACCAAAGTGACAAATGATATGATGATTGATGAATTCACATATTTTCTTAGATTTTGTTGAAATAAGAGGTATGGCTTCTACCCATTTAGTGTAGTATTCAATAGCGGTAATAATCCATTGATGGCGTTGTGAAGAATGGGATTGATTTCTCCAACAAGATCCAAACCCCATTGAGAGAAAGGCCAAAGGTATCGTGTGACCTGTAAGGTGTGACTAGGTGTGTGATGAAGATTAGCATGTTACTTGGCACTTCACACAACATTTGACATAATCAAAACAATCACGGTTTAAGGTTGGCCAATAATAGCCTAGGTAGAGAATGTGTTTAGTGACAACTAAACCACTGAAGTGACCTCCAAAATTCTGCATCGTGAACTTCCTTGATGGTGTAGGGAATTTCAGAACTTATAAGGCATCATAAGAGGATACCATCAAAACCACATTTATAAAGAAGGCCTCCCATGATGACATATTGAGAAACACTTTTGAGAAAGGAGCGGTGTCTCATTGCGAGTAAGGTCTAGAGGTAGAACTGAAAGGGAAAGGTAGTCGAAAATTTCTTGTACCAAAGGTCACGTGGGTTAGGTTGAACAGTTTTGAAGAGGTTGACATCTTGAAATAGATAGGAAGGTGATTGCAGCCTTTGTACTGTGACAAATATTTTCAAGTCGGAGGGTGAGGCAGTATCTGAGAAGCAAGGAAGGCCATGGTATTCATAAATTTGTTAGTGGAATGTAGAGTGGTTTGAAGTTCATAATGGTCAAAGGTATTCAAAAGTATGTCTACATGATGCTTATACTTTTGAAGTATTTCATTATGACACTAGTATATACCATTGAATTGATTTACAACTAGTTGAGAGTCGCTAAAGATATTAATTGATTTGATGTCTAAGGCGATGGCGGTTTGAAGGCCTAATAAGAGTGATATTTGACCATATTGTTAGTACATTCAAAATCTAGTTTGAAAGATAATGACATAGGATCACCATCAAGTGAAATGAGGATAACTCCAACACCACCTCCACGCTAACATTTGGAACCATCAAATAATAAGGTCATTAGGTAAATGGTATCATCCAATGAGAGGGTAGCAATGGATTGTCTGGGAAATCAAAGTTAGAGGGTTGATTTCTGAGAGAGGTGCATTTGCAAGTTGGTTAGCGATAGTTTGGCCTTTGATAGATTTTTTATGAGTGAATTTGCTGTTTAGGTCTGCAAGAAGCATGAGCCAACATGCAACATGTTGATGTTGGTAGGGCTTGGCGTACATGTAATGTAAAGGGTCCAGATTGGCGACAAAACAATTTTTGTGGTTAAGTAGGTAATGACACAGTTTAGTAGTGACAAAACTAAGGCTAAGAAGAGTTTTTTGGTGTGGGTGTATCGGGTTTCATAATCCAAAAGCGTATGACTTATATAATAAACTACTTTCTCCCGTGTTGATCGTTGCGATGAGCGAGCATGGCTCCCAAGGAATGATCCGTAGCAGAAATGTAAAGGTAAAATGGTTGGTCATCCTTAGGAGGAATGAGTACAGGTGGTTGGAGGAGGTATTGTTTTAAGGCCTCAAAGGATTTTTGGCATTCATCATCCCATTTGAAGGAGACATCCTTTTTGAGGAGATGATGAAAGGGGTGGCAACGGTTAGAAATATGTGAAATAAAATGATGGATAGATTGCAACTTGCCTTGCAAAACTACACAGTTGGAAAAGGTTAGTAGGTGGAGGAATTTTTGAGAATAGCCTTGATTTTAGCGGGATTGACTTCTATGCCATGCAAAGAAATGATAAAACCAAGGAGTTTTCCTGAGAGGATAGTGAAGACACATTTCTTAGGTTGAAGGCAAACACAATACTTGATGAGACAATAAAAATGACCTTAAGGATTGTAAGGTGTTCGGCTCGATGTTTGGATTTAGAAAGAAGGTCATCTACATAATCTTCTAATATGTGATGCATGATGTCATGAAAAATACAAGTCATAGCTCGCTGATATGTAGCACCAAGTGTTTTTAAGGCTAAAGGGCATGACTCGATAGAAAAGGTCCCCTAGGGAGTGATGAAGGTAGTTTTGTGTTGATCTTCCAGGGTGAGTAATATTTGGTTATAACCCAAGAATCTATCCATGAGTGATAACATCTCATGGCTGATAGTGAGATCAACTAGTTGGTCTATACTAGGTAGAGGGAAGTCGTCTTTAGGGAAAGCTAAATTAAGGTCACGAAATTTGTGCATATGTAGAGTCCTCTTGTTGCTTTTGTGATAAGAATGATGTTAGAGATCCATTGGGGATAATCAATGGGTAGGATGAAGGAAACCGAGAGAAGGCGCTAAAGTTCTTCTTTGACAAGAAGGGAAATGCGAGGATGTATTTTTCATAGCTTCTGTTTTACGGGTTTGGTTTCAGTGAATTCATAATATTGTGGACCAAAATTTTTGGGTCAATACCAGGCATATCAGCATAGGACCAAGTAAAACAATTGCTATTCTCTTAGAGGAATGAGGTAAAAGATTTCTATTCAGCAATGTCTAAATATTTTCCTATCTTTAGAATGTGCGGGTCGTCCTGAGTGTTAATATTGATTTCGATGGTCGATTCATTTAACATAGTTTACATCTCAGAAGGCAATGACCGGTGAATATAAGAATCTTCCACACCAAGGTAGGTGAGAATAGACTCATCGTCTTGACATTGAACGATGTTAATAGAAGGTGTATCATCGTCAATCATGTCAGGATACATGAAGGGAAGGGAAGAGGGAGCCTCACCATCACGTTGATAAGTCAGAGGTCCTAAGGAAATGGTGTTTATGAAAAAAATAATTAGGAGGAATGGATTTTGGATCCATAGACTCCATGGGTGAAGGTGGGGAAGTTAGTAGATGGGGTGAAGAAGGTTTTTGTCCTCAATGAGTTCAACACGAGATTTCTTGAAAGATGGTTCGGTAAAGCCAATACCACTACAGTCACTGTGTTTATGTGTGGTACACGAGATGACAATATGACGACCCTATTCATAGAACCAAAGCCAAAGCCTTTCCATGCACAGTGGTGGAGGAAAGTGTGGGAAAAGTGGTGGTTGGTGAGGGATTGAAGGTCGAAGAAAATGGTCATGTTTGAGAAGGTGGCTTGGGCGAGTATGTAGAAGTATCAAGTCCCCCATAGGTTAAGTTTGTATGAAGGTGAGGAGGACCATAAGAGAAAACCTCACCTACATGGTGATCATAGCGAGGATGTTGGCAAAGGTTACCATACTCTTGAGGAGTAAGGAATGTGTTGATGTTGTACATGCGGTACTCCCCCAGAGTGAGATGTTGAAAAACACCTGCTAAGGGATCGATAGTTGGTATATGGGTGGTAAGAATAGATGAATCACTAGGTGATTGGGAGGAAGAAGCATTGGTCAGTTGAGAAGTAGGAGGATTAGTGGATGGGTCAGTTGTAGAAGCTATGGTGGCAAGTGGGAATGGAGGAGGTAGGTGCGGAAAAGGTAGCAACAACATCAGTGGATGGGGTTGTGGGTGAAGAAGAAGTGGTGATAGTGGTAGATGCCTTAACTTGGTATAAGGACATCATTAGGTTGGTATAACATGTTACAGGTTTTGAATGGCAAAGGGTCAAGTTGGTATAGTTATGTCCTTCATGTTCAAATTTTACACAATGATGTAAGGTTGAAGGAACACAACCCATGATGTGGATCCAAGGTTAGCCAAGCAACAAGTTGTACTAGAACCCCCTCTAAGACATAGAATAGTTCCAAAATGGTACGGGGCCCACACGAATGTGGAGGATGATGGTGTCGAGAGTGGAAGTGATGATGTCATTGAATGAACGTAGCATAACTGGGTTATTATGCATGTAATTTGAAGGGATGTGTATTTGATTGTATGCATGGGAGGAGATGATGTTGATTTTGGCACACCATCGATCATAATGTGTTGAATGCAAATATTATCAATATAAATGGAAATGAAAAGGGTGAGATCAAGATCATCTGATTGGAGAGGTATAATCTCATCTTTAGATAAACTGAGGGCGACGACTTGATGAGTGGTAGGGGGTGTAGAGGAAGGTGATGAATTGGTGAGAGAGGCCACGTGGTGAGGGGTAATAATGGAGGCCATAGGTGTAGGGTCATTGGGTAAAACCTCAATGGATTGTAGAACCTCCATGAGGGCCTGTCAATGAGATTCAGAGGTTTGGATGAGATCGTACAAAGACATTTTCAGGGGGATTGGTGTAATTTTTTTATCATTGTATGATGGGTGACCCCATTGGAAATGGGGTATGTGGGTCCCCTAATGGTGATTTTTGGTACGGGTACATATGGTATGTTGGGTATAGGATTAGCGGATGAGATAATTGTGTTCTCTTTTCCTTTATCCTTTTGGGTGTGAGTGATAACTTGGATCATGTTAATTTGAGGAAGAGAGGTGGATGGAGAAGGTATGTCATGAGTAGTATAATGACATGATGGAAAAAACCTAATGCGGGGTAAGAACCTTGCAAAATGAGTAGGGTGCACTGGCATTTTGGTGGGGTTTTGGTGAGATTTCTTATGTAGACCATGTTGATCTCAAATTTTGGAGGTGGATAAAAGGGTTGTGGAGGTGGTGATGCAGTCGTCGAATAGGTAGTGGGCGAGGATGCGTGGTGATAGGTGGAGGTGGAAATGCATCCTCTTCTAGGAGATCATCATCATTAAAGTTTTGTTCAGGAGGAAAAATTTGGAGAAGAACGGTTTTTAGATCCTTACAATTTTCTACATCATGTCTTGGCACACGATGGTAGGCGCAAATTTTAGTATCATAAAACCCTTTTGGTTTGGGCTTGAGTGGGTTGTAAGGTCTAAGGGGAGGTAATGTGATGATAATGGTCTCTAAAAGGTTAGCTAGAATTTTACGTAAGAGCTTGCCAATGGGTCGTAATGTGAGGTGAGTGTTGGTCTAGATTGAAGTGTAGGTGATTGTGATGTGTGAGGTACTACATGAGGTGGAATTGAAGATGGTATAGGTTTGACCACCGATTTGGTAGGTAGGACTATTTTAGGCTTGGGTTGTACCTTCCTAGGTAAGGGCATGGTAGATGAACTAGTGATGGAAGGCATTGTAGGCTCAACTACCTCTTTGGAGGGTAGTGGATTTTTCAATTTCGGTTGCACCTTCTTGGGTAAAGGTGAAGGAGGAGTACATGATGCCGAAGGGAAAGCAGATGGCGGAAGAGGCCAAGTTAGCCATGGTGATAATGGAGGTGTGGTAAAGGTTGTTGGAGGAAAAGTGGAAGGTACATGTTGAAGAGAAAGAAGGCTCATAAGTAGAGATGAGCTTATTGTAGCTGGTGGGGGTATAGGTGGTAAGAAAGATGCCGATAATGGTGAAGGTGTACGTTGCACTGATAGGTTGGTTATAATAAAGGATTGTGATGAAGAGGCGGACTACGACGTTTTGATTTTCCTTGGCTAGGAAGTTTCTTGGCCAAGGTCGATGGGTGAGGCCCTAGGATAGATGGAAGGGGTGAAGGTAAAAAGGTGTGGTGGGTGAAACTGGTGTGTGCGGCCTAAAAATTTGGGTCTTCTTTTTAGGTGGAGGATTGGTTTTTATGTGAGCTTGGGAGGATGTGGCTAAGTCTAATTTGATGGGTGGATGGACAAGGCTTGATGTCGGCATGACACTAGGGTAGTGATAGGTCTAGATATGGGAGAAGATTTAGGTGTAGGTAGGTTCTTAGGCATAGGAATGGGTTTGGTTATGGTTAAAGGTTCGGATGTAGGCAAGGGTGATGAAGAAGAATTCATTTCAATAGGCATGGTCATGGTTGATTTGGTCACTTGAAATACCTTCGATAGATTGTGGAGGTATCAATGTAAGTGACATCTATATTTGGGTTGAAAAAGGTAACCAAAGGCATCCCCAAAGCATGGAATTATCAACATAATCCAAGTAGTCGGCTAGGTGTGAAAATGGTACCACTGTAAGAGGATATGTCATTGGTTTAGTGGCAATCCCTATAAAATATGTCTGTGAGATAAGGAATTGGTTAGCCTTGGGATCTGTAGGTAAAAGATCCGAGAGCATATCAATGGGATCCTAGAATGCTAATGGGGAATTGTCACCAATAGGAAATGGCACATCTAAAGGATCCCCATGGGTAGGAGAGATGACAGGTGGGGTGAGGTAGATTCTTCTTTCAGTGGAGAAGAAAGTGAGGATGATTCTCCCATGGGTTGGAGAATTAATACCGTTGATCTTTTGAGGTAGATGGTGAAATAACATCGAAGAAATTATGGACTCCTCTCATGGGTGAAGGGGGAGATGAAGGGGAATCCTCTATGGGTGAAGGAGTAGATGAGGTTGGATCCTCTCGTGGGTAGAGGATCTCATGCTAGAATCTCCTTGATAGAGGGGATAAGAGGAAATTGAGGAATGGTTGGTATGACTTCAAAAACAACGTGAACTTCACGGACATTGTTGTCATTGGTTAAAGGTTCACCATTTTGATTAGATGATGGTGTATGGTTAGGGAACAAATTCTTAAATATATGTAAGTTTTGATTTTCTGGTGCATTTGGGTTGTCCAGACAAGATCTCCATTATCTAACATTTCCTAGACAATGTTTTTGAAGGTTATGCAATTACCATCGCTATGGCCTTTGACGCGATGATAGTTACAATAATCATGTTCCTTATACCATGCAGGCATAGGATGAGTGGGGTCAAAACCAATATGTGGTTTTATAGGTGGAAGTGCAATGGCTCCAACCTTAAGAAGCTTTTCTAAGACTGAAGAATAGGGCTCTCCAATTGGAGTGTACTTTCGTTGTTCCCATTTGAACTAAAAAGTTTGAATGGGAGAAAGATTGGAGGAAGGTTTTTCTTGGTTAGATGGGTGAGATGGGACAAATTTGAGAACTACCACGTTGGCAGATCCTTTGGATTTTGAATAATTGTTTTGGGGATTTAAAGACGAAGAGGCATCATTTGATTTGAACGTGGTGTTTTTTTTTGCAATTGAATTTTCTTCTCTTTAATGGCACGAATTTCAAGTTTTTGTGCCATGGTAAATGCTTCATCAAAGGTACGGAAGGTTTGTACTTGTAGATTTGGTGAGATGTGCCTGACAAAAGCTCTAGTTGATGAGGCCCTGCCAACGAGTGATAAAATCAACGATATACTCGTCGTCATATTGTCAAGTTGAGTACAAGTCGTTCATAGTGAATTTATTGACAATATTAATTAAAAAATGGTCCAAGAAGGCTTGAGACACTTGATTAAATGAGTAAATATAATGTTGAGGAAATCCATTATACCATTCTAATGCGAGTCCCGTTAAGGACATGGGGAATGTTCATAGGAGTAAAGCATCGTCGTGGGTGATTAGATAACACCCATGTTTGAAAGACCACAAGTGTTGTTGTGGGTCTTCTTTACTATTGAACCGGTTAAATTTGGGCATTTCCCAATGCGGGGTATGGGTGAATGGGAATAGATGGATGGATGGGCTCATTACAGATTTCATCATAGGTTAAGGAGTTATGAGAGCCAGATACTAATGCTTCTAATGTTTGCATCTTTTCCATCATCATATTTATAAGGTCATTGGTGGGTTGTGATGATTGGGCACCCCCTGCAGTATAAGGAGGTTGATGATGGATGTATGATGTGGATGAAATCCCAGTATATGGTGGTTCCGAGTATGAGAATTGTGAAGGGGGAATATATGCAGTGGAAGGTATCTTGAATAGGCATAGATGAGATTGGGGGTTGTTGGTGATATGTATAAGTAGGTGGGGTAGTCATAATGAATCTTTTGGTAATTGGGGGTAGAGACTGTGGGATGGAAAGGATGAGGTTTTAGAATGGGGTATGGGTTGCCGACACCATGGGTGGTTGTGATGCAATTAGTACATATGAGGTAAAGGGTGTATATGGTGCTATGCTTAAGGTGATTGACGAAGGAATAATTGACACTATGGGTGTGATAGATGCCAAAGGTGAAGAAATTATAGAGGATGTGGGGTCCAATTGAGACACCACAGGTGGTAAGGTGGATGAAGGTAATGTTGAGCTAGTGGTGGTTGATGTAGAAGTGGGGGTGAGGGAAGGAGGGATAAACACGGGCATGAGAAAGTGCTCTACGATTCAATCATGTCAACCATCAGCAGGGAATGAGTTCCAACATATAGGTTTCCCTCAGTTTTAATGTGAGCTAAAAATGCAAGCATAAAAGTATAAAATACAAGTATTTTTGAACCCAAATCGAAATGTGATATTAGATGTAAACAGAGAGTGAATAGGAAAGATAATGAATTTCACTATTGCGAATGCAAGAAGAAAAAGAATGATTCTTTTTAGTCCCGAAATACAAATGTCACTTAGAAAAATAGAAGAAAGAGAAGATTCCCAAGGAGAAAATTTAATGTTAACTTCATTTTTAAAAAAAACAAACATACAACAGTTCCCTAAGAATGAATGAATGCAAGGATACCTAGATGGGTCCCACTGGGCATGCCAAAATGTTTCATTGGATTCTTAGAAAATTAATAAAACAGATAAGGGTTGATAAGCCAAGGAGGAATACATGTTTGTGATGTTGGTTGAAGGTTGTGTGCGCATTTTGATTTCTTGATCTAATGTTGATTGTGAGAGCTCCCTTTTGGCTAGGAGGAACTACCTGTAAAATGCAAAACAATACCACTAGATAGAGTTAAATAAAACAACGAGTGGACTACCTAACAGAAGTTAGATTTGGGAAGCGTGATGCTTCCTAACAAAGGTTGTCAATCCACTTTTATATAACAATATTAATGTTATCCAAAATAAACATGAAATAACAATCTTATTAGAATTGAAACAATTTAGGTATCTCGTGCAAAATAAATAAGAAAGGTCAGATAAAAGGTTATTGAGGTCAAAACGGGTTAGGTGATGGGATGGTATTGGGTTACAGGTCTAGTAAAGGTTAAAATTGATTCTGGGTTGTTGGGGAATGGATATGAGCTCACCATGGAGGTATGTTGCTAGACACGAGAATCGACATCAACTATGTGATCGATGCCACTTTGGAAAGATGACCGATGTCGGTTGGCTAATCGGCGTCGGTAGGGGTAGTTAGTGAAAGGCTCTTAGAAACTTGTTTCCAAGCTCTCTATGATTGCTAAGAGGCTGGAAATGGTGAAGGTGAGGTCGTAAAATGCCCTTAGTGACTTAGGGATGACTAGGAGAGGGTGAAGATAGGTGAAAGGGCTAGATATGGTAAGGTGATAGGTTGGTGGGAGAAAGGAGGTGTACAGATGTACAAAAAAATAAATTACTAAGAGATATGATGATCTTACTGAAAGAAAATAGAGATAACTGAAATGATGTTAGGTACTTACTGAAGAATGGGTCTGGAGAGTGTAGGTGATGAAAACAATGATGGTAGAGATCTGAGAGAAGGGATGTCGTGTACGTGCCATAGAATTTTGAGTCTCTGTGCTTCTCTGTGTGAATCTATGATCATGAAGAAGGTGATGGATGCCAATGGTTGTTGGTAGTGCTCCTGGTGCTTTCCTTTTCTTGAGTGCTTCAAAATTCGAGTGCTCCAAGTCTTTGTTTGTGTGAGATCCTAAATCGAATGACCAACCTCAACAAAGGCTTTTGGAAATGTATTTAACCTAACCGGTGATGGTTAGGGAACCGACATCGGTTCAGGTATAACCGACTTCAGTTCAGGTATAACTAACGTGTTAAGGTGGGAATATCTAGGTTGGCAAAAATAGCCCGATTGTTACTATTTTTGGCATGGTCTTCAATCTTCGTTGAGTCTTGAGTGATAAATCATAGAAGGATGAGTAAGATTCCTCTTAGGTTTGTTAATAGGAGTTAAGTCTAGGTTTATACTAAGTCCTAGTTGGTTAGGATAGGCTTAGACTTGGTCTTAGGTCTTTAATAGGGTTTGAGTGGGTCATAGAGTGAGGTGGCTAGGTGAGGTGGTTAAGTGAGGATGTTAATTAAATTAATTAAGGAAATTAATTCAATTAATCATGTGCACTATGGGATATGAATAGGTAAGGTATGGTTAATTTAATTTAAAATGTTTATAAGGGTAGTATGACCTAATTTTGGTGTCTATAACATCCAATTTCATACACTACATGTGTTATTGTTTCATTTTGTTTCATATCACACTACTATATCGGATTATACATCCTTTGACATACTATTTATCTTTATAACGTGCTAACAGGTGCTTCATGTGCAACATTTATTTTGTAAGCCTATTTTCTAACATGGTTGTATGTTACATTGTTTGTCATTGTCTGTCATTATTTGCCACTGTTTGTGTGCTTTTCCCTTTGTCTTGTATGCAAACTTGTATTATTTTTTCCTAGTCGGCCTTGATTGTCTTGTGACATCATGAGTGATGTCCCATGTTTACAACCCACTTTTCATGGTCTACATTGTCTTCATGCATGTGTTGTATTCTTATGTCTTAGATTACACATTATCTACTAGCTTACATTTTACATGCATGTTTGTTTGTACTAACACTTGTCTCTTAGCCACTTTTATTTTGTGTGCCTTGGTTTCTACCAAACACACTCCCTCCCCCTGCAGGTAGATTTTCAGCACAATGGTTGGTCCTCCTTTGGGTCACATACTCCTTCAGCAACATCGTATGCACCCCAAATGAGGGGGTAACCATTTGGGTGAATCATTCATCTCATACAATAGTTAATAGTCACAATTCAACACAACCTAATACCGGTACAACACATTCATCATCATTAGACAGGGCTCAGATCCTAACTTGGATCTTTATTACAACACATACACTAGTGCCTAGACCCATACAGTAACACATAAGCACCCTTGACCCTTCCTAGACACCTGTGACCAGGGGGCAGTTACACATAATTCTTCAGTGCATCACAATCTACAACACTTCACACAACGAATTTTAAAAGGGAAGATATTCCTTTAGCTCTCAACATTCATACATTTGAGCTTATTTTCCCATCCACAACGTTGGATTGGAAATGTTCGAACTGGATCAAATTTTTACTCACCATCTGTAGTGGTGTTCTACATTCACAGGAAGTAATTAAAGGTTGAAGGATGAAACTAGACTTTTCTCCCTACACTTCTTCCGGTTAATTGACATGAGATCACTTGAAAAACTTACAAACTGACACAAATGACGTGAGATCGCTTGAAAATCAGTCGTCAACATCTACAAGATGCTTTCTACACTATTTCCTCTTCACGGATCATGTGTACATGTTCCTTTTTTCACATTTTCAGCATTTTGCATACTTCTTTACATACTTTTTATGCATATACATGCATATCTGACTACTTGTTCATTCTTCTATTTTGCAGGTCCATCCTTATGGGAATGATAGTCAACATCATTTGATAATCATCAACAACAACATCAACAAAATGACACACATCACCATTAAAAACATGTACATAAACAATAATCTACAACATGTGTTTCCACCCTAGGTTCATCATCTCATCACTTTTTGCACTTTCTCATCTTTAGTCTCCACACTCCATCTTTTTATCACTCCACTTTTTCCTTGTCTCTTGGAAGACTTTTCGCCATCAATCTACATGGTTATCAGGTATGCATCTCTATATACTTTATGTTATCAAGATTTTTCTCAACAACATAAAGTGGGGGTATATGTAGACACAAAATCATGCACTTTGTGTACTTATCTAGTCTTGATTACATACTACTATTCATATGATTCCTAACTAAGAAATATACTAATCAACCCATGTCTTTGGCCATCTTTGTCTTCTTTATATTGCTACTTCTAGTCTTTCACTTTGTCTTTCTCAGTCTGTGTTTTCATACCTCGACATTTCTCATCCCGGACACCAACGCCTAGCTAGGATGCTAGTGTCGGGTGCTCTCATCCCCTCTGGGTGTCCCTGACCTCTTTGTACTTTACTCACATCTTTTGGGTTATTTCTAGCTGTTTGAGCATCTTATCTTTTTGGTATTCAGCCTTTTTGGGGTTAATTACGAAATTCAAGAAAGGAATCATATACATATAAAGTTATGTGATCCTAATAAAGGACCAAGCACTAAGCATTAATTATCATCACCTAAGGTTGTATCCAAAGGCTATTCAAGAGCATGAAAGCATCTATTCAAGGGAAAGGGACTACATTCTTCTACATACACTTCACATAAGGAGAGTCTATTCTATTCTATGCACACATCTATTACATTTATTTACATCTAGCTCTTTACTCGCTATCAAGTGTGAAACACACAAGAGCCACCTAGGGAATGATATCACACACACACACAAATAGAAATAAATTGGGTCTAAGATGTAGTGCAACACTGAGTTGTAAGATCACCATTGTGATAGTTGAGGAAAATCCAACCCCTCATTTTGCATCTTTCCTTTTAGGATTTGATGTCTATTTGAGGGTTTTATAGGTAAATACTTCATTGTAGGTTTCCAGAAATCTCGAAGATCATTGTGTGACCTCATAGTGACCAAAAGTGAAAGACATCAAATAACTTGTGACATAGAAAAGATGAGTTTCTAAACATTTTTGTAGTCACGGGTGCATGTTTCTAGTCTGTAGTGCCCATGGGCACCCATTCCCCTTCTGGGAGCCCATGTCTATCGTATTCCTCTGGATCTCCATTTTTCTAGGTCTTTGTGCGATGCTCCTACCTTTTTGTTCACCTATTCAACACTTTGACATAGTCTAGTTTTTGCTGCGAATTAGCTAAGTCCCTATTTTTCCTCTTTGTAGCTAGGGTTTCATTATTACTTAGTTTTCTTGAGTCAATTTTTGCACTTAATTTTTATTTATTTACTACTGATCCAAAAACGGGTGCTTGAAACTAACACTTTTAAACACTTTTAAGGATCTGTTAATTTTTAATCAACTTGAAGTATTTTATACTCCCAAAAATTGATCAAATTCTTATTATGGGTTGAATTCAGAACTGAAATTAAGTTTTCAATTTACTCAGAACTTCACTGTTTGATCAAAGCCCAAATTCATTGTTTCTTGATTTTAATTGATTTTTCAAAGTTGTCAAATACTGATTACCATTGCATTCATATTCATATTTTGAATTTAAATTATTGCAAATAATTAGAAACTGAAAATAAAATCAGAACACAACACCATATTGTTTACGGGGTTCGAATTCCTATGTCCCCGGGTTCGTGGTGAACCGATCCATTAATAATGTTAAAAATATAAATACAATAACCTTTACATTAACCAATAATGGATCAAAAACCTACAAAACTATGTTTTAGACCTTTGAAGGACGTTAATGGAGCTCAACCTCTATCCTTCACCTTCCTGATCCACTTGCAGTGGTGTCTCCCTTTGGTTCTATGCCTTTGTGTGACTTTAGCACCACATAACTCTATCAAAAAAGCTCCAAATTAGATAAATGATCACACCATCGTGCTTGTCTCGAAATTTTGAGAAAATTTCATATACAACTCGAGATCTGGAAGTGAGTAGAAGTGCCCCAAAATTGTATTTTTCAAAATTGCTTGCTTATTGGCTTGACACAGACCTGACACTTGTCCATTACAAATACAAGTGCGCTTTACTTATACCACTTACAAGAGAGTGGCAGGTTGGTAAGGCCACTTATATTTTTAGATGAGGTGCTGGGTTCAAATCCCCCTTCCATAGGTTTAGGCACCCAATTTAGCCATTCACCCCACATTTGGTGGGAAAATGATAGGATAAGACTTTAAATAGCTTTTTGTCCACAAAATCCTCCTTATCCCATGGGATTAGGATTATTCCTATGGAATGGATTAAATAAATTATTATTATTATTATTATTTTAAATCCAAAGCCACTAAAAACCTACCAAGTGTCACACCCATAATATACCATTTGTCTACGTCACAGTGTGCCATGTCATCATTTGACAAAAACTTTGACTATGCATATCTTTTGCATACGAACTCAGATTTGGTCTGTTCAAAATGTGTCAGAAATATTACAAAGAGATCTATACCATGGAACTGATTTTAGAAAAATTAAAAGACCATCGATTTTTCCTTTTCGCCAATTGCCACGTGTCACCTTGTCATTGGTCCACTTGTTGATATATTTACCAAAGTTGACTTCCATGTTGACTAAACTTTGACCAGACATAACTTGAGCTTAGAGTGTCTATTTTTCACGTTCTTATAGTAGTTGGAAAGATATCTAAAGGCTATACTACACTGGAATGGCCTATGGGAAGTTTAGGGAACTTTTGACACTAAAAATATCCCCTGATCACTCCTCCCTACTGAGAAGGCTTTTTGTCCACAAAAAGCTATGTATTAACCCACAAAACATGTTATCTCTTCCTACATTGCAAAAACACATACAACAACCAAAAATTACATTATAGGTTAATAAAATGCAAATAGTTGATTAGCTAATTACATAACCGATCAGATAATAACACCCAATTAAGCTAGTGTTCAACCAAACGCTGCTGACCCTCATCAACTCTTTACACAATTGTGAACTATCATACCCCACCGTAATGTCATCACAAATAATTGACAAGATAATAACACCCATTCTATTACATAAAACTAGTTTTCAAATGTCACTTTATGATATGACCGATTACTTAAATTACAATTTCAAAACATAGATCAGTATACCAGACATCTAAACTACCCATAATTAGGCTAGTGCCCATTGTCCATATGAAATCAGTAACAACTACAAGTATTCACTATCCTTCATAATAAAATAGAATATCAACACCCAAAAATATCTATATTCAACAACTGAATCCATGTGAATCTGCCAAAACATTGTATTACCATCACAAATAATAAGTCAGATAATAACACCCATCTATAACGGAAGCTAGTGTTTAACTGACACTTTGTGATTATGTTGATTACAACTACAAATATTCACTATCCAAAATCATTAAACCATCAACGCCTAAAATGAATATAGTCAAAATCTGAATCAACGTGAATATGCAAATATTCTATCCATACACTGAACTGTAAAGGGATATATTATAAACTGTATGCTTACCCAAATTGGTGAACTGTCATAATCTGTAAAATGATCACCTGGTACCTTTGCAAACTAGTTTGTTAGTGTAATAAATTTATACCCTAATTGCAACCACATCTGATAGTTACAAAAATCAAATTTTCCCAAAATAAGGGTCTTATAAATTAGTGCAAATAACACAAGTGGATATAACAAGTTTGTCTATTTATTACAATATAAAAACAGGTGCCTGAATGGGTCTTATAAGCATCCATAATATTTGCATAAATGACAACACTATAAAAGTGCAAGTTTCAAAATAGACATTCTGACGATGCCCATATCCATGCATACTATTGTAAGAAATGGAATAACCAACCAAAATGTGAGAAGATGAATATGAGTATGATGAACCTATCACTCAAATATTCTTTACGGATACTTCCAAATTATTTCAAAGCTGAATATTAACATAGGATCAAAATCCCTAAAATATAGCTTTGAAAATGTTTGCATACTATCACCAGTTACTGTAATGTAAACATAAAATTGAGGAATGTTTTTCCCATCCAATTACTTGGATTTTTCCATTTAGGTGGTTTTACTTCCATGTTACTAGACTAAGCATTTACATGAGTTAGATCAACAAATTTTGGTTTGACATTATTTTCTTTTTAAAAAACTTTCCAATGTTGCAATCAAGGAACATACCAACACATCTTAACATCATGACCATTCCTTTTACAATGGGAACAAAATTTAACTCCCTTATTTTTAGGAGTCTTACCCATTTTTCCATTCCTTGAACTCTGTCTAGGAAAATTATTCCCTGTTTAGGAGAGGTAACCTTTTTGCCATTTCTTTCCTTACTAGAGTGAGATTGGTCTTTTGCACTTTCCTTATCATTCACAAAAGGCATTAACTTCTTTATCATATTTTTCCTCTTCCAACAATATGCTTGCAGAATGATTAGTACCTTCACAAAACGTGCAAGGAAAACCATACTTTTGTCTACTTTGAAAGCTATATTGTTCAGACCGAAAGAGTTTTAGAAGTTTTAGGATTTAATTTCCCTTCGTGTTGTGTTTAATGTAAGTGGGAGGAGGTGGAATTTCATTAACTTACTTACTTGCTTTTTTACACCTTTCATTAATCCTCTTGATGGTGGAATCCTGTAATTCTAGAGGTGTAGATCCTTGGTCATTGGAAGCTTGTCTTCCTTCAGCCTACTTTACTTGGAACTTTCTCCAATTTCCATTTTCCCACTAGATAACCCAAACTCGTAACCCGAGGGTGATCCTCTACCCGTATGAGATTAGCATCACCTTGTTCATTTTTACCAAGACCTTTTCAAAATCCCATCTTAACCATTAGTTTAGACCCAATTTCTTAGTGTGATTTTCAAATTGACCCAAAGGAATATTTGAAACTAAATTAGAGGAAGTATTTTCATGTGGAAAAATTACAGTGCATTCTATCACATAGTACTCGCATCTAATTTGGAAGGCATTTCCTTCTTGTGTTCACCTTGTTGCAGCAGCTTTTCCAAGAGGGCATCCTTGGTCCGTATTTCTTCCTGCAACTCTTTAACAAAAACCATCAACTTCTTTAAGCAAAGATTTTTTTTTCTTGGTTACCAACACTATTTCCTCTTCCAAGGAATAAAAATTATCTCTCAGAAAGATTTTTCTTCCCGAGTTGGCTGTTTATGGTTTCAAGCTCATCCAGTTGCTCTTGTTTCGATGACTTGCCCATGATTCCTTGTTCCTAGCAAACACAACATGTACTTCCAAAACTACACACTGCAAAAGAGGATTAACAAGCCCCAAAATGTCTACACACTGAAAATGGAAATCAATAGTGAAACTGAAGCCAAATTTTCAAACACAATTAGAAGCTAATCTGGAAATCTAACTGCTCTGATACCAAACTTGCTGAGAGATTAGCAAGTTTGAAAGCCAATAACCTGTTCTGATACCAAACTTGATCCAAAAATGGGTGCTTGAAACTAACACTTTTAAACACTTTTAAGGATCTGTTAATTTTTAATCAACTTGAAGTATTTTATACTCCCAAAAATTGATCAAATTCTTATTATGGGCTGAATTCAGAACTGAAATTAAGTTTTTAATTTACTCAAAACTTCACTTGTTTGATCAAAGCCCAAATTCATTGTTTCTTGATTTTAATTAATTTTTCAAAGTTGTCAAATACTAATTACCATTGCATTCATATTCATATTTTGAATTTAAATTATTGCAAATAATCAGAAACTTGAAAATAAAATCTAGAACACAACACCAGATTGTTTACGGGGTTCGAATTCCTACGTCCCCGGTTCGTGGTGAACCGATCCATTAATAATGTTAAAAATGTAAATACAATAACCTTTACATTAACCAATAATGAATCAAAAACCTACAAAACTATGTTTCAGACCTTTGAAGGATGTTAATGGAGCTCAGCCTCTGTCCTTCACCTTCCTGATCCACTTGCAGCAGTGTCTCCCTTTGGTTCTACGCCTTTGTGTGACTTTAACAACACATAAATCTATCAAAAAAGTTCCAAATCAAATAAATGATCACACCATCATGATCATCTTAAAATTTTGAGAAACTTTTCATATATAACTTGAGATCTGGAAGTGAGTATAAGTGCCCAAAAAATTGCACTTTTCCAAAACTGCCTCCTTATTCTTTTACACAGACTAGCACTTGTTTATTACAAATACAAGTGAGCTTTATTTATACCACTTACAAGAGAGTGGTGGGTTGGTAAGGCCGCTTATCTTTTTAGATGAGGTGTTGGGTTCAAATCCCCCTTCCATAGGTTTAGGTACCCAATTTAGCCATTGACCCCACATTTGGTGGGAAAAGGATAAGATAAGCCTTTAAATAGCTTTTTGTCCACAAAATCCTCCTTATCCCATGGGATTAGGCTTATTCCCATGGAATGGATTAAATAAAATATTATTATTATTATTTTAAATCCAAAGCCACTAAAAACTCCAAGTGTCACCCATAATATGCCATTTGTCCACGTCAGAGTGTGCCATGTCATCATTTGACCACAACTTTGACTATGCATATCTTTCGCATACGAACTCATATTTGGTCCATTCAAAATGCGTCAGAAAGCTTGCATGATGAGCTCTATACCATGGAACTGATTTTTAAAAAATTACAAGACCATCAATTTTTCCTTGTCACCAATTGCCACGTGTCACCTTGTCATTGGTCCACTTGTTGACATGTTGACCAAAGTTGACTTCCATGTTGACTAAACTTTGACCGGACATAACTTGAGCTCAGAGTGTCCATTTTTCACATTCTTATAGTATTTAGAAAGATATATGAAGGATCTACTGCACTGGAATGGTCTAGGGAAGTTTAGGAACTTTTGACACTAAAAATATCCCCTGATCACTCCTCCCTACTAAGAAGGTTTTTTGTCCACAAAAAGCTATGTATCAACCCACAAAACATGTTATCTCTTCCTGCATTGCAAAAACACATACAAGAACCCGAAATAACATTATAGGTTAATAAAATGCAAATAGTTGATTAGCTAATTACATAACCAATCAGATAATAACACCCAATTAAGCTAGTGTTCAACTGAAACGCTACAACCCTATCAACTCTACACACAATTGTGAACTGTCATACCCCACTATAATGCCATCACAAATAATTGACTAGATAATAACACCCATTCTATTACAAAAAGCTAGTGTTCAACTGTCACTTTGTGATACGACCGATTACTTAAATTACAATTTCATAAACATAGATCAATATACCAGACATCTAAACTACCCACAATTAGGCTAGTGCCCACTGTCCATCTGAAACTGTAACAACTGCAAGTATTCACTATCCAAAATAAAATAGACTATCAACACCCAAAAATATCTATAGTCAACAACTGAATCCATGTGAATCTTCCAAAACATTGTATTACCATCACAAAATAATAAGTCAGATAATAACACCCATCTATAACGGAAGTTAGTGTTCAACTGACACTTTGTGATTATGTTGATTACAACTGCAAATATTCACTATCCAGAATCATTAAACCATCAACACCCAAAAATGGCTATAGTCAAAATCTGAATCAACATGAATATGCAAATATTCTATCCATACACTGAACTATAAAGGGATATATTATAAATTGTATGCTTACCCAAATTGGTGAACTAGCCATAATCTGTAAAATGATCACCTGTACCTTTGCAAACCAGTTTGTTAGTGTAATAAATTTACACCCTAATTGCAACCACATCTGATAGTTACAAAAATTAAATTTTCCCAAAATAAGGGTCTTATAAATTAGTGCAAATAACACATGTGGATACAACAAGTTTGTCTATTTATTACAATATCAAATAGGTGCCCGAATGGGTCTTATAAGCATCCATAATATTTACACAAATGACAACACTATAAAACTACAAGTTTCAAAATAGACATTCTGATGATGCCCATATCCATGCATATTGTTGTCAAAATGGAATAACCAACCAAAATGTGAGAAGATGAATATGAGTATGATGAACCTATCACTCAAATCTTCTTTACGGCTACTTCCAAATTATTTCAAAGCTGAATATTAACATAGGATCAAAATCCCTAAAATATAGCTTTGAAAATGTTTGCATACTATCACCAGTTACTGTAATGCAAACATAAAGTTGAGGAATGTTTTTCCCATCCAATTACTTGGATTTCTCCGTTTAGGTGGTTTTACTTCCCCAGTACTAGAATGAGCATTTACATGAGTTAGATCAACAAATTTTGGTTTGACATTATTTTCCTTTTTAACAACTTTCCAATGTTGCACTGAAGGAACATACCAACACATCTTAACATCATGACCATTCCTTTTACAATGGGAACAAAATTTAACTTCCTTATTTTTAGGAGTCTTACCCATTTTTCCATTCCTTGAACTCTGTCTAGGAAAATGATTCCTCTGTTTAGGAGAGGTAACCTTTTTGCCATTTCTTGCCTTACCAGAGTGAGATTGGTCTTTTGCACCTACCTTATCATTCACAAAAGGCATTAACTTCTTTATCATATTTTTCCTCTTCCAACAATATGCTGCATAAATGATTAGTACCTTCACAAAACTGTAAAGGAAAACCATACTTTTGTCTACCAAAGCTATATTGTTCAAACTAAAAGAGTTTTTAGAAGTTTTAGGATTTAATTTCCCCTTAGTGTTATTTTTAGTGTAAGTGGGAGGAGGTGGAATTTCATTACCTCATTTACTTGCTTTCTTACACCTTTCATTATTCCTCTTGATGGTGGAATCCTGTAATTCTAGAGGCATAGATCCTTGCTATTGGAAGCTTGTCTTCCTTCAACTTACTTTGGAACTTTCTCCAATTTCCATTTGCCCACTAGAATAACCCAAACCTGCAAACCGAGGTTGATCCTCTACCTGTATGGGATTAGCATCACCTTGTTCATTTTTACCAAGGCCTTTTCCATTAAATCCCATCTTAACCATTAGTTTAGACCCAATTCCCTTAGTGTGTTTTTCAAATTGACCCAAAGGAATATCTGAAACTAAATTAGAGGAAGTATTTTCACGTGAACAACTTACAATGCATTCTATCATAGTACCTACATCTGATTTGGAAGGCATTTCCTTCTTGTGTTCACCTTGTTGCAGCTTTTCCAAGAGGGCATCCTTGGTCCGTATTTCTTCCTACAACTCTTTAACAAATCCCATCAACTTCTTGCTCTAAGCATCTCATTGACATACTCCTCTTTCTTGGTTATAGAGGATTGTGGCTCAGATTTTAACCACACTATTTCCTCTTCCAAGGAATAAAAATTAGCTCTTAGGAAAGAGTTTTCTTCCTGAGTTGGTGGTTTATGGCTTCAAGCTCATCTAGTTGCTCTTGTTTGGATGACTTGCCCATGATTCCTTGTTCCTGCAAACACAACATGTACTTCCAAAACTACACACTACAAAAGAAGATTAACAAGCCCCAAAATGTCTGACACACTAAAAATGAAATCAATATTGAAACTGAAGCCAAATTTTCAAACACAATTAGAAGCTAATCCAATCTAATCTTCGATACCAAACTCTAAAGTTTGAAGCCAATAACCTCTCGATACCAAACTTGATCCAAAAATGAGTGTTTAAACTTTTCCACTTTTAAACGCTTTTAAGGATTGTTAATTTTTAATCAACTTGAAGTATTTTATACTCCAAAATTGATCAAATTATTTGATTTATGGGCTGAATTCAAACTGAAATTAAGTTCTTTTTACTCAGAACTTCACTGTTTGATCAAAGCCCATATTCAATGTTTCTTGATTTTAATTGATTTTTCAAAGTTGTCAAATACTGATTACCATTGCATTCATATTCATAGTTTGAATTTAAATTATTGCAAATAATCAGAAAATGAAAATAAAATCAGAACACAACACCAGATTGTTTACGGGGTTCGGAATTCCTACGTCCTCCGGGGTTTCGTGGTGAACCGATCCATTAATAATGTTAAAAATGTAAATACAATAACCTTTACATTAACCAATAATGAATCAAAAACTTTGAAAAACTATGTTTTAGACCTTCAAAGGACATTAATGGAGCTCAACCTCTGTCCTTCACCTTCCTGATCCACTTGCAATGGTGTCTCCCTTTGGTTCTACGCCTTTGTGTGACTTTAACAACAATAACTCTATCACAAAAGCTCCAAATTGGATAAATTATCACACCATCGTGATTGTCTCAAAATTTTGAAACTTTCATATATAACTCAAGATCTGAAGTTTTGAGTGGAAGTGCCCCAAAATTGCACTTTTCCAAAACTGCCTCCTTATTGGCTTGACACAGACCTGACACTTGTCCATTACAAATACAAGTGAGCTTTATTTATACCACTTACAAGAGAGTGGTGGGTTGGTAAGGCCGCTTATATTTTTAGATGAGGTGCTGGGTTCAAATCCCCCTTCCATAGGTTTAGGTGCCCAATTTAGCCATTGACCCCACATTTGGTGGGAAAGGGATAGATAAGCCTTTAAATAGCTTTTTGTCCACAAAATCCTCCTTATCCCATGGGATTAGGCTTATTCTCATGGAATGGATTAAATAAAATATTATTATTATTATTTTAAATCCAAATCCACTAAAAACTGCCAAGTGTCACGCCCATAATATGCCATTTGTCCACGTCACAAAGTGTGCCACGTCATCATTTGACCAAAACTTTGACTATGCATATCTTTTGCATACGAACTCAGATTTGGTCCGTTCAAAATGCATCAAAAAGCTTGTGACGAGCTCTATACCATGGAACTAATTTTAAAAAATTACAAGACCATCAATTTTTCCTTGTCACCAATTGCCACGTGTCACCTTGCATTGGTCCACTTGTTGACATGTTGACCAAAGTTGACTTCCATGTTGACTAAACTTTGACCGGACATAACTTGAGCTCAGAGTGTCCATTTTTCACATTCTTATAGTATTGGAAAGATATCTCTAAAGGATCTACTACAATGGAATGGTCTAGGGAAGTTTAGGAACTTTTGACACTAAAAATATCCCCTGATCACTCCTCCCTACTGAGAAGGTTTTTGTCCACAAAAGTTATGTATCAACCCACAAAACATGTTATCTCTTCCTACATTGCAAAAACACATACAAGAACCAAAAATAACATTATAGGTTAATAAAATGTAAATAGTTGATTAGCTAATTACATAACCGATCATATAATAACACCCAATTAAGCTAGTGTTCAATTAAAATGTTGCAACCCATCAACTCGCACACAACTGTGAACCATCATACCCCACTATAATGCCATCACAAATAATTAACAAGATAATAACACCCATTCTATTACGGAAAGCTAGTGTTCAACTGTCACTTTGTGATACGGATGATTACTTAAATTACAATTTCATAACATATATCAGTATACTGCACCAACATCTAAACTACCCACAATTAGGCTAGTGCCCACTTTGTCCATTTGAAATTGTAACAACTGCAAGTATTCACTATCCAAAATAAAATAGACTATCAACACCCAAAAATATCTATAGTCAACAATTGAATCCACGTGAATCTTCCAAAACATTGTATCGCCATCACAAATAATAAGTCAGATAATAACACCCATCTATAATGGAAGCTAGTGTTCAACTGACACTTTGTGATTATGTTGATTACAACTGCAAATATTCACTATCCAGAATAATTAAACCATCAACACCCAAAATGGCTATAGTCAAAATCTGAATCAATGTGAATATGCAAATATTCTATCCATACACTGAACTGTAAAGGGATATATTATAAATTGTATGCTTACCCAAATTGGTGAACTGCCATAATCTACAAAATGATCACCTGGTACCTTTGCAAACTAGTTTGTTAGTGTAATAAATTTACACCCTAATTGCAACCACATCTGATAGTTACAAAAATCAAATTTTCCCAAAATAAGGGTCTTATAAATTAGTGCAAATAACACATGTGGATACAACAAGTTTGTCTATTTATTACAATATCAAATAGGTGCCCGAATGGGTCTTATAAGCATCCATAATATTTACACAAATGACAACACTATAAAACTGCAAGTTTCAAAATAGACATTCTGATGATGCCCATATCCATGCATACTGTTGTTAGAAATGGAATAACCAACCAAAATGTGAGAAGATGAATATGAGTATGATGAACCTATCACTCAAATATTCTTTACTGGCTACTTCCAAATTATTTCAAAGCTGAATATTAACATAGGATCAAAATCCCTAAAATATAGCTTTGAAAATGTTTGCATACTATCACCAGTTACTGTAATGCAAACATAAAGTTGAGGAATGTTTTTTCCATCCAAATACTTGGATTTCTCCGTTTAGGTGGTTTTACTTCCCCAGTAGTAGAATGAGCATTTACATGAGTTAGATCAACAAATTTGGTTTGACATTATTTTCCTTTTTAACAACTTTCCAATGTTGCACTGAAGGAACATACCAACACATCTTAACATCATGACCATTCCTTTTACAATGGGAACAAAATTTAACTTCCTTATTTTTAGGAGTCTTACCCATTTTTCCATTCCTTGAACTCTGTCTAGGAAAATGATTCCTCTGTTTAGGAGAGGTAACCTTTTTTCCATTTCTCACCTTACCAGAGAGAGATTGGTCTTTTGCACCTACCTTATCATTCACAAAAGGCATTAACTTCTTTATCATATTTTTCCTCTTCCAACAATATGTTGCAGAATGATTAGTACCTTCACAAAACGTGCAAGGAAAACCATACTTTTGTCTACCAAAGCTATATTGTTCAAACTGAAAGAGAGTTTTAGAAGTTTTAGGATTTAATTTCCCCTTAGTGTTATTTTTAGTGTAAGTGGGAGGAGGTGGAATTTCATTACCTCATTTACCTTGCTTTCTTACACCTTTCATTATTCCTCCTGATGGCGGAATCTAATTATAGAGGTGTAGATCCTTGGCTATTGGAAGCTTGTATTCCTTCAGCTACTTTGGAAATTTCTACAATTTCTATTTGTTCCACTGAAAGACATTTTTAGAAGTTTAAGGATTTTATTTCCCCTTAGTGTTGTTTTTAGTGTAACTTTTTGATTACCTCATTTCTTGCTTTTTACACCTTTCATTATTCCTCAAACTTGGAATCCTAAATTCTAGAGGTGTATCCTCTCATTTAGGATTGTCTTCCTTTTAACAACTTTCTCCATTTAGGTTGATCCTCTACCAAGGCCACCTTTTCATTTTTACCATTTTCCCCCATCTTAACCATTAGTTTAGACCCAATTCCATTAGTGTGTTTTTCAAACTGACCCAAAGGAATATCTAAACTAAATTAGAGGAAGTATTTTCATGTGAACAACTTACAATGCATTCTTTCATCATAGTACTCAGCATCTGATTTGGAAGGCATTTCCTTCTTGTGTTCACCTTGTTATAGATTTTCTAAGAGGGCATCCTTGGTCCGTATTTCTTCCTGCAACTCTATAACAAATCCCATTAACTTCTTGCTTTGTGCAAGCATCTCATTGACATACTCCTCTTTCTTGGTTATAGAGGATTGTGGCTCATATTTTAACTACACTATTTCCTCTTCCAAGGAATAAAAATTAGCTCTCAGAAAAGAGTTTTCTTCCTGGAGTTGGTAGTTTATGGCTTCAAGCTCATCCAGTTGCTCCTATTTGGATGACTTGCCCATGATTCCCTGTTCCTGCAAACACAACATGTACTTCCAAAACTTGCACACTGCAAAAGAGGATTAACAAGCCCCAAAATGTCTGCACACTAAAAACTGAAAATCAATACTGAAACTGAAGCCAAATTTTCAAACACAATTAGAAGCTAATCCGGCAATCTAATTGCTCTGATACCAAACTTGCTCAGAGATTAGCAAGTTTGAAAGCCAATAACCTTCTCTGATACCAAACTTGATCCAAAAACGGGTGCTTAAAACTAACACTTTTAAACAATTTTAAGGATATGTTAATTTTTAATCAACTTGAAGTATTTTATACTCCCAAAAATTGATCAAATTATTATTATGGGCTGAATTCAGAAATGAAATTAAGTTTTCAATTTACTCAGAACTTCACTGTTTGATCAAAGCCCAAATTCATTGTTTCTTGATTTTAATTGATTTTTCAAAGTTTTCAAATAATGATTACCATTGAATTCATATTCATGTTATGAATTTAAATTATTACAAATAATCAAAACTAAAATAAAATCAGAACACAACACTAGATTGTTTACGGGGTTCGGAATTCCTACGTCCCCGGGTTCGTGGTGAACCGATCCATTAATAATGTTAAAAATATAAATACAATAACCTTTACATTAACTAATAATGAATCAAAAACCTATAAAACTATGTTTCAGACCTTCAAAGGATGTTAATGGAGCTCAGCCTCTGTCCTTCACCTTCCTGATCCACTTACAAACAGTGTGTCCCTCCTTTGGTTCTACGCCTTCGTGTGACTTTAGCACCACATAAATCTATCACAAAAGCTCCAAATCAAATAAATGATCACACCATCGTGATCATCTTGATTTTTTAGAAACTTTCATATATAACTCGAGATCTGGAAGTGAGTAGAAGTGCCACAAAATTGCACTTTTCCAAAACTTCCTCCTTATTGGCTTGACATAGACCTGACACTTGTCCATTACAAATACAAGTGCTTTATTTATATCACTTACAAGAGAGTGGCGGGTTGGTAAGGCCGCTTATATTTTTAGATGAGGTGTTGGGTTCAAATCCCCCTTCCATAGGTTTAGGTGCCCAATTTAGCCATTGACCCCACATTTGGTGGGAAAAGATAGGATAAGCCTTTAAATAGCTTTTTGTCCACAAAATCCTCCTTATCCCATGGGATTAGGCTTATTCCCATGGAATGGATTAAATAAAATATTATTATTATTATTTTAAATCCAAATCCACTAAAAACATGCCAAGTGTCACACCCATAATATGCCATTTGTCCACGTCACAGTGTGCCACATCATCATTTGACCACAACTTTGACTATGCATATCTTTCGCATACGAACTCAGATTTGGTCCATTCAAAATGCGTCAAAAAGCTTTGCGACGAGCTCTATATCATGGAACTAATTTTAAAAAAATTACAAGACCATCAATTTTTCCTTGTCACCAATTGCCACATGTCACCTTGTCATTGGTCCACTTGTTGACCTGTTGACCAAAGTTGACTTCCATGTTGACTAAACTTTGACCGACATAACTTGAGCTCAGAGTGTCCATTTTTCACGTTTTTATAGTCATTGGAAAGCTCTCTAAAGGATCTAATGCACTGGAATGGTCTAAGGAATTTTAGAGAACTTTTGACACTAAAAATATCCCCCGATCGGTGAAAGGTTTTGGTGGACAACCATGTGCATAACAATGAGTAGGATTTTGTGCATAATCAAGAAATGAATCGTTGCAAATAGAAACACAACCAAAGGGCATGGGGAATGTGATCTTAGTATGATTAGGGTCCAAAGTGCCCCAAATGTAGTCAAGCCAATATTGTCCAATAGTAAGTGGAGAAGTGTGAGAAGAGTGTGCAAAAAATACTGATAGGGGGAAAACACAGAGGCCATAAGCAACAATGATGTGAACATATCCATGATAGAGATGAGGAGAATGAGATGGAGGGAGAAGATCATCTAGTGTGAATATTAGCCGATTCAAGCCATCATATGTGAAAATAGTGTTATGGAAAGTGGGATCGAATGGAATGTGTTGATAATAATAGTTATTTATGAAAAGATTGCATGTGAATGGAGGAAGCACAAATGCAGAGTTGCTTATGAGAAGACGAGGAAAGTGAAATGACATCCAATGAATGGAAAAACCCCCAAAAAGTACCATAGCATTAGTAGGAGGGGGTTTCTTGAATTGATATTTACCAAGGCCAATAACAATGAAAGTATAATTGAAGTACGACTCATCTATTTCGATAGAAGTAAAATTTATACTGCACAATTTGTCATCATTAAGATCAACGGTATTAACCTCCTCATCAGAATAATTAGTGTTGGCATTTTCATGTTGGATAACAATATAAAGAATGTTGGTAGGAAGTGAGCTAGATGTAGGAGCAAGAGGAGTCTCAGTGAGTGAAATGTTGGTGGGTATTGGAGTAGACACAATGGATGAAATGATATCAGTAATGTGAGTGGAAATGGATGGTATGCTTGCATAGAGGTGGAAGAAGGTTGTGAAGCACTAGATTGAAAAATATCATATGTACCAATATTGCTATATGGAATAGGATGCGATGGAGGAATAGACATAGCAGTAACGGGGTCTATGCGATAGAACTTGAATGGATCAGGGTTGACAACAATGGTATGTTCATAACCATCATGTAAGAATTTGACATACCAATGAATAGTAGATAAGACAACATGCATTGCATGAATCTAGGGCCTACCCAGTAAGAGATTAAACTGAAATGAGGAATTGATAATGAAGAATATCGTAGGAACAATCTTAGGCCCGAGTTGTATAACTAAAGTAATAGTACCAAGACATATGTGAGTGGTGGAAACATAACCATGAATGAGAGTAGAATTCGTAGTAATTAAATTATTAATAATACCAATTTGTCTGAGAAGAGAGTGAGCACATAGATTTATGGAAGATACCTTGTCAATGAGTACACACTTGATAAAAATGGTTCTAATGATAGTGGGGATGAGAAAATGTGGACATGGATTATCAACAATAGATGGAGGAATGTCCTCATCACTAAATGATATAACATGTGGTAGATTTTGAGAGACTGAATGAGATGTGTGAAGCCCACCAAATAATTATTGCTTTCAATGTAGATAGAGGAAAGGGAGACCTCTAATGTATGATGACAATAGGGTGTATTGTGTGATAATTCGTAAAGAGATATTTTGGTCAGGGTATTTTTAGGTTATTCTATGATGTCATAACCCTTAAAAGTGGTGGTAGGAGTTGTAGCAATGATAGGTGGTGGTAAAGAAATGGGTTGAGCCGTAGAAGGATGAGTGTGGTGAGTGGTGACTACATTAATAGTGGGATCAACCATATGAGTAATGAAGTGAGGAGGATGTTGAGTATGAACTTGCATAAAATTAGCAGTGGTAGTAACCATGTCGAAACCTTAATTGGGGTGAAAGAAGGATAAGAAGATTGATCCATGATTTGAGAAGAAGAAGAGATATTTTGATACATACTCAAAAGGTAAGGTTTGAATGGATGGGTTCACCAAATGATTTAACAAATATGGAATTATGCTAAACCCTAGATATTGTAGAGTCACATATGATAAATAAACGCTAAAGTACAGATCTAACACAAACAATAAGTCAATGAAAATTGGAACCCTAGGTGTAAGAGAGGGAATAGAAGACGTAGTTGATTTCTCAATAAATCCCAAAGTATTTGGGATCAGAAAATTGATGAACGGGAGGAGGAGACTGTCACAACCGCACTCAAAAAATTATGTAACCGCTAGGTGAGCTAGGACTAGGGTGCCTAGACTAGGTCAAGGGTGCCTAGGCACTACAATTTGCGTCAGTGACTACGCAAAATCCCAAAAATTGATTCTTTTAATGTCATACAAATTTCACTAACCTTTGTTATTTTTTATTTAATAAAATTTGATTATTTTATTTAAATCTGAAAGAAAAGATCTATTATAACTTATATACAATTAAATACAAATGCTAGGCAATTTACTTGATTTGATTGTACAAGCAAATGCAAGAGATGGGTCACTTATCTTAATTTCACTTATCTCGAAGTAAGTCTGGATGAAGAATGTGTATAAGAGTTTTGGATCTTTGATGAAAATTGAATGCACCAGAATTTATAGAAATCGAAATAACTAACAATAAGATGCAATATGATCAAAATTCACAAGGCAAGAATGACTCCAAATAAACTCAATGCTCCAAATGCTCCATATTCCATATAATAGACAGATGCAAGTCAAGAACATATAGATTGTGAATGTGCAACCTCCTCCTATATCAGTGGGGAATAACTCTCACTAATTGATACTAGAAGTAGAGTTGACTCCACACAACTAGTGAGCTAACTAAACACAACTGGTAAGCTAACTCAACACAACTGCTACAACTAAGAAAACATATCCCATGAGTGTAGGAAAGATCCAAGTAAATAAATAAATATGAGGAAAATAACTATTCTACACTAACACCCCTCATATGCACAACTTGGGTGGGAAGTGAAAAGGAAAGTGGGTCCCAACAAAAAGGCCTGATGAGGTGCCCACATACAATGAAAATCTCTCATAAAGCAGAGAAAAGGAGAAAAACAATGGGAGACAAATCCCCCCCAAAAGAGAGAAACGAAGAAGTGAAGAAGGCTAAAATCCCCTCGAATATGATGAAGTTGTTGATGTAGATAGAAGAATTAGGTCCTGGCAATAAGGCCATGTTAGGTACCCAAGTACATAAAAAGATGAAATGGGAATAAATAAGACAACACAATAGGAATCCAAGATTGGATGAGGAACTGATAAATAATCTCCAATAAGTAGAACTTGCTCCAAAGATCACCCTCCAATAAGCATAACTTGCATGAAAAATATGTCCAATATTGTTTTAAAACCATTGGTTGGCCAAGTGGGCACAAAAAATAGAGAACAAAGTTGACAATGCAGAGGAATGAAGAAGTTGTGTGAACATGCCATGCTCAAATATTACAATGGGAATTCGCAACTGCTACAAGGAAGAAACAATGATTCTCAATATGAATTCCGGTAATAGGTGCCTTTTTAGATACCCATTTACAATGCATGTACAAAATTCTTCTCAAAAGAAACACATGCACTAAATGTGCTTATTATAGAAACAAGAAATGAAACAAGTAAGTCATAATGGGGGGGTTGGTATCCTACCAAACCGGGTCCCCATCCTCTGGTCTTCAAAATAGATTTCCAGAAAATGAACCAAGTGATCATCATCTTCTTCATCATCCATTGCAAGAACCCCCAAAAAGTGGCACTTTATAAAGTAGTACGTTTACAAAAATAAATATAACCATCACAAAGAGTGCAAGAAAACATGCACTTTTGACCAAAGCGGCTCTCAAATATAAGCTACTAGTCAAAAGTTATAGCAAAAACCGTTTCCCAGTAACTAATGGCTTATTTAATTAAAATTTGCAAACTAATTTTAAAAATGCTAGAAATGAAGGGGAAGGGGGTCATGCGTGTACTCGTTGGAAGCAAAAAGAATGAAGAATATAATGGTTTAGATTGTGAGGGGGAATTGGCCTCTTGCCAACCCGGCCTCACCCTTCGTCTTCATTAGGCGAAGATACATGTTTAATTAAACACTTTATTCCTTCTTCTGATGCAATTTTTTCCAATTGACTTTGTTTTCCAAAAACAAATAACACTAGGTTTTGAAATAACTTTAGAGTCAAAATTGGAGATAATTGCAATAAAATAAAATGCTAGATTAGCTAGGCACGTTAGAGTTGAAGACAACATACCAAGGGGAAAAACCATGTCAAAACTGAAGTTTTACGCTGCTAGGGAAGGGAAAATGTCTCTCCAATGGTCTGTAGAGCTCCTAAACCAAAGAGAAAATGCCCTTAAATAGCAAAAGCGCCCCTCTCTAGACTACAAAAATGTGGCTCAAGAAGACAAAATGCCCTTCACACAGAAAAATGCCCCTCCAGACTTACATCTTCATGCAAGGCGCTGCCATAGGTTTGAAACACCCTTGTATTGGCTGTATATGCACAAGTCTGCAAGATCTTTGGTCCATTCTTTTTTTTATAATTTTGCAGACTTGAAACTAGTTGTAGGCGACCACAAACTATGAAAAACAAACCAACAAATACTAGATCCAAACGAACAACAAAATTATTGCAAATAATAATCTCATATAAAAGGAACCAAGATAGAGTCATATCTATTTGCACATGAATTGTTAGTTTCACAAATGAAGTATTCAAAAACCTGTAAATAACTTAGTAATGAAAACGTATCACCATAATCGCTCTAATACCATATTATAATTTCTAGATCTCTGATGAAAAATGAATGCACCAACAATTGTAGAAATTGAAATAACTAACAATAAGATGCAATATGATCAAAACTCACAAGGCAAGAATGGCTCCAAATAAACTCAATGCTCCAAATGCTCCATATTCCGTGTAATAGACTGATGCAATTCAAGTACACATAGGTGGTGAATGTGCAACCTCCTCCTAGATTAGTGGGGAATAACTCTCACTAACTGATACTAGAAGTAGAGTTGACTCCACACAACTAGTGAGCTAACTCAACACAACTCAACACAACTGCTACAACTAAGCAAGCATATCCCATGAGTGTAGGAAAGCTCAAAGTAAATAAATAAATATGAGGAAAATAAATATCCTACAATAAAATTGTGTTGAAAAAGAAGCATAGATCATCGCAATTAGGCTCAGAAAAATGTGGAGATGCTCGCAATGCTTGGACACAGGCACCTGGATAGGGGTAAGGGCACCTGTGAGTGCCCTAGACCTCTGCTGGGTGTCGTAGAATGGTAGGGCTTCACACTTATTTTCTAATGATCAGTTGAAAGTCGTACTTTGAGTATGGGAGTACCTATAAACATGCAGTATAAAATCCTCCTATAAAACCCTCAAAATAACATCAAATCTCAAAAAGAAAGATGCCATATGAGGGGTTAAATTTTCCTCAACTATCACAAAGATGAACTTACGATTGAGCACTGCACTACATCTCAAACCCAATGTAGTTCTATGTGATTGTGTGTGTCATAGTACTTCTAGGTTTCCATCACATTGATGATACCAAGATAGTGGGCAATAGCTAGATACAATGTAAATGGGAGGGATGGAATTCATAACTTCCCCCTCTTATGCAGTGTGTATGCAGAAAAATGCACCCAAATGCAGTCTCTTGAGATAAGTAGATAAATGACCCTTGATAAAAAAAAATGTCCACCCCTATAATGGTATGTATGTTGTATTTATATAGGGATCTCTTGCTTGAATTTTGACATTAATGGCATGACATGCCACCTAGGACCTCATAATAAGAGTAAGAAAATTGTAAAGGTTTTCTACCAATGTCAAAAATGAGATCAAGAACAAAGGGGACAAGAGCACCTAGATTGGATAGAAACGCTTGGATGCTAGTGTCTAGAGAAAAATGACGACAAAGGTGAGAAAAGTGACCGACAGGGATCCATGTGACTTGACTAGAAATAGGTGCTGAAGAGAGATAAGTGAAAAATGACAATAATAAAAGACACTCAAAACAAGAAGATTGACTAGGCAATGTGTCATCAATGAATAATTTTCTTACACAAGATCCACATATAAAACAACATACTTGGCAGTATAATAATAGTAGTAAGTGCGTGATTTTATGTCTACATTTGCCCCCCTTATGTTATTTGAAGGAAATTCAAGTAGTATAAAGGAAGCGAGGAACATACCTGTGAGAAAGTCTAGGAAGCCCCTGTTGTAAAATTACACACATAAAGATAGCATATAGCGTGATGGACCATGGATCAACATGTCGATCCATGTGGCATAAATGGAGATGGTGAACTATGGTGATGAGCACTTAGCGAGATTTGATGATTTGATTGCAAGTGATTGGAGATTTTAATTTTGTCGCTGATGGAGATTTTGATGGGGGTAGGGAGTGATCGATTCCCAACCTGATTTCGTGTGTAAAAACATATTATTTGGGCGTCCTCACACTAGAGGAAGAGTGTAGGGAGAGAGGTATAGTGTTACCCTCCAAATTTAACTACATCCCAAAAAGGTCTAGCCACTGCAGATGGACACAAGACCAACATTTGTTCATTTCGATACTTCTCGATCAAATGTGAATAATTCTTATAGGAGCATTATAAGAAAGGAAATGACATTTCATTGCCCTTACTCCAAGGGTGCTGCAACATGTATGATGATGGCTTCCATGTTAGGTCATCTGGAAGTGATAGAAAATGTGGAGATAACTTCCCATGTTAGGTCATCTAGGATAGTTGTGATATAACTCCTAAGCTAGGTCATATGGGAGGACAAATGTGTTGTATTGTGTCGATTGATTGATTATGATTTCGATGGGTAGCTTTTTTTTTTTAGAATTTGAATATGTTGATTAATTTATTACTCCTAGAGATATTTTACACTTGTTACCCCCAAGTTAGGTCATTAGGGGGAATTGCTAGAAAGTGGTGTGTTATGTCACATGATGTATGAGAATTTTTTTGATAATGATGAATTAGAAATGTAGAATGATTGCGTAATGGTGTGAGGAGAATCATAGGGTACCCCTAATTATATACTCCCCTTTTAGTGAAAGGGGGAATGATGATGAAAATGAACATTGAGCTGAAAGTAGATGCGAAACAATGTAAGTGTCAATGAAGCACAATATGATAAATGTCACAAAATAGTGCAAATCTTGAGTTGAAAGTGTGTCAAGGAGAAATATAATGTTGATGGAATGTTTTTGATATGAAAATAGATGGAATTTTGAAGAGAATGATGCAAACAAGATAAGAATCGGAGTAGTGATGCTCAAGATATGATTGAAATCACGTGATGTGTATTAGTTAGGAGAATGATCACAAATAATGACTATAGCGAAGTAGGTAATCAAGTGTTACTATAAATAGTAATATGAAAGAGTGAATAGGAATTTCATTTGGTTATTACGCGAGTGTGATTTAGATTTGTTAGTGTGTGAAGATGCCCCAAGTGAGAGCACCGTGACTAAGCCAATTTGAGATGGTGGCGAAAAATGTGGCATCACGTACGACAACTGAAGCTTGGTAAGTGTGGAAATTATCAAAATTTTTGTTGGAATTAGTTATTTTTTGTGAATTTTTACAAAAAAATTGTTTTTAAGTTTCTCGGCATTTTTGACTGGGCAAGATCACCGAAGGTGCTAATGACCTTTGGGATAGTAGTTTCCATACATGGGTGCTAGTGATCTGGTTCTAGGTGTTGGTGACCCAAAAAGCTTGATTTTAGCCTAGAGTGTTGCAAATGTGAAAATTGATCTATGTTGATGTTGTTGGTGGCTATTTTTGCATGCATATGATGTACTAATGTTGTTTTTGTTATTGTTTAGTGTTTTGCAGAGGGATATTAATTCATGTGAGTTTTGTGGTGGCCATCATTTGAGAACATTCCTAGAATTGGGGTTTTCTGATGATGAGTAAGATGTTCTAGACTGTGCGGGATTGTGGTACCTAACAAGGATGGGAGATGTGCCCCATAATATGCTTATGATCACTTCTTTGTGTGAGAGGTGGTGTGCAAATACCTGCACATTTTGGTTTCCTACGAGGGAGATGAAAGTGACGCTGGGGGATGTATATCACATTCTGTGGTTGCCTATTATTAGTGAGAGGTTACATGTGATGGTAGTAGAGGATGTCTAGAGACAGATGAGGGCCGCTAGATGGTACTTTACAATGACTCAAGTTCCTACTGAAGTGCACATCAATTGACAAGATTCAAACTTTATTTGGCATGTATTCTACTCTTGGTTAGGGTTGTATAGTTTGGTCAGTGTCATACCATCTAGTCTTGACTTATTTGTATGGTATTAGACTGACATGTTCTTTGATAACACTTTCAAATTTACATATTTCTTTGGGTCTTATACTTCATCTAGGTTGGCCTTTATTAGAAAAATCATCTAGAGAACCCTATACAAGCAAGTAAACACTACTCTATTTAATAAAATCTGAATATTTTATTAAAAATCTAAAAGCAAAGATCTACTATAACGGATATATAATTAAAATACAAATTTTAGGTAATTTAATTGATTTGATTATATAAGAAAATGTAAGAGATAGGGCACTTATCTTAATTTTGTTTATCCTAAAGTAAGTCTGGACTGGAGAATGTGATGAAATAAAGCACAGAGCATCACAATTAGTCTCAGAAAAATGCAGAGATGCTCACAATTCCTGGACACGAGCATCTAGATAGGGGCAAGGGTGCCTATGGGTGCCATAGACCTCTGCTGGGCATTGTAGACTAGAGAAAATCTCTAGATTTGGTTCTGACATTGTCACTAGGGCTTCACACTTATTTGTCAATGATTTCCTAAAAGTCGCACTTTGAATTCGAGAGTACTTGTAAACCTACAATAAAAAATCCTCCTGTAAAACCCTTAAAACAACATCAAATATTGAAAATAAAGATGCAATATGAGGGGTCAAACTATCCTTAGCTATCACAATAGTGAACTTCCAACTGAATGTTGCACTACATATCAAACACAATATAGTTCTATGTGATTGTGTATACAACATTGCTCGTAGGTTGCCCTAGTGTGAATGATGCCAAGATAATGGATAATAGCTAGATAAAATGCAAATGTATGGGATGGAATTCAGAAATTCCCCTTCCTATACAGTGTGTATGTAGAAAAATGCACCCAATTGCAGTCCCTTGAGATACATAGATAGATAACCCTTAGTAAAAATTGCCCGCTCATATAATGGTATGTATATTGTGTTTATATAGGGATCTCTTGCCTAAATTTCGACACTAATGGCACAGAAAAATTGACTAGGACCTCGAGATAGGAGTGGGAAAACTGAAAAGGTCGACTACCAATGTCACAAATAATATCAAGAACAAAGGGGACATGAGTGTCTAGATTGTAAAAGAGTGCCTATGTGATAATGTCCAATCCTAGGCGCTAATGTACAATCCTAGGCACTAGTGTCTAGAGACAAATGACGACAAAGGTGAGAAAACTGACTGACAGGGATCCCTATGACTTGACCAAAAATAGGTGCAAGAGAAAGAGAAGTGAGAAATGGAAACAATAAAAAAAACCTGAAACAAGCAGAATGATTAGGTAGTGTGTCATCAGTGATATTCTTCTTACGCAAGACCCATATATAAAAAACATACTTGGTAGTATAGTAATAGTAGTAAGTGCATGATTTTATGTCTACACTACCTCATTGGATAACCTAGAATTCCTAAGTTAATGCAGTAGAGCACTCACTTCATACACTTACAAAAGGCATCTAAGCCTCCCTAAATATCATAATTGCACATCTACATATATTAGGGAAGAACCCAAATTAGGTTTAAAGCTACAAACCAGGTTAAGGAAGCCATATCTCTTATCAACAAACATCCAAACATCCTCTCTCCAAGTGATTTAACAAGAGCCAAGTCAAATAAAGCACGGTGAAAGTAATTTCCAGCTTTGATTGATATATCTAGATATCACATGCTAAGTGGAGAATGACATGTAATTTGAGGCCTCTTCGATGTAGTGCCAACATTAGTGGTGCAAGGGGTGCCCACAACCATTGTAATGTTTATTTTGTAGGAATATTCATCCATGTATAAGGTTTGAGAAGATGTTCAATCTATTTAAAGAGATTTGTCACATGTATGACAACTAGGGTTTTCCAGTTACGGTTAAATCTAGGAAGGTAAGCAACCCAGAAAGTTACAGTGGCAGTCCAGATCAGGTCTAAGACCATATAGAAGGGGTTGGAATGTATGCTACGGTTGTGACCTAAAGGTATGGTCTTAACCTAGGTGCATTTATTGTTCCATTTGTAGATGCAATGGATACTTAGGTTCAAATCTTCACGTTTCATTGTTGTTGCACGCTTTCATATCTCTCCAAGAATCATAAAAATTAGCTAAGTGCTTCTATACCTCCATTTTGTGTTTTTGATTTCACTTTAGGTTAATGAGGTGTATGCATATTTTTATTATCTGATCTAATTTGAAAATCTAAATTATTATTTGTATTGTATCATCTTTGTTAGAATTGTAAATCAACTCTATTATAATCTACACTTAATTAAATTGACCTAAAATTTAATTAAGGCATAAATAATAATATCTAATAATTAAGGGACCCCATTAACATCCTTACACTTTATTGATGGCGGACACTTGTGAAGCATTATCACGTTGCAATTATATGGAGATAGGGAATCAGAGGCATAAACCTTGAGATAGTGTTGTAGACACTAAATCACACACTTGGGTACATTTATAGGTCCTAATCACATACCACTATTCATATGATTCCTAAGCGAAAAAAGTAGTAATTGACATCTATCTTTGGAATCTTTTTTTTTCTTGTTTTCTTTGTGGTATTATACACCTCACTACCCATTATGACTTTTAGTGTTCTATCTTTCTTGGCTCTGGACAAAGACGCCTAGCCAAAACGCCAATGCCCAGTGTCCCATCCCTTCTGAGTGCCCCGAATTCTTTATATTTTGCTTTCCCCTTTTGGGCCTCTTTTATCTTTTGGAAATATATTTTTTCTTTTGGTCAGCCTTTTAGAGGTTAAGTATGAAATTCAAATAAGGGAATCATATAAATACAAAGCTATGTGATCATAATAAAGGACCAAGCTCTAAGCATATATTATTATCACCTAAGGTTGCATCCAAAGACATGTCAAGAGCATCAAAGCATCCATTTATCTTCATTCAAGGTACAAGGGATTAAATTCTTCTACAACACTTCACAGGAGGGGAAGTTCATTTTGACAATAACACATCTATTTACATTGCTACATCTAGCTATTGCTCGTTATCAAGTGCATATTGCACAAGACTCACATAGGGAACAATTATTCACACGCATGTAGAACTACATGGAGTTTGAAATTTAGTGCAATGCTTGGTTGTAAGCTCACTCAGTCGGGTGACCGCAAGGTTTAGTCCAACTCCCCATTTGCATCTTTTTCTTTTTAGGATTTGATGTGTTTTGGGGTTTTTTCAGGTGTTCTTTCTCTTTGCAGGTTTCAGGACATTTAGAAAACATCTTGTGATACTATAAAATTTATATTCTGAGGTTCTGTGTAGTCATAGGTGCCAACAAAAAGTCTCTAGCACCCATGCACCCCTGACCTGTTCCAGTGCCCCACCCCAATATTTTTGACACTAGCACAATTTTTTGGGTTTGTTTGCTATAATTTCCTCCTCCAGCTTTTCCAGTTTTCTAGTTCGGCACATTCTGAATTAATTACAAAATTGACTAGGTACTTTATCCCTTATTTTCCACTTAGGGTTTCAATTTCCATTTGATTATTGCTTAGGTAAAATCTGTATTTTATTAATTATCTATTGCATTGTGACTCTGCAATTAGGGTTTTGCATTTTTAAATATTTTCTTAATCATTTGGTGAACACGTCGCTTGATTCCAACATTCTTTATAGGGATTTCTTCTTATGCCCATCACTCGTAGTGGTCATTTTATGTCTTTTGTGTATATAGATCTCCCTCCATCTTCCCGTAGGGTTTAAAAATCGATGGTTGAATTTGATAACCCTCTTATTCTCTCTCAAAAAAAAATTCTTGAAAAAATCAAAGCATTTGATAGTGACAAATCATATGATGAGGATACCAATGTTGATCAAGAGAAATTAGACAAGCTTACCAATTTTCATCAATCTTTGTGTGACAATCCTGCTCATCTTTTACATACTCTCCATGCTTTGATAGCTGCTAAAAACTCTCGAGATGTTGTTTTTGTACCCCTTGTCAGTTCCTCTTTGGTTAACATGTACTCCACTCAACCCCTTACTATTTTTTCTTCCATTACTTCTACTACCACTCCCATCATCCAACCTAATTCTTCATTGCACAACCTGGATCTTCTTCAAATAATCATGATTTAACTTCTTTATATCATGATTTGTAAACTCAAATTCGTCAACTTCAATTGGCTACCTCTGTGCATCTCCATCTTTGGATCCCACTTTACTCCTTCAAACTCCTTTTACAGCCACCATTTCGCCTATCAACTTCCTCCAAATTTCATCACCCCTAAACTGCCCACCTTCAAAGGCCATGGTGACCATCAAGAGAATCTCCGAGCATTTCATGTAGCATGTTTAGATTATGTGGATGATTACACTTTACTCATAAATATCTTTTCCCGTAGTCTTCAAGATTATACAATGTGTTGGTTCTATGATCTACATGTCCATTCGGTAACCTCTTTTACACATTTAGCCTATGATTTTCTTACTCATTTCTCCATCAATATTGGCTCAAAGATATCCTACGCTCAATTAGCACAACTTAAACAATGATCTAACAAGAATCTAATGGATTATGTCTTGCGCTATAAGAATAACTTAGCTAAGATGTCCAATGTACTTGCAGACTCTGAACTTCAAGATCTATTCATCCAAATCCTATTATCACCTCTCCATGAAAGTGTCATCTTCGAGACATCTCCATCATTCGATTATTTATGTCATACTCTTAAGCTATGTGAAAGTAAACTATTACCTATGGGCAAGCTTAAGTATCATGAGCATCCTTCCTCTTCTAAATGATTTCAAAATAAATCCACTTTCAAGCCATCTACTAAACCTACTGAAGATAAAGCTATTATTAACGTTGTCTCTAATCTTGAAAATCTTCAATGGAAACCACCTAAGTGTACATTTACTAAATTCCTATGTGCTTTGCATATATTATTTCCACAACTCATCGAGATCAATATTATTACACTTCCTCCTCCACTTAATTTGGATCCATCTCATCCCAAAGGTCACAATTACAATGAAAATTTTAAATGTGACTATCATCAATGCGTGGGACATTCTACTAATCGATGTTTCAAACTTAGGCATCTTATTCAAGATCTCATCGACAATAATGTAATTGAGCTTCCTGAGTCTAAGGCATCTACATCAATCAACGAAAATCCCAAGCTTAATATCTTTAACAATCATATTCCTAAGCATTACAAGTAAGTGACTGAATCTTCAACCAATCATACATATCATGTAGCTCCTCCTTCATTAGGGGCTCTTGATTTTCTAGTTACTCACGCTGATGCATCTCCACCGATCATTACATTCTTTGATCATGACTATCAAGAAACATTATTTTCTAACACATTACATATCAAAACATCTATTGAGCCTCACATTATCAATAATACAATGATTGCTCCATCAATTCGAATGTGTGTATGCTCTATTTCACTTCTTGTTGTTATCGATTATCCGCTATTACATATTTCCTATATGGTTCCTAAATCATATGGTTATGTTAAGATTCTAGTCACTATTGGTATTCTTACCAGGCTTGTGCCATTTCTTATGGCACATTCAATAAAAGGGTGTGACTTTGTCTTAGGTCTTCCTTGGATCCGTGTTACTCAAGCTATCATTTCCATGAATCACTTATGTCTAAATTTCATCCACAACAAACATGTCATTACTATCAATGGTGTTCCGCCATGCACACCATGGTTACAACCTCCTCTTGAGGTTGTCATTGCACTCACTAGAGAATCTAGGTCCCCAAGACCTCTCAAATCTAAGGTAGAATCTGCTCCTATCTCTCCTGTTCACACATGACCTACACACTCTCATCGGTCTGCTAGTCCATCACATCACTCTAGGTCTACTACTCGGATGACTCCTTCATATATGTATACATCACCTCCTTGGTTTCCTTCACATAGGTGTTCATCACCTCTGCATTCACCTTCACATAAGTGCACATCACCTATGCGATCTACTTCACATAATTGTACATCACCTCCACGGTCTCCTTCACATAAATGTCCATCACCTCATAGGTCTCATGCACATAGATCTCATTCACTGGTACATATTTTATGTCATACATCACCGATATCAGAGCATGACCACAAGCCTTTATCACCGCAAGCATCGGGTGGAGGACCCTTACACTTCAATTTTTTGGATAGCATATTTATCGGCATACACTTGGGGGAATCATGTTTATTTTCTTTCCTATTAACATTATCAAGTGTCTCGCATTTCTACTTGACCACTCTACACTTCACATCTAGTATTTCTCATGCATATTTCACATCTTTATACACTTGTATCCTCATTACCCGATGACATACTCTTGTGTTATGGTTCACACTTGACTGTTGAGGGAATACTAAATTCATGAACCTCACATCATATGCACTACATACTCGGTGCATTCACGACACATCTCTCTAGTACACATTCATCACAACACATTACCATATGACGCACTCTAGTTCCACGGTTCATACTCGACTATTGAGGGTCTAAATATGAATTAAACACCATCAATTTTACACTCTACACTCTACTCTTAATTGATCATATCTTTCTAGAGCACACTATCAAACCATTTCTCGATGACACACTCTTGTTCTATGGTTCATTCTTGATTATTGAGGGGGCATGTATAAATGAACCTCATCTCATGCATACACATTCACATTCACTCGAGGGGCATGTTGTTCCTATCATACTCACTTTACATTCCAATCAATTTACACTCACAACATATTGCATATCTTTGTTATACATTGTTCTTGTTTTCTTATACTCGCATGTTACACTTTACTTACTATGTTATCTGGATACATTATATGTCATTATATTTTCTATATGCACATGCGCATTCAATTTCCTTCTATTTTTTTAATGTAGAATTTACACAAATATTTTACATGTAGCACATATGATTGGTACTATACCTCTTACTAGTCCCACAACGAATCTTGGAGACATCTACTTTCGTACACACTTTAGGTGTTATTGTTTCATTTTGTACTACTCCCTACTCTTACTAGCACACTACTCTATATCGGATCATACAAGCTTTAACATACTTTTTATCTTTCTAACATACTAACGGGTTCTTTATGTGTAACATTTATCTTGTAGGAACTATTTTCCACCATGGTTGTCTAATACTTTGTTTTCTATTGTTTGTCATTGTTTTCCATTGTCTACCATTATCTGCAGGCTATGCCCTTGCTCTTATGTGCAAATTGTATGCGTTTGGCCACTTCGGCCCTAATTTTATTATGACATTGTGAGTGATGTCCCATGTTTCAAAGTCACTTTTCATGGTCTACATTGTCTTCTTTCTTGTTAGCTTACACATTATTTTCTATAGACGTATTTTTCTTGATTGCACTAACCCTCTTTTCTATCCACTTTGTTTTTATGTGCCTTGGTTTCTACCAAGCACATTCCCCCTACAAGGCATCAATTTTAGATCAATGTCTGATCCTCTCCTTTGGGCTGCATACTCCTAGTGATGTTGTATGCACCCCAAATGAGGGGGGCATACATTAGTGAACCAGTCACCCCATTTAGCAATATAAAATCAAAGTTCAAACCTACAAAATACAGGAACAACATAGTATTCAGTCATAGAAACAAACCAAATTATGACTTGGGTCTTCAACACAACATAGACGCCAGTGCCCAGATGAAGACATGGACACTCCTGACCTTTTCTGGGAGCTTATGACCAGGGGAAGTTACTGAATTTTTCTCATATCAACATGGTTCACAATAGTCTATAGATAAGTTTTCTCACTACATGCATAACCCTCCAACAATTATCATGCATGCATTCTATCTCCTTTTTATATTTGTGTTGGATCAAATTGGATCGAACTTGAACAAAGCATGATCAAACCATATGCAGTGGTGTATAAATTTTGAGAAGTAGTCAAGGCTAGAGAATAACACTAGACCTTTATCCCTAACACTTCTTGTACCATGGCATGAGATCGCCCAAAAAAATCGTTCTTCTACAACATTTTCAAGATCCTTTCTACCCTTTTCACTCATCAGGGATCAAGTGCACATACTCCTTTTCACATTTTTTAACATGCTTGGATCAAAATTTTCACAGATACATGACTTTGAATACTCTTTTTCTCTTCTCTCTTGTAGGTTTTTCCTTATGGGAAACAACAATCACATCATCGAACACATGAAACGACATCAACAATAGGTACAATGTGACATATGCACATACACTTTCACCCCTAGGCTCACTTCCTCTTCTCTAGATTTCACGCTTCATTTTTTTATCACTCCACGCTTTCATCATAAATCTACATGGTTATTAGTTACACATATATTATCTACTTTATGTTATTGAGTATTTTCTCAACAACATAAAGTGGGGGAAAATGTAGACACTAAATCATGCAATTGGGTACATTTCTAGGTCCTCGTTACATGCCACTATTCATATGGTTCCTAAGTGATAAAAGTGGTAATTGACATCTATCATTGGCCTTTTTTCTTTATTTTTTGTTTTCTCTATGGTCTTGTACACCTCACTTCCCAGTCTAAATTTCATCATTCTATCTTTTTTGGCTCTGGACATCAAAACCTAGCCAAGACGCTAGCACCTAGGTGTCCTTGTCCCCTATGGGTGCCCCGACCTATTTTTATTTTGCTCGCCCCTTTTGGGCATCTTGTTTTCTTGGTGGTCGGCCTTTTAGAGGTTAATTACAAAATTCAAACAAGCGAATCATATAAATACACAATCACATGTGCCTATAAAAGGTATCCAATGCCAAGACAACCTTGATCTAGTTTAGGCGCCCCATTCCCAACATATATGACACTCGCACAATTTTATGGGTTCTTTTGCCATAGTTTCCTCCTATTTTTAGTTTTTCCAATTCGGCATAGTCTATAATTAATTACAAAATCAACAAAGTAATTTATCCCTTCTTTTACACTTAGGGTTTCAATTTCCATTTACTTATTTCTTAGGTCATATATGTAATATATTGACTATCTATTGTGTTATGACTCGTAATTAGGGTTTTACATTTTTCAATATTTTCTTAATCGAGTGTAGATTGCTAATGAATTATGTGTGTCAAATATCCATATTATGATTGAATTTGGTATCCCACAAGTTGATTAAAATGATAAGGGATTCCACATGTTGAAAATCCATCATAGAAGTTGAAAATTGTGAACTTAAAGAGAGTTCAAAATATTTTTGGGATGAGGAGATTTTTATGAGTGGCACATAACATCCATTAGTCTGAGACAATGTTTAAATCTATTTTAATATTTTTGAGTATGAAATAATTCAAAAATAATGAAGTTTCTCATGTGAGATGATTTCTCCTTCAAAAACCAACAGTCTTTGATTTTTTTCAATTGATTTGGCATGAAAATTTTAGGCTCCAATAGTTTCTTTGGATTGATAGTCACCAAAAGACCTCCTTCTCACCTCTTCAAATAGAAAATTCCCTAATATTTCTTCAAGCTTCGATTTTTCATTGTTGTCAAATAAGAAATTGTACTTTATTTAGACAATTTTATTTAAATTATAAACTTAGCTGACCTCAAATTATTACAAACTTTCTTAATTTTTTGCCTCCTAACTCTTCTAGGTAATTAGAACGACTTATCTATTATCTACCTTGTTTTGGCCTTGATAAGAAAAGGTTGCAGACCAAAGAAATGGCATATTGACGATAAGGAAAGATCTGCCCCATGGAAATATCTTCCCTAAGGAAAGATCCAACCCAATGAATGATCCACCCCAAGGAAAGATCCACACCAAAGGAAAAATCCACACCAAAGGAAAAATCCACACCAAAGGAAAAATCTGCACCCAAAAGAAAAGGCCACAAACCAAATAAATGGTATACAATGGATAAGGAAAGATCCACCCAAAGGAAAGATCTAGCACCAAAAGAAAAATACACACCCAAAAGAAAAAGACACAAACCAAAGAAATAGTATACTACATAAAGGGAAAATGTCATAGACTAAATAAATGGTATACTACGGATAAGGAAAATTCCATGCCCAAGGAGAGATCCGTACCTAAAAGAAAAAGTCGTAGACCAAAGTAAAAATCCACACCTAAAGAAATTCCATAGAAAAAGGAGGATATCCTAAGATATAATTAGAGATAGATGTGTGGTAAAATGAATAATGTGAGTTCAATTAGGTGGGCTTCTCTCTGAGGAAGATTTTCTATGTTTTTATCTTTTCTCTCTTTTAGGGATGAGGTTTTCCTAGGGGTTTCTCTCATTTTATCCACTTTATGATGGATTTTCTATGTACTTGGATACCTTATTAAGCCTCGTTACTAGGACCCAATTCTTCTACTCACCTATGCTACACTTAAGGGAGGGTGTCACTATAGGTTTTTTATTCCATTTTCTAGTTTTTCCTACACACGTATTTATCTTTCTTAGGTGTTATCGAGATACATGGGAGTTACACTTATCTTCCTTTTTAGGTGGCAGTTACACTTATCCACTCCCTATTTATGTACATCTTGTAAATCTATTTTATGATGAATTCAATATATAAGATATCTTTTGAATCATGTTTAGTTCCTCTCTCTCTCTCTCTCTCATAACATTACTCTCTTTTTGCATTCATATTTTATCAGTGCTTAATCTTAGCCCAAACTCTCACATACATAGTATCAAATATCAATCATTACAATGGATTCGCAGGAAGTTACTATTTTTTCTAAAACTTAAATCGTTGTCATTAATTACTAACAAATATATATTTACTTCTTCGAGTAGATTGTTTGGAACATTCTCAAAGTATATGTACCCAAAAAGAAGGGAAATATAAAATTAAAATCAATGCTTTATTTTTTAATTGATGTCCATGAATAATTTTCAAGTAGAGGAAATTATCAAAGATTTGAAGGAATAATAATGCATACGTAAAGGTTATGTGTATTTCATATTTTTATGCCAAAGACATTTTCTAAACTAGAATGGTGGCCTTTTCTAATGAAACATGCCATGAATAGAAGGTGTTGATTAACTTGGTCATTGATGTACTATGTCCCCTCGATCATCCAACTAGAGTAGTGAACAATGTTAGTTCCACAATTTGTTAGCACTATAATTTATTTGTAATTTGGCCACCACTTGTAAATCTCTAGTCCCACACACCTTTCCATGTTGCCAATTTGGAGGTGGCTATACTACTAATGTGTCATTATTTTGGAAATGAAAATAGAAGTGATTTATCCGTATTGGTTGATTTAGCATAACACACAAACTTATGGACATATCTGACTAAAAATACTTTGTGCATATAATTTCTAGGAAAGGAATTTGCTTGTGAGAAAATTTGAATAGTAAGGAGCACCAGTGCCTTTTTGAAATTCAAAAAATGATATTTATACATGTATATGACTTCTTTTCTTCACAAATTCCACAAATGGAATTGACAATAAATCAGGTACTTGAACTTAGAGTAAGTACACAAGATATTAAATTAATAAAACAAGGAATATCTCTCAAGGCATGTATATTATAGGTACACTTCGATGGTTTATCATAAATATTGATAATTATAACACTTCTCAACCCACTATTTACTAATATATGATTTACCCAACTTAATATATACTCAAGATATATGTGTTTACATTAAGTGCATATATGGTCATGTATAAATTTTCCATATAAATTGAATAAAGATCCCTCCTTGAAATTCATAAAGAAAATTGCATTCAACAATGTAAGAAATCATATGGAATATCAATCTAAAAATATAGTCTATGTATCACTCATATGAGCAATTGTTGGAGGGCCTCAATTATCAATGTTTTTTCACACATCTCCTATTTTATTACAATTACTCGAGCTTAAAAGTGAAAAGTGGGTACAAATTTTTACAAGAAGAAAGCATTGTGGTGGGGTTTCAAACCTGAAACCTATTGGATTTTCCCCATTTTTATTATGTTCCCTTTATGTCGAAATTGTACTAACATGAATAATGCAAGCAAGATCAAGATGATAAAATGCAACACAAATAGAAAATATTATTTAGGTAGGAACAATCTCATCCATGGAATAGGTGGGGGACATGTAGGTATGAAACAAAGGGAGTTGATTAGCTTGGTAATTGATGTACTATATCCCCTTGGTCATCCACATAACGTGGTGAAAAATTTATGTTCTGTAGTTAGTTGTCATTCATTTACAATACATTCACCCCCTGTAAACCTTCATTCTTAAGCACATTTCCACATTTACATTTTTGAGGTCGCTTTACTATTGACATACCATTGTTAGGGAAATGTAAATGAAATTGATATCCTATCTATACTAGTTGAGTTATCAGAACATGAGAACTTGTGGACATTTCCCACTCAAAATACTTTTCACGTCTAATTTATAGAAAAGGAATTTTCTTGAGAGAAAATGTGAATATTAAAGAGCATTGGTACCTTTTTGAAATTCAAAACTTTTTTATTTATAAATGCCTTCTACTTCTTTTCTTCACTAATTCCACGAGTAGAATTGGAAAGAAATCAGGTGCTTCAACTTAGAGTAAGTACTTTAAATATTATATTAAGAAACCAAGGAATCTCTTCCAGAACTAGACATTACACAATACAATTTGATGATTTTATCAGCAACATCGATAATTATAATGCTTCCCAATTGATTGTTTACTGGTATAGATTTTACCTAAATGAATGTATACTCAAATTTTATGTATTTACATTAAACACATATATGGTTGCATCTACATTCACCATCTAAAATGAAGAAAAATATATCCTTGTAATTCAAAGAGGAAATTACATTCAACAACGTAAGAAATCATATGGTTTCTCAGTCTAAAATTTTTAGTCAGCACATAAAATCTATGTATTACTCATATGGCCAGCCACTCGAGGGGTTAATTATCAATGTTTTTACGCATCACATGTTTTTTTGCAATTATTACAACTTAAAATGAAAAGGTGGGGTATAAAGTGCTACAAGAATAAATAATTATGATTGGGTTTCAAACTTGGAACATATTGGATTTTCCCAATTTTTGTTTTGGCCTCTTTATGTAGAAATTGCACTAATATGAATAATGTGAGTGAGATCGGGATGGTAAAATGGAGTGTAAATTGTACATATTATTTGGGTAGGAACAATTTGAGTCATGGAATAGGTGTGGGACATACATGTATGAAACAAAAGGTGCTTATTAGCTTTGACCGTTGATGTAATACATCCCCTCGACTATCCACATAGAATGGTGAATAGTGTTTTTACTATAGTTCATTATTAATATCATTTATTTGCAATGTGGTCACCCTCTGTAAACCTTTGGTCTTACACACCTTTTGTAGACACAAAATCATGCACTTGGGTACATTTATAGGTCCTAATCACATACTATTATTCATATGCTTCATAAGTGAGAAAACTAATAATTGACATCTATGTGTGGTTGCTTTTGTATCTTTCTTGTTTCTACTTTGATATTGCACACCCATAGCCCAATTTGAACTTCATTACTTTATCTTTATTGACTCTAGACACCAGCACCTAGCTAGGACACCAACACCCAAGCGTCTTTGCCCCCTCTAAGCACCCCCAACCTCTTTGTATCTTGATCACATATTTTGGGCATCTTGTTTTCTTATGGGTCATCATTTTATTTTTAATTATGAAACTCAACCAAGGGAATCATATAAATACAAATATTTGTGATCATAATAAAGGAACAAGATTTAAGCATCTATTATGACCACCTAAGGTTGCATCCAAAGGCATCTAAAGAGCATCAAATGCATTCATCTAGCTATCATTCAAGGGACAAGGGACTGCATTTTCTTCATAAACTTCATAGGAGGGGAATTTAATTTTTTCATTGACACATCTATCTACATTTCTACATCTAGTTATTGCTCATTATCAAGTGCATCTTACAGAAGAGCTTCCTAGGGCATGATTTCTAAACACACACAACCGGGTGACCACCGAGGTCAATATAGTGACAGATAGGGATCGTGTGACTTGACTAGAAATAGGTGCAAAAGAGAGAGAAGTGATAGATGGAAATAATAAAAGACACTCGAAACAAGAAGACCGACTAGGAAATGTGTCATTAGTGAATACTTTTCTTACGCAAGATCTAAATATAAAACAACATACTTAGTAGTATAATAGTAGTAGTAAGTGCATGATTTTTTTGTCTACAGTTTTTCTCCTGTATGTCGTACTATGCCCGTAGAATTATCTTGTAACATGAAAAGAGAAATATAACCTATAAAACCCCAAAACACATCAAATCCTAAAAAGAAAAAGATGCAAATGGGGAGTCATACTGACCTCGGTGGTCACCTGATTAAGTGAACTTACAACCAAGCGATGCACTATATCTTGGTATCAAGTGCATCTTGTACAAGAGATTCCTTGGGCATGATTTCTAAACACACACAATTGAGTGAACTTACGACCAAGCGATGCACTATTAGTGTTGAAATTCAAGCAAGAGATCCCTATATAAACACAACATACATACCATTATAGGGGTAGGAAATTTTTATCAAGGGCTATATATCTACATATCTCAAGGGACTACATTTGGGAACATTTTTCTATATACACACTGCATAAAAAGGGTAATTTCTGAATTCCATCCCACGCATTTACATTTTATGTAGCTACTGCCTACTATTTCGATGTCATCGAGGTGATAGAAACCTAGGAGAACTATTACACACACAATCACATATAACTACATTGGGTTTTATATGTAGTGCAATACTCAGTCATAAGTTCACCATTGTGATAGCTAAGGATAGTCCAACCCCTCATATTTCATTTTTCTTTTCAAGATTTGACATTATTTTGAGGGTTTTGTAGGAGGATTTTGTATTACATATTTACAAGTACTCCCACAATGAAAGTGTGATTTTTCAGGTGATCATTGGTGAATAAGTGTGAATCCCTAATGACAATGTCAGAACTAGATCCTAATCTTTTCTCTAGTCTAGAACACCCAGCAAAGGTCTAAAGCGCTGCAGGCGCACATGTACAGCATTGCGAGCATCTCCACATTTTTATGAGCTTGATTGTGATGGTCTATGCTTATGTTTCATCACATTATCCAGTTCGTACTTACTTCTATATAAGTGAAATTAAGATAAGTGCCATATCTCTTGCATTTTCTTGTACAATCAAACCAAGTAAATTGCCTAGCATTTGTGTTTAATTGTATATCAGTTATAGCAGACATTTTCTTTCTAATTTTATTAAATCATTTTGGTGAACCAATAGTTTATAAATCCTTTCCCTAGGATCCCCTAAAACCCTAATGGATAAGGATAACTCTTCTCCTCCTAGGCTAGTCATGCCTCATGTGAGTATTAATCCTATTTATGATGAAGCAACCATAATTGAACTTAGCGCTCTATATCATAACACTATTATTCCATATGATACTCAAAGACAACTGTTAGCTAATGAATGCAATGTGCCTACTAGCTTTGATCATTCTACCATTAACATTATTTCTAATCTGAAAGCTTTTCCGATTGTAGACCTTATTATTCAGTCAGTCACACTCCACCTTCTTCTATTTATACTGAGACTTTATATGATGTTATTATCATTTTTATGCTTAATCTTGATGATAATTTTTTATCTAAAAACAAAATGAAAATAAGCATGCGCATGATGTTGTTTCTCATACTAGTCAGGATGATCCTATAGTTACATCTCTTACTCCTTGCATTTATGAAAATGTTTCTAATAATGTATCACATACTAGTTCTCCTCTTCCTTCATTTTATATTGATGATAAAAATACTAGTAATGATTCTACTTCTTTGCATATTGCTGAATGTGAAGTTTCTACCCTATTGTGATCTTCTTATGAGATTATATCTAGTCACATGCATGATTCATCTCCCTCAATTACTTCATCTCCTAATAATTCTCCTGATGTTAGTCCTACTACTTCTATCAACACTCCATGTTCTTCACCACCTATTACTTCTTTGAAACCCATATCTAGTGTGCCCTTAGCACCAAAATCTTGTACTTATTTTCTTGACATCCCTACAATCACTCATAATGGAAAGATTCAACCACTTAATACATCATTCACATATTCTACCATTCCTTCACATGATATCTTATCACTTATGTATGTTGTTGGCCACTTACAATCTCAAGTCCAATCTCTCACGCTAGAAACAAAATCCTATTATGCTTCAATTGATAATAATTCTTTACATGGAAACCTTATTTCAAAATATATTCACAATTCAACATTCCCTAAGGATTTCATCATGCCTATATTTTTTATGCTTTGATGGTATTGGAAATCCATATTTACATCTTAAGCATTATCGTCTAGCTATGGCTTCTTACTCTAATGACCGATTATTGCTAAAATCGTTTCTATATAGTCTTACTGATGATGGTCTCCAATGGTACACATACTTACCCTTTAGATCTATTAGTACCTATTGTGAGATGGAAGAGGCCTTCCTTCAATGTTTTATACTCAACAATGACCCTAGAGTCACATATGATCGATTACCCAATTTACATCAAGGAAAGACAAAACCCATTATTGATTACATTTTACATTTTAATGATTGCATGCATCAATTAGTTTTTTAGACCATTAATTTAGAAAAGTAATTCATATTTTTTGTGGCTTACTTCCCACTTTAAAACAACACCTACAATATGATACACGTGAATCATTCACACTCTTATGCTATAATGTCATCGATTTAGAATAGGATCTCATTTGCTACACATGTCATAGATCCTCCTCCTAGTTATCCTACTACTACATCATCTAGTTCTTCTCCTCTTCCATCTGTTGAACATCCTCCTAGGTCTCCATCTCCTCCACCTCACAAGAAATATCAATCTTCTCCACTATGTCAGTCTTCACCCTAAGGCATCTCCATCCCCTCCATGGGAACCATTACACTTTTCACGTGATGCTAGGACTCATGATGTGTTATGTGCTTTTCTTGATAAGTGTATGATTTTCTTACCTTCTAATCAGCATCATCTACCTCATCACTTGTAACAATAACGTGATAGACCATATTGCAACCATCATCGCATCAATGGCTATTGTGATAGTGACTGTTGTGTCCTTCATGATTGATTACAACAATTAGAAGACAATGATGTCATTTCCTTTGGATCTTACTCTTATGAGTGGTCTATGTCTCCAATTCCACGTAAGTGTACATCTAGTTTAGTTCATTTATCTCTTCCACATGCCGCTAAGGTCACTAGTCATTTGCCACTGCAAGTTATTATTCATGCACACTCTCTATCTCATCCATCCACCACTGCACCATATCATCCAATGCGTCATGCTCCTTCTACACATTGGCTTCCTAAACCATCGGCATCCATGCTTCCCATGCACCCATCATTGGCACCATCTCATCTTATATTAAGTTCAGTTCATACACTCATGTTGCTTACACTCCATATGCTTCCACAAATCCACATCTATTTGGCATTTGGTAGGTGATTCTCTCACCTCGTCCCCTGATGATGCACTCATGTTCTGATGGTTCTTACATGAATATTGAGGGATATCCTATAATAATATCCTCATTCTATATCTTGCGCTACAAACTTCATTGATCTATCTATCTAACATATACTATCGAATCATTTCCCAATGATACACATTTGCTTTCTAGTTCATTCTTGACTGCTGAGGGGTCTTATATAAATGAACCTCATCATCTACACACTGGGGGGAATGGTTATTCTCCTTCCCCCCTCTTCATCACACTAACACACACTTAAGTACACTTATATTATCATCTCATCCACAGACTCCTTGACATCATTTATTATTGAGACACATGAATTCTACTTTTGCAATCTTATTGCCAAAAGTGCACAAATCACTCTCATTCTCACCAATTATGTTATAATTAGTGATTTTCACTAATTAAATAAATTTTATTACTACTTTGGTCAATTAACAAACACTTCATTGATCACCAAACCTCTTTCACATTCAAGATGCCACTTTACGATGAATTGTAAGTCAAAATCCTCTTCAAAACAAATAATTAGCATTTATTAGCTATTAAGCCTATTTTACCCTTGTTTTGGTCAATATGCCTTAGTATTGGCTCAAACATTTTTTTATGACCACTCAAAATCACCCCACTTTCCTCTAAAATGTCTCAAAAAGCTTCAAAATCTTATCCTGGCCTCCTAGTTGACCATAAGTGGTTGATTAAGGCTTCATACCTCTTAATCACTTTGTAATTCACTAATTATGATTAGCAAGGCCTAATCATGATTAGAAATTCTAATTTTCTTTGTACTTTTAGTCCCAAATGCACCAAGATGCAAGTTTTCCTTAAAGGAAAAACTATAAATAAGAATAAGTACCACCTTCCAACTTTACACCATGCTTTGATTTACATCCAAGCTCAATCCTTGCCTAAAGTCTTCAATGGGGTTAGTAGATGCATATCCAAAATGACCAAGTAGTCATTTGGAGAGGCCATTTAACCTTGTTTGGATTATCAACCATAACCATTTGATTTCCCTCTTAGGTCTATTTAGGCCCATGTTAGGTAATTGAACATATTAGTAGGCATGTTTACTTAGATTTTGCATTGTTTTCATACTAGTTAAGCATTCCTTTAAGCATCTATCTTAATGTTACATTCCTAGACTTATAACCTGGACTATATGGATGGAAATGGTGTTAGCTTTCCTTGTTTAGCATGAAATTTTCTTTATAAATTTTAAGGTGTT